>CM069861.1:143353363-143750863 GCA_036172795.1 Pelodytes ibericus
GAATCACGGCTATGTGCAGGGCTCTCTACCTTTAGTCTGTTCTAGTTTGTCTTAGTATGTAGTTCCTTTCTATGCTCTGTACCTAGAGCTATGTAAATTGTTGGCGCTATATAGATAAATGTTAATGTAACATTATTTAAAAAAAAAAAAGTGGATTTAAAGGGACTCTCTCACCAAACACACAACAGATGTGCAGGCAATGAAGAAAATACTGTGCTTTTAAAACTGATCCAAATACTGTAAAGCAAGCTATTTCAGACAAAAATATTAATAATGTCATAATTTTGCATAATTGCAGCCACCATTAGGAAAGTGTGGCACGATATGCTAATTTTGAACACAACCGCTCCCAATGTGTGGTAGAGATTTGCCCACAACGTGGTAAATGACGTCAAGTGATGTCACTTCCTCTCCTGGCAAATAAACCGCTCAGTACAGATCCAGCTTGTGTGAAAGGGTGTACTACAGGTGTAATTATCTACTTATAAAATGTTATGCTACAGCACAAAAAGTGTTCTTCTAGCATCATACGGTTGTGGTAAAATTTAATGGATCCAGGAAAATGATGCTCCGTATGTATCTGCAATATTTTCAGTCTTCGTATGATTAGCGTATTAATCTATAGTATTCAGCTTCCAGGATAGAGCACACAAGAAGATGCCTAGTGTTTAGATGTTCCTTTGCCCACCTCCACGAGAATATGTTAGGATAAGTCAGCATCTTGTACATTTTTGAAAGGACCACTCTAAACAATTTTGTTTTGCTTGGTTTCGTGGTTTCCTCAGGCTGAGGAAAACTGCATGGAGGATCTTCCTATATAGAGCCTACAGCCCCAGGAAAAAAGGGAAATCTGTGTAAATGTGACTGTGTTTGTGTGTGTGTGTAACTTCAGATGCAATACACTTGTGTACAGTGATCTCATCAATACTATATCATTCCTCAGCCCTCTCCTTTAAATGACGTATCACAGCTTATGAACACACATACGATAAAAGAATTGACCAACACTATTTAAAACGAATAAATCATAAAACCGTAATATGTGCACAAAATGACTGAAAAAAAGAGAAAAAGAATATTACTTAAAATAATCCTTAAATATGTGTTTGTGCAAGTCTCTCTATGTTTGTGGCTGTGAAAGTGTGACTGTATATATGTATCACAGAAATCTGTGTATGTGGCTGTATACATGTGTGGGTGTGTGTAAGTGTGACGATTTTTGTGTATGCATGTGATGTATTGCTGTGGAGTCTGAGATACACTCACTGCACAGTACTGGGTGTGTGTGCGTGTATAAAATGAATATGGCCCACACACACATTTCTGGTGAAGAGGCCCTCTACAGAAAAAAAAAAAAACTGGACACTCCTGTACTAGGGGAACTACACATTGACAACACAATTACAAAACAAATGGTACAGGAAATCTCCAGCTTGCATTGTGCAGATTCAAGTTATACATGTCACAACACACATTGTAGAAACATCTTGAGATAGTCCACATGTTTCCAGAAAACAAAACAGTAGAGTTGAGCGGACACCTGGATGTTCGGGTTCGGCCGAATTTCGGAAAAAAGATCGGGCTCGAACTTGACCCCAAACCCCATTGAAGTCAATGGGGACACGAACTTTTGGCCACTAAAATGCCTCTAAAAAAGTCCTGGAAAGGGCTAGAGGGCTGCAAAATGAAGTAAAATGTTGGTGAGTGTCCCCATTCATACGAATAGGTCAATTGACCTATTCGTATGAATGGGGACTCTATTTCGTTTAATAGAAAGCCAATAGCATTACATGTAATGACATTCGGTTTATAGACTTTCGGTTTATAGAATACATGTAATGCTATTGCTATTTTATAAACCGAAAGTCTATAAACCGAATGTCGTTTGGTTTATAGACTTTCGGCTTATGGAATACATGTAATGCTATTGGCTTTCTATAAACCGAAATAGAGTGCCCATTCATAAGAAATTCTTATGAATGGGGACTCTATTTCGGTTTATGAAAGCCAATAACAGTACGAACCCGAACAGTGCGGTTCGGGTTCGCTCAACACTACAAAACAGTGTTTAGTGTTTTTTTTATTATGATTATTTCTACGGTGACTATAACATCAGTAATGCTTAAGAACAGACTAAGCGGATGGTTTATCATAATCTGCTGCACAAACAGCTGGTCACTTTGCTTTGTTAAGAGAAAATATAAGGTGAACGCAAGACAAAATTTTATTCCCAATGGTGTAATTTAAGTGTCACATACAGCAGGGAAAAAGTCACTGTACCACAAATGAACAGGAACAGTCTAATAGATACATATATGATGGATTTAACAAACATCCACTTATGAAATAACTGACTGTGTTACAAAAGGAAGCAAAAACTAACTAGCTTTGCACATATAAAACATGCACAATATAACAAAGGAAGCAAACACTAGCTAGCTTTACACATATAAAAGCATGCACAATATAATAAAGGAAGCAAACACTAGCTAGCTTTCCACATATAAAGCATGCACAATATAATAAAGGAAGCAAACACTAGCTAGCTTTCCAGATATAAAGCATGCACAATATAATAAAGGAAGCAAACACTAGCTAGCTTTACACATATAAAGCATGCACAATATAATAAAGGAAGCAAACACTAGCTAGCTTTACACATATAAAGCATGCACAATATAATAAAGGAAGCAAACACTAGCTAGCTTTACACATATAAAGCATGCACAATATAATAAAGGAAGCAAACACTAGCTAGCTTTACACATATAAAGCATGCACAATAAAAAAGGAAGCTAAGATGACAGCTTCTGACCTTCTTTAATTCTTGTTAAAGGTAAATTAAAAACAAATGACAAATTAACCCTTTGCATGCTGGAGGGCCTACACTTTCTCATAACATTTCACTGGCAATAGAAAGTGGAACACTGAATTTTTACATTTTTTTGTTGTTGCACATTTGGTCTGCCATTGCCAGGGGTGATGTATAACTATTGCAAGCCTTTCCACACACAGTGTCTTGCTTCAGGTCTCACCAGAACATGGACACCACCAGAAGAATTTATAGGTTAACACACCCACTATTTGTACGAATAGTTTCCTGTAGTTTAATGGTAGCTTCTAAGAATGACCTATGCATGCAGCAGTCAATTGTTTCCATTCAAGCTTCTCTTGTACACCATATGCACTTAGTCATAATCCTTTTGTCTGTCACTCAGCACAGTGCTTAAGGTTTCTCTGAAGAAAATAGTCTATATCCATTTACTGTACTGGGTGCACTAAAATAATGGGATTAACAATAGCTGAAATCCTTACAAGTATAGCTATGCTGCCTATTAAGATTTAAAGAAATAATATAAATGTTAATAAATATTCCATACATTGAGCTCAACACATTCATTATCTGTCATCCTAAAATGCACCATCAGTTTTCCTGATAGGCTGATAAATCCTGACAAAGCCAAGAGCAACATTAAAAGGTAGGATGGTCTCTCCAAGATGGGACAGAGCTGAACATGACTAATATTCCTTGTCATGTGTCATCCAAATATATTCCAGTGGATTTACCTTGAAGTTGTTCACTCTGTGGCCGAAATCAATTTGCAGACCAATTCCTCCCAGGCTCAGTTGTTGTACTATTCATGAATGGATACTGCGGTGGGGAAATGGATTGGCTATCCATATAAACTAACACGTGAGTACAGTCAGGTCTATCAATGTATATCTATGTGCAATGAGATAAATACATTAATCACCAAGCTCACATGAAAACTAATTAAAATGTCCTCATGGGCCAAATACAGAACTTCCTGAAATCCAGAAACATGTATTTTCATGTACTAGAGATTACTGATTAAAGTTCTCAAATTGGACACATCATCATACAAGTAAAGGAAACCATTGATAACGTTATAAATGGCCATCATGTGAACATAGCGGGATGTAAAGTGTGTATTCCTTACCAGTGGCAACAAACTTCATTACAATAAATGGCAAAAACCCACATATTTTTTGCAATAAAGTTAAATGAATATAGATGTCTGAAATACATTTTATAATCTCCACAAATAAAGTGTGTGCGGGTATGTTAACACAGAAAAAAACCCTTACTGCGCATTTTTTGGGTCCAAAGAATCACACTGCATTACTAGTGGGATTTGATTCTGTGGATCCTGAGCAGCAGCATTTAGCGAGCGTACAAATGATCAAGTTATCAAGGGACCACACTATAAAGCGAAGCTGCATTATATTGGGTTCAGGGTAATTATACTGTATTTGCTCGAATATAAGACAAGGTTTTTTTCAGAAAACCTCGTCTTTTATTCGAGGTCATTTTATAATCTGACCTCAAATCGAGGTCAGATTATAAGACATGGACCTGGATCCCCCTCGCTAACAGCCAGTGGATGTCTGCGTGATGCGCGCATACATCCTCTGCTGGCGCCCGGCACGACCGCCGGGACTTCTATGATGAAGCCGGGTCCTTCCGGCTTCATCATAAAAGTCCCGGCGGAAGTGCCGGGCAGCAGCGGAGGATGTCTGCGCAAATCGTTCAGACATCCTCCGGCTGCCTCCACTGGCCACCAATGATATTTGGGCAGCTGGGGGATGTCTGACATCCATAACGGTCATAACGGACGGAGGTGTCGGGCAGCATGGAGGATGTATGCACGTATCGTGCAGACATCCCCAGGCCGCCCCCACTAGCCACCAGGGAGATATGGGCGGCCGGGGGATGTCTGCACATATTGTGCAGACATCCCCCAGTTGCCCCCACTAGCCACCAGGGAGGCTACGTTGGGGGGAGGGAGGGGGGAGACAGACAACATTGGAGGGAGGGTGGGGGAGAGAGACAGACAACATTGGAGGGAGGGTGGGGGAGAGAGACAGACAACATTGGAGGGAGGGTGGGGGAGAGAGACAGACAACATTGGAGGGAGGGTGGGGGAGAGAGACAGACAACATTGGAGGGAGGGTGGGGGAGAGAGACGACGTTGGGGGGAGCATTGGCACATAAAAGATAAATAAAAACAAGAAATGCATTTTTTTATCATACGTTTTTATTAAATATGAAAAAGCTATTTACATGTGAATATATACAAGTTGAACTTTTTTCCTATAGGGTAGTCTTATATTCAGGCTTTTAGTTTTTTTCTTAAAGGAATATCCATAGTTTGGGGGGGTCGTCTTATAATCAGGGTCATCTTATATTCGAGCAAATACGGTAAATATATATTACACATAAGATTACAATTACAGCAATACCTTTGAAATGGCATGCATGGTTTTGCCCTGTTTTAGTACTTGTGCCAGTGGCTTTGGCATGAAAAACTTTAGCCCTGGATGACCATTCTAACTTTTCATTTTTTTTGGTATATAGCATTTCAGAGTGCTGCCTTCACCATTTCTCAAACTTTATTATATGCCAGAACCCTGCTAACCAGTATGCAGGCTAATAGAAAAAGGTATCTATTTAAAACCCTAACGTAAGTGAAGACAAATAAAAATGACAGCAATGTAGAAACTGAATAACGCTAGCAGACTAGATCTGCAAATGTCACATGTACGTGTTAAAATGACTATTACTCCATTGGGAACACAGTGTTGAGGAATGGAAACTAACTGCCATTTTACCCCCCCCCGAAAAAAAAAATAGTAGGAGGTACTAAAACCCCTCATTAGCATAGGCTATGCCATCACCAAATACACGACCCAAATGGCCATGCAGACAGCACAGCATGTCCTCTTAACAGCGCACCATGCCTGCACAATACTGCAGATACTGCTACAGTGAGATCCCATCTGTCAAATGGAAGCCTTATTCTGACACTAAATGTAACAGACACCCCCACAACATCACCAGATAATATTTACAAATCTGGGCAGAGAGCCACATTACCTGGAAAGACCCTGATCACACTGTGATGAGAAACACAAAATGGTATTTTTTTTTATTTATAAAATATTTTACCAGGAAATTTTCAAGGAGTTAATCAGAAAGAAGCCTTCTTCTAAGAGGCACCATCCAAACATTATTGTCCTTTCTTTAGAACCGCAAACACAGTAACTTGAGTCCATCAATACCATTACAATCGTTAACATGGCTCATATCTTTTTGGCAGAGAAAAGTCACAACACACTGGAAATACCGAAGATACCCTGCTATGCAAAAAAATAGACTTGAATTAAAGGTTCATTCATAAAAAACTAGTTGGTAAATTTGTCAGTACCAGGTGTGGTTAGAAGAGTTTGCCAATTCACCTATTGAAATAACTGGGCAGGAATGGTGCAAATGAATGTGCATACATCTGCAGTTTACCCTCTTTCCCAACATCCACCACAATCACATTAGAAACATAGCCATTCACATGCATGTTCATGGAACTCTTTAGAGACAGCATATAGATAACATTCATATAAATACTGATGCATAAAATGTAATAAGCTGAACCGACATGTTTACAATTAACCTCCACATCAGGCAAATTCATAAGTCAGATAGCTTAGGATCCTTATTTCTCAAGTTTGCTGGACCAGCAACTGATCCAACATGCATCCCATTAACATGTTTTACCACCAACAAAGAATATTTGGCCCAGAAGTTGGATTACCATCATGGGAATTGGCAAAGGTTACCCATCAGCAGACTAGCATCATACTTTATCAGGTTGGTCCCAGCCAAATAATCACAAGACCTACCGACGTCACATAGGCATGGCGCGATTTGGTCAAATGTAGCCGGTGTTTGCTTTGAGCATCAGCTACAGTTTCCCTGTCGGACTGAGGCCATTCAAAGTGGCCCCATCTGACAGGCGAGAACCCTCTGCAAGTGCCTGCAGGTCCCAGCTGGGGGGAGCCCTAGTTGGGAATGGGTTAATCATGAAAGTGAAAACTGATTAAAGGGCAGAAGAGGTGAGAACCAGCGTGGATTTTATTTACATCATGATGTATTTCACTAGTCAGTAAGACAGGGCTTGACAAATTAAATTTTGTTTTAGGAGCCAGCAAAAAAATCTAGGAGCCAGACAACCGCACATACACACACAACCACGCAAAAATACACACAATCACAGAGTCATATAAACCAGGGCTCGACAAATACCGGGCGCCAGGTCGCCATGGCGACTAGATTCTGGCTCCTGGAATACTCTTTGAGCAGAGTAAACTGCAACGTCCCGGTCCCACACTCTGCTATCACTTAGTTACCGATCAGATAAGGAGCAGAGTGTGGGAGAAGCAGCACAGAACAGCCTGCCGATTAGCTCCTCCCCCGACAAATTAGCTCCTCCCCCCAGCTTCCTGTTCCTGCTTCTCACCGGGCAGTAGCTGTAGCAGTAAGGAGATGCATGTGAGAGGTGATAGGAACTCCTCCTGCTGCCTCAAAATGGAGGGAAAACTTTAATCTGCCCGGTTCAGCAGTGATACAGGGTATGTCTCCAACTTCTCACTGTAAGTCTAGTAAGTAAATAGTGTGTGTATTAGAATGTGTGTGTTAGCATGTATGTGTGGGTTCAGCACCTGTTTTTATGAATGCGTCAGAATCTGTGTGACAGCATGTTAGTGTGTATGTATGTATTTGTGTCTGCATATGTTAGTGTGTGTATCAGCATATTAGAGTGTGTATTTAATTGTGACAGCATGTGTTAGTGTAGCTCAGTGTGTGTGTGTGTGTCTGTGTGTGTGACCTGTGTAGGTGTGTTTTGGCATTTAAGTGGATTTGAATGTGTTTGTGCATGTATGTAGGAGTGAAATCATGTGTTACTGTATGTATTTGTGTCTGCATGTGTTTGTGTGTATCAGGATATTAGTGTGTATGTATTTGTGTCTGCATGTGTTAGTGTGTGTATCAGCATATTCGTGTGTATGTATGTATTTGTGTCTGCATGTGTTAGTGTATCTCAGTGTGAGTGTGTGTGACCTGTGTATGTTGGCATTTAAGTGGATATTAATGTGTTTGTGCATGTATGTAAGAGTGAAATCATGTGTTAGTGTGTGTCAGCATTTAGGTATGTGTGTGTATTTGTGGCTGAGCAATTGTTTTGTGCATGTATGTGGGTTAGCTTGTGTGTGCATTAGTATGTGTGAAAATGGTGTGTATCCATAAGTGTATGTCATTTATATATATGTTTATGGACTGGGACCCAAGCATTTTTCTTTGTGACACAGCGTTTGGTACTGGCTCCTAAAGTTTTCAGCTGGCTCCTAGATTTAAATCTAATTTGTAAAGCCCTGATGTAAACACATACGCTCGCAGACTGTCACACACACAGTTCCAATTACACACACTGAAAAATCAGACAGTCACATAGACAGAGACAGTTCCACTTACATACACAGAAAATCAGAGAGTCACAGAGACAGACAGTCAAAAAGACATACATAGACAGATAGACAGACACATTGACATACAGACCTGACAAGTCAGCCGTTTTTTTTTTTTTTTAAATAAATCAAATAAAAGGTGCATGTTTCAGTGTGTCCCCATCCCTGCTGCTTTTCTTGATTGCAGGGGAGGGGAGCACTTCCATTTCATCTCAGTCTGCCAGTCACAGAACATCGTCAAGCCCATCTTGTTGAGAGCTGGGTTGTCATGTGACATGGATGTCACGTGCTCCCCGGAACTAAGACTGTGAAGCGCGATGCGCAAGGGGGCAGAACTGGTAGTGTGTGCAAAACGGCACATGCTGCCTCCTCGCGCTGCGCTGTCCAAAGGAACAGCAAAAACTCCATGGATCCCAGAGGTGAGGTGTGCCAATACACGGGCGCCAGGTCTAATTTCGGGGTTTGTCGAGCCCTGCAGTAAGACTTGATTTAAATCATAATTTTTACATGGTTGTTTTGCTTGTAGTAATTAACTAAGGTTGTAATGAAAGTAATGTGTTCTTTGTTTGTACATAGATTTGCAGAACAACAATGGGATTAAGGTCTTTTCCTGAACTTTGTTTATTTTATACCATTTGTACTGTTAAAAAATGCATGTTATCTCAGCTTGGATTAATTGAATTACTTTACCAAAAATTTAGATATTACATGAATATACTGTCAATATTGCATGAATATACAGCCTCATGCTATATAACTAAGCTCTATCCCATGCTGCATAACCTTTGAACTATAATGTACCTTAAATTGAAAACTATTTTTCTTCCAAAAGCATTTCCTTAAAAAAAAAAAGTGATTGAAATAAAAAAAAATATTTAAATTGTAAATAAAAAGATGTTTTTGATTTTAGTAAAAAAAAAAAAAAAGACATTGATTTTAATCCACCCTGCCTGGTGAGAACCTTGCTCTACCCTATTCTGAAGTGCTTGAATGACTTTTTCTGTGCATTGCACTAAAAATTACATGGCTGGGTCCCTCAGTACCAAGGCACTTCAGCCATTTCTGTTGAGGCCCCCGCTGTAAACATCCGGGCAATGTGACAGCCAATCATATTGTCCAGATGTTAATAGATGTCAAGTGCCTGCTTTGACAGCGGTAGTCTCTCTACTCCATAATTATCGTTGGCAAGGGAGAGACTAAGCATAGTGGTAGAAGTCTACTCCTGGGCCCCCCCAAGTACGTCCAGTCCCCTCCCAACAGGTTTTTTTAATTTATAAACACATCTATATACACACACACATACATATATACTGCAGTAGAGGCCTGCAACAGCTGGATATATCATCAATGCAGCAACAGAGTAGCAACAATCTGTGCTTCCTACTATAGAATACATTTCCTATGGCTGAGCATGGTAGGAAATGTAGTCTGCAAGCAATACATAAAAAAATACACGTTTCAAAGCTACAATGACCGTAACCTAAATTTGGCCCTGTATCTGCCACATAACCCTAGCAAACCTATGCACGTGGGGTACCGCTATACTCAGGGGAAGTTGCTGAACATATATTGGGGTGGTGTTTGGCAATAAAATAGAACAACCCCTTTAAATTCTAAACCACAAAAAATTACTACGTCAAAACTTGTCGGCAAAAATCAAATGCATGAAAAGTGTGTGCTACTTGTATTTATTACCCAATAACATGCAAAATAAAAAAAACATTGGGTATTGCTAAAATCAGGACCAATTTTAGAATCTATTTTGCAGGTGTTTTCATTAGTTTTTGCAGATTAGTAAAATATTTTACAAATTATATAATACAATAAATGATATGATCAAAATAATGGCATCAAAAGAACACATTACTTGTCCTGAAAAATATATATATATTTGTGTGGGTACAGCAAATGACAAAGAAGAATATTATAGCTAAACACAAACACTGCTGAAGTGTTAAAACAGCCACGGTAATTAGCGTACAATATTCCAAAAACAGTGCAGTCAGGAAGGGGTTAAAGGAACATTTTAACTTGTTTAACCCTTGCTTCCTTCAAGGGTTAAACAAGTCCCGGGACTTGTAAGTAAACTCGACGTGTATCTTAATAGATACATGTGGGTTTACTAACTGCTGTGTCTCACATGCGAGACACAGCAGTACGTGGTTGTCAGCAAGCGCAAATGCGAGGGTCTCTCGTTGCTAGCACAGAGAGAGACGCTTGTTTTTGCATGGGATCAGCAGGTGGGACACTAGTTAAGAGTTAATTGAGAGAGAGAGAGAGAGAGACTGTCGACGACCAGACAGCTGCTGGACAGAGGATAAACTGGCGTGTACAAAAGTACACGCTAGTTTATCTTCATACTAGGGACAACGGACATTTCACTTGTGCTTCTATACTAGAAGCATAAGTGAAAAAAACACTGTTTAGTGTCCCTTTAAAGAATAGCTTGATTGTAGAAGAAATAATTAATATAAAACAAAAAAAAAAAGTCTGTTGCAGGATTCTCCTGTTGGGAATAGTCACACAATTCAGACCACTGCTCACCATCCAAAGCGGATGGCAGTGACTGACGATTCAGAGTCTCAGACATCTACTGCTGATGCAAGAAAGTAGTGGGGACACTGATTTTCCGCTAAGCTCAGTGTGCTGGTTGCCATGGAGTGGCGCATTTAAGTGCGTCTCCGATACAGAGCATGAGATGATATAGGCAGATCTGCAGGTGTTTGGGAAGGGCGGGAAACCAAATCACCAGCACATGCGCAGTCCAGCGAGTCTGCATCCAGTCACACTCACTGCAATCGGGCTGTTAGAACATTGGGTGGACTTATGCAAGCAGATAGAAATAAAAAATTATAGCGAATGCAAGCATATTTAACACAACTGAAAAAAAATGACAGTCTTGCTATAACTTTGGTGTCTACAACTTGCACCAAAATCAAACTGGTAACTAGACTGTTCTTTAATGATTGTGTTTTCAATATAAAAGGGGAGAATTGATGAGCATGCAGAAAGAAAATAAATAGCCCTGCTACTTCTTTCCATTGCATTATAGGATGTTTAAACACTTATTTTGAACAATCGCCATCATAGATCTCTTTACATGAATAGAAAATCAAACTTATCGCCAGTGAGTTGTTAAGCCTTTCTACGGTTATAATAAACTATATACTGCTTTAATGGTCGACAATTATGTCATTTTTTTTATATATCTGCATCAACTGGTGCGCAGAGTATTTCATCAGACTCAGCAACTTCTCTGCTGCAAGCCATACATTCAATGTATTCCATTAGACTGAATGTTCCCCAAAAGTTATCCAACTCTCCCAAACCATGTCATCACGCACATTTTAAATCATATGCAGACATTACACCGTACTGAGTTTTTATACACTATGCTGTTATGTAAATGAATTGTGGTTCAACCACACAAAATATGAAATAAAAGTTAGCAACGCACTGAGATTGAGGCCTATGCAAGTCCCCGGGCTTTCCTGCTGAGCCTACCGGGGTAGGGGGCGCTACAAAGGGAGGAGGTACGTACCAACTGCTGCCAGACCCATCGAACAAGCCCACAATCCCGCAAAGAATCCATCGCTAAGCGACGGCTAGTGACCCCGGGTTAGCATGTCCCTGTTGAGGCGGTTGAGTTTGGCGTTCACTACCCCTATGCGTGTCCAGCCCCGGCCGCCAGCTCCCTCTGCGATGCGCGCTCCCGCATACAGCAGAGCTAACAGGAACGCGCAGTCGAGGGCGTGGACAGGATAGGTCTGTCTAGGACTTTAGGAGATGCCCATTAGTTTTGACGTAAGGGAATTCGATGATGTCAGCACAGTTCTTCGTGTTGAAGGTGTGAACCATAAACCAACTATCTGGTTCGAGTTAGGAAAAGCGTTCGCTAACCATTTGTGCTACTGCTGCTGTGAACTGCATGTCCTATGGTGGTATGGAGCAGTGCACAACAGCTGGAGTGCCAAAGGTTAGCGATAGCTGTGGGTTAGGGGTGGGTGCTGTTCTGCATGGATCGCCTGTGACCACGTATTTTATTCTTATCGCTAGACATTGGCACAGCAACAGCTGTAAACTACAACCCCCCTGCTCTAATATGCTGAGTATTCTTCTGGCTCTTATTAAACGTGACAATCAAATTGCGGCTGTTTTTTTGTGAGGAATTGGTGACTTGTGGGAGGACTTGTTTTAAATGCTGTTACTGATTCTATTTATATTATAAACAGCAATCAAGGGGTCAAAGCAATACGTACAGTGGTACGTATTCTCCACTACTAATATGGTATAATGGTTAGAGGTGGTAGAAATTTGTTTAACCCTTTTAATGTAAAAGACAAACTTTTGTTTCATTTCCATAGCACAGGTGATTGTACTCTTTTCGATTTTTATTTGTAATTAATGCATTCATAACAGGTTCGTTTGTTGTAAATGTGATGGTGACCTGTACTTACCTTTCAGGTTTATAAAGGGCTAGCTTGTTTCTGCATGCCTCAACCTGTAGAGGATAAAACAATATTGAAAATTATTTATATATTGTGTTAGCAAAATTGCAAGCACATGCCAAAATGAGGAGTCTCTTGTTTATGATATATGCAAATACACAGTTCCCATTGAAAAGCAGTTCGTATGCAATCAGGCCACAAGTGATGTCATAAACAGGAGACACCACGGAGAGCTTTAAAATACGTTTTTTCACCTAATTTAGGCATTTGCTTACAGTTTTAGTAACACAACGTATAGATCATTTTCAATCATTTTTTATTCACTACATTTAGTGTAAAAATAATGTTCAGGTGATACAGTCCCTTTAATGGAATTCTCACACAATCTCATCAATCATGAAAGAGTTTATTTTTCTTATTTTTTTATGACATATAAAGTATGCACTCTGAAGAAATATATGTAAATAACCAAAGGTTGTAATGAAATAGAGCATAAAAAGTCAAATGAATATTAAAAAGAACATATAGGCACTGAGTAAAAGCTGGAATTTCACTCCCATTCAGATATCACACAAAGGATCAAATATAATGTAGCTTATTCTCTAGAATCATACATACTGATCCCCAAATCTAAACCAGCAAAAGGGGTTAGTCTGGAATCTTGGTGATTTTGAATTCCAGCTCCACTACATTTTGGCTATAGTGTGTTTTTCTAATGGGAGCAGACTGCAACTGTCAGTCTATCCTATTCAGCACATGGAGTATTATTTCACTTCATAGAGAATCTTCTCATTTATCCTGGCAAATTAGATTAGCGACTGCTGTTCAACTGCTGTTTCCTACTCCCCCAATGCCACATCAGGCATTATACATATACCTATTTAAATACAACCGGGTAATCACTAAATCCAGGACCATTGGGGGCCCTTGAGGACATGATCTAAACAGAGTGGGGGTAGTATTTTTTTTTTTTTTACATTGTTATGACTCGTGTAATACAATAGATAGAATATAACTTTGTAGTTCACATTCCTCTAAATACAAAGAAGCCATTCTTACTACTTTACACATTATTTCACTCAGTTATTCTCATCCCCAGCCATCTGAACAGGTAAGGTTTCTGGCCCAAATGGTGTCTGTTCCTGTTATGGGAATTTTTTTTAGTTTATAGAAACATATGGTAGAAAAAAAGTGGAGGTTCTTTTAATATAGAATCAGGGCTATTCTAAGTTCTTTATCTACTAGCTTGTAGCAAGAATAACCCAATAAGTTGTAACATTAATAATACCGTATTTGCTCGATTATAAGACGACCCTGATTATAAGACGACCCCCCAAACTTTGTATATTCCTTTAGGAAAAAAACTAAAAGCCTGAATATAAGACTACCCTATAGGGAAAAAAAAGTTTAACTTGTATATATGTAAATTGCTTTTTAATATGTAATAAAAAATTGATATTATACAAATGTATTTCTTGTTTTTATTTCCTTGCGGCCTCTCTCCCTCCCCCCTCCAGTGTAGTCTCTCTCTCTATCTCCCCCCTCCCTCCCCTAGTCTCTCTCTCTCTATCCCCTCTCTATCTCTCTCCCCCTCTCTCTATCCCCCCCCCCTCTCTCTCTCTATCCCCCCTCTCTCTCTATCCCCCCCCTCTCTCTCTATCCCCCCCCTCTCTCTATTCCCCCCCCCTCTCTCTATTCCCCCCCCCGCTCTCTCTCTATTCCCCCCCCCTCTCTCTCTATCCCCCCCCTGTCTCTCTCTATCCATCTCCCCCCTTTCCCTGGTGGCTAGTGGGGGCAGCTGGGGGATGTCTGCACTATACGTGCAGATATCCTCCATGCTGCCCGACACCTCCGAATATTATGACGGACAGCTGGTCCGTCATAATAGACGGAGGTGTCGGGCAGCATGGAGGATATCTGCACGTATAGTGCAGACATCCCCCAGCTGCCCGCTTTTCCCTGGTGTCTAGTGGGGCAGCAGAGGAAGTCTGCGCGATGAGCGCAGACCTCCCCTGCTGCCGCCCGGCACGCTCGCCGGGACTTCTGTGACGAAAGCGGAAGTTCCCGGCTTCTTCACAGAAGCCCCGGCGGTCGTGCCGGGCGGAAGCAGGGGAGTCTGCGCTCGTTGCGCAGACATCCCTTGCTGCTAGAGAGGGGGATCCAGGTCCCCTGCAGCTCTGCTGGGGACCTGGATCCCAGTCTTATAGTCTGACCTCAATTTGAGGTCAGATTATAAGACGACCTCGAATGTAAGACGAGGGGGATTTTTCAGAGCATTTGCTCTGAAAAAAACCTCGTCTTATATTCGCGCAAATACGGTAGTTGATGTGGCAGCGATAAAAAAAATAACTAGCATGATCCTGTGATCAGTTGTACAATTTATTAAATATTAAAATAAAATGGTACAAACCTTTTTCTTGTTAAAAACAATAAAATACAACAGTCTCACTAAGAGATACATATGTTGGACGACTTGCGCCTGACTTACTTTTAGCTATGACAGAGGCATTCTTTCAATCACATGTACTTCAAAATGTATGTACAATCCCTGACAACAATATATATTATCCTCCATTTTTCCAACTGTCTTTTGCCTGCCTGAAAGTCTGAAAGTTCCAGAGCCTGCATAATGATGTCATAAGATACACCCGCACTCTTTTACTGGCTCATGTGTATCATAGTGGGCAGGACTAGGTGGCTGTGTACAATCCTTTTTTACCTGCCTTCTAACACAAAGAGAGGAGTTTGACCTGATCAAACAGGAACTCTGCCCCCTTGTGATGTAATAGTTACATTACCCTCCCATTCAATGCAAGTCTATGATGAGAATTCTGACTTATAGATTGCATTGTGTGTCCCCAGCCCCAAAGTGAGATACTAGTGCTGTAAAGTCACTGGGTGTGGAACCCAAAAACACTACATTTCATAAAATGGCAGAGCCTAGTCACACTTGTTTAGCAACATATGTCATAAAATAAACTTTGAACCCATAAATGAACCCTTTTCATTTCTTGGTGGGAGTGTCCCTTTAAGTTAATTTACCTTATTTTAATGTATTTAACTAATGCAAATTTTTTTAATATTTCTTTTTCACATTTTTTATTTATTTAATGGTCTACTCAACAAAGAGATTTGAAATTCCCATCTTAATTCCCTGCAATTCTCTCTTTATTGTGTAAAAAGTACACAAAATTCGCAACTTGGGCCAAAAAATTAGCCAAAGGAAACAATTAAAGAATAGAACTAAGAAACTGCACAAGGAAAATTCCCTATCTGTCAAAAATTGTACTATTAGAACACTTAAATCTTATAGACAGCAAAAAAGATTGAGATGTGTTTATATCACAATCGTGAAAACAAGCAAACCTCAAAAGAAGACAGCAGGGATAAAAGATACAGAGGGCAGAAATAGATACAGTGTTAAAAAAAAGTAAAAGAAAAAAAAAAAACCTAGCTTGCCTGCAGAGCCGGGTGCATCATCATGCAGGCTTTGGCAACAGTTGGATATGGAAATTGGCTGGAAGATTTTGGATGATGTTGCATCATGGGAATTATTGACAAAATGGAGCCAGGAGATAAATACCTAACTTTATTTTTTCTTTTATATGCAATGTATTCAAGCATATACAAAAGAAACAGTGGCATATGATTTATATATGTGTTTGTTTTAAATGACCAGGTTATCTAGTTACATCTTTCTTTACAATGCATACATTTTGCATTGCCCTAAAATATGAAAATATTAAACTTAGATGAATTTGTGAAATTACAGCAGTTTGCAAGAAATCAGGACTGCCCACACCAGCTGAGTAAAAGTCAATGTCCTCTTCTTTTTGTTTTGTTGCTGCAGGAAACAATGATAATTTATGCCATTCAAATGAATGGAATATCCTGTTTCTCTAGTGATGTCATCAGACAATGTGTTGCACTGTTAAAAGATCCTACATGTACAATCGCAAGGTCACTTAGATTACTCATGATGCATTCTATACCATTAGCATAGCAGCAGAGGAAGTGATGGATTGAAACAAAACTGATACATGCTCAGTGCCTTGACACAATCAGTGCAGCAGTATCTTTAGTATAGGATGCACTGGAGGGCTTGAGTAGAATATTAAAAATGTGATTTATGCAGAATACCTGCATAAAATCACAATGGAAAAAAGTCTGTGCATTATTCAGGCAGTAGTCTTCCACTTGCACCAAATTTATTTTTTGTGCCTTTAAAGGTCTGACAGAACACTGTCAACGAAAATAGTAATTTTTTCTTATAAAAAGATTCAAAGTTACCTCTTAAATATAGGCAACAGAATAGATTAAAATACACACTGTTTCAGCTGTATAATTGTCCTTCAACAATTACTTATTTCTGCTGTATTGCTGTATCTGACAGCTATTTAATACTGTGACATGGGTCAATGATGAGCAGGATGCTTAAGAATTGAAAGTTATTTTGGAAATTTGTAGGCATTGGAATAAATTGTTGCCTGAATGAGGGTATCAGTAGAATTAAATCAATGACTATGTATAATTTGTTAGTCTGCTGAGTGGAAGCTTCAAAGTGCCCTAGTCCTTTTATAAAGCAATTTATTACTGGCAAGTAGGCCATCTTTTGTCAATTTTTCTATTTAGAGCAAGAAGTCAAAATGCAGAAAAATAAGCCCAGGGAAAAGGAGATAGAATGACGTCATGGATGTCAAGCCTTTGTTTAGCAAAGTAAAACAATATTTATAGATGTGATACCACTGAAGAATGGGAAAAGCTGTAGGTGGAATTGTACTAAATGTGAGGACAGATGTTGGATCATTTTTAGCACAAATGCTTACAATTTTCCACTTATCTGTATACTGGCAGTATTTTCTGTCAGCGAAGCCATTTTACAGGTGGTGGCAGAGGGACACTACCAACCAATACCAACTTTCATGCAAAACGTAGACTAATATTGGAAATATAATATAGTGTAAACTAATTCAATATTATATCAAAAATATAACCTCTGAGAAGAGGGTGTACAGCTGTACACTCACTGCAGCATAGTGCAGATGATGTGACACAAAGGGAAATAAGCTGTTGCTTACAGAATATAAATGTTTTAATATAGTTTTATGTTGTGATTTTCTTACTTAAAGAAATACAAATTCTAATATTTTTTCTTCACACTGCACAACTGTTGACTGATATTTGATGTCAATTGTATTAACTGCAAAAGTTAAAGGCAGCAGCTTCTGCTCTGAGTCTGGAGGTGACTTCAATGTAGTCAGTGAGAGAAAGATGATCTTTTCTACTTCAGACTTTACTAGCACCGTTTTCACTACACTACACTCTGCCCTTTTCATTTCACCTCTACCTTATCATCTTGTTAGGTACCGCAGCACTTTCACATCTGGAGGTATCATTACTGGTAGAATTTAAAACCCTATCACTTGAAATCATTGTCTCTACAACTGTTTTCTCAGTTTCGTGGGGAAGGAAACTCTACTCTCGTTGGGATTAAATCTGAAAACAAGCACCAAGCATTGTCTCAGTTTCCATGTTGTCTAACACAAGGAAGATTCTTCTTTTGCTTTACTTGCCACCAAGTAAAGTTGTCTCTGTTGTAGACTTTGATAAACACATAGTTTTGCTATCTTTACACAACTTACATGAATAGTAAATTTGCTCAACAAATAAGCCTCATGTTAAAGGCAGTTTTGGTGTTCTGCATAACAAATTTTAAACACTTAGGACTTTATATAAGTGGGAATTGATAAATTCGGGTTCTAATCAGCTGTCCTGTTTGTTCAGAAACCAAAGCATTGGAGGTTTTCAGATCGGGACATTTTTGCAATGAAAAGAATAGATTTTCAACTTCCCAACATGCACAGATCACCCTCCAACTCACTGCAAAATCGGCTAACATACGCGAAATCTGGAGAATTGAATAGAAAAATATAAGAATCAAAGTAACATATTTTATAAACAAAAATATTTATATACAATTATAATATATTCATGTCATTATATATTATAAGTATATTTAAATTAATATAAAAAAAATTTTTTTAAAATAATTATTATATATTATTTTATGTTAATTAATTTATCATTTTTTTTATTACTGATTTTTATTTTATTACACTATTTCGGGAGGAGTTCTGCTATTTCGCCTATAGCCAAAATCTTATGATTGACTTCAATGGGAGAACTTTGTTGTTTTTTTTAAAATGTATTAGTCTTTATTATTTTCGAACAGAGAAAAAACACACACATAAAGTACAAAATTAAATACAGAAAGAGAAAAAAAAATACAAGTCCACTAATCATTATTTCCAAAGACCCCACTCCCTCCCTATTCCCCTTCCCCCCCCCCCTCCCATGAAACTGGCACAAAATCATAACCCACATTAGACCTAGTTAACATACAGGATATCAATATGGAACAGTCACCACTTTACATTTATTCCTCATTTGTGTCTGGTGGCCTTTAATTAATTATTGTTTTCTTTACAAATATATCAACTGTATCCTTCAAACAAACGGAAGTTGAGTTGTCTATCTTCCATACAAATAACAAGGGAGAGGGAGAAAAAAGAGAGGGGGGGGAGAGGGAATAAGAGAAGAGGGAAGGAAAAAGAAGAAGAGGAAAAGAAAACAACAAAAAAAAAAACAAATCCATACCTTCTCCATGCATTCACATTTACCTCCATCCATTCACTTTCTCACCTCCACATCTCACACACTAAGTCCACCGGTCATTTCGTGGTGGGGCGTAGAGAGGTCCAGGCAGTCCGGGCAGCTACTGATCATTCTCTTGTGCAGGGGTCCCCACCGTATCCCTCCACAAGAACCATGTCTGGAATATCTCTTGTAAATCTATCTTTTCGAAAGAAAAACTTCTCCACCAGGGCTTGAGTATCAATTTGGGTCTCTATTTCTTTCCAGGAAGGGACCTCTGTCCTTTTCCAATGGGAGAACTTTGGCTATATTCGTAATAGAAGCGGTCCTCCTGAAATGGCCCCTTGATAATCCGATGTCCTCCCCAAATTGATGCTACCATTTTGTTTAGTTGCACTTCTGCTGATTTTTTGTTGGGAGATATCTGTGTGGAATTGGCAATTTCCAAATTAGGAATGCATTCGAAGGCACATCGAGGCTACCTGGGTAGCTCAACATTCAGGGCCCGAGGTGCCACAAATGGATCCGGAATTCAGAGGAACCATTTGATTTTTTTGAACTAATCTCAAATGACACCATGTTATGGTCAACATTTCCCAAGTGTTTACTTACTTGGATATTTGAGATAAGCTCTTCATTGTTATCTATTACCAAATACAGACAGGCATTCATTCTCAGTGGGGTCTCTATTAATTGTGACATACAATTGTCATTTAGCAGGTTCAGAAACTTGCTGCAGAACTAGTTATTTCACAATTCCAATCTATATTTGAGTAATTAAAATTGGTGTGATTAATACATTACCCATATTTTCTGACTCTGTTTTTTAAGTGTGAGTCAATAATTAACTTTATCAAACTTTTTTTTTGCTTGGGGGGCTTACCTTATTTGCTTGATAGAGTTCCCTACTTTCAATCCTGACCCCTTGGCTCAGTTGTGTCGCCGACACAAATAAACCAAGGGGCCGGATGTGGCATCCGAATTACATTTCTGTATGATGTCTGATCCAGGCTTTTAAACAAAAGCAATATCCATGGGATCTACATTTCCCATGATTCTGCGGAGGAAGAAGCCAGAATGGCCTATATACGCACACAATTCAGCAGTCAAGTATCTGACGAATTGCATTGCCACCACAATTGTCATAATATATATAAAGTAAGTCACCCATCCCAAATAAATAATTTCACTTAAAGGCACTGTCTAGTGCCCAAAATGCATCTTCCAAATATGAATGCATGCTAATGTGCTTTAAAAGTACTTCATAAAGCATGTTTTACATTTTGTATTGCTTAAAATATAAAATATTTACAGCTGGATGAAATTGTGAAATTACAACAGGTTGCAGGAAACCAAGACTGCCCACATTAGCTGAGTAAAAGTAACTTCCTTTTTTTTCTGCAGGAACAATGAGAATAAATGGAATTTCCTGTCTCTCTACTGATGTCATCAGGCACTGTTAAGAGATCCTACTGTGTATAAGTCTATTATAGTCCACACAATGTATTCAAATCGAGGAGCACAGAAAGTGACTAATTGAAACAAAACTTCATATCCTCAGTGTCTATATAATCTGTGCTGCCGCAAAAAAAAATCACTGTGAGTAATCACTGTGGAGTGCTTGAGTCAAATATTAAAAATGTGATTGATGCAGAATGCCTGCATCAAATCACAATGGAAAAAAGCCTGTGCACTATACAAGCAGTAATTTTTGGGAACTAGACTTTAATTATTGAGTAGCGAGAGACAGTCAAGGAATGGAAAGACAAAAAAACTAGGAGGGGATGGAGAGCGAGAAATACATGAAAAGTGTATGAAGGTAGAGAGAAAGACAATGGAGGTTGGTAGGAGAATGACAGACAATGGCGTTATAGAGGAGAGAGACAGACACGAGGGCACTGGGACAGAAAGAGGACAAGGGAGAAGTCTGGAGACAAGAAGTGCATGGGTTAAGAGACAGACAACTTGGCATTGGATGAAAGGAGGATGGGGGGAGAGAGATAGATGAAAGAGAGATGGGTGGAAGACACAGTCAAAGTTAGTTAAGGAAGGTATGCTGCACCATGTGTACTTAGGGAAGCTATTTGTGATAGTGTGTATGTTTCTGACACTAAGGGAAGCTATACAGCACTGTGTGCATTTAGCCGGAATACTGTACACTGAAGGAACCTATACGGCACTGTGTGCATCCTTGTCACACTGTACACTTAGGGAAGATATGCAGAGTGTGCATGTCTCTGGAAAACTCTTGTGAGGAACTGACTCTGCTGGGTTTCGAACCCTGGTTTACATGGTGCTAAACCTTTTCCTTACCAGTACACCAGCCTGCCTTTTGCAAATTTTCCTGAGATCGGATACTATTGCTTGTAGAGTCAAGGTTATCAGTGACAACTCACTTCAGCTGTGTCTGGTCAGGTGTCTGGTTCTCAGCCTATAAAAGCCTCTTGTTGTGAATCTACCTTTGCCAGATTATTGTGGTTCCTGTACTCTCTAATCCAGCGTGTTCCTGTTTCTCCTTCCTGTTGCTGAATTTGGACTGTTTTTGACTTTGCTGCTTCTCCTTCCCACTGACCTCGGCTTGCCTCACTACGATTATCATCTTTCTGTTCCAGTCTCCCATCTCTGCTTAAGACCAGAAGGCCACTCAAGGCTCAGGGGCTCAACCACCTGGGTAACGAGTGGCTACCTCTGGCAGAAAACATTGCTGATCTGGCTACTGGACTCCAAAAGTTTGTAACATCAATATCATTACAGAATAATCTGGCCCATTCATGGAGACCGTCGGATCAGATTCTGCATTGGCCCAGCAGGTTGCTTTTAATGCAAGAACTATGCAGACCCAGGCACAGACCATTCAAGTGCTGCAGGATCAGGTAGCTGAACTGCAAAATGAAGTTCGATCAATGCATAGTGAGCTTACCAGCTACAGGGCACATGATGTTGCGGCAGCTGCTACTACTACTGTTACACCTGCACAAGATGCCCGCTTGCCTCTACCAGAAAAATTTGGAGGAGACCGCAAAAAATTCAGGGGTTTCCTAAATCAATGCCGTTTGCATTTCATGATGTTACCTAACCGTTTTCCATCTGAAAGAGAGAAGGTGGGATTTATTTTTTCCCTCTTCAAAGATGAAGCCCTGGCCTGGGGCTCCCCTTTTCTGGAACAGGACAGTCCAATCTTGGGAAATTTAAAAGACTTTCTTGAGGCCATGTGCCTAGTTTTTGATGATCCCAATCGCTGTGCTACAGCAGAAGCCACTCTCCTTCATTTACATCAAGGGAGGCGCTCTGTATCTGAATATGCTGCTGAATTCAGACAGTGGGTTACTGATACTACTTGGAACCAATCAGCCCAGAGGTTCCACTTCAGAAGGGGTCTCTCAGAAGCTATAAAAGATGAGCTAGCTCGTGTTGATCTTCCTGTTGAGTTTGATGCATTTGTGCGGTTGGCTATCCGTATTGATCGGAGACTTTCAGAAAGAAGATTGGAAAGACAGGGCTCTTTTAAACCAAGTGCTACTCCTACTTTCTATTCAAGAATTTCTACTCCGACCCCACAAACACCTACAGACTCTGAACCTGAGGCTATGCAGGTAGATCTAATAAGAGGGCCATTATCCAATGAAGAAAAACAGTGGCGACGCACTCACAACTTATGCCTGTATTGTGGTAGTGCAGGGCATTATGCCATCAATTGCCCTAACAAGTCTAAAAGAACAATAGCTATGACTGCTGAGGGTGCACAGATTCAACACCAATCCCAGATTTCAGACCAACTGGATTCTGTAACACAACCCTTGTTTTCTCTGGCTCAGGGTGAAGAAGGTATGATGACTCAACATCCTCATTTGGTGGTGCCTATCACTTTGCAATATGGTGATAATAAAATTTCAACTACAGCTATGATAGATTCCGGAGCAGGCGGAAACTTTATGGACATTAAATTTGCAGCAGGAAATAAAATTCTGTCTATCCCTAAATCTTCACCTGTGTTAATGGAAACAGTAGACGGTTCTCCACTTACGTCAGGCCCGGTTACACATGAGACTGTGCCCTTAAAATTGATTCTGGAAGTGAATCACCATGAGTCTATATCTTTCCACCTAATTTCCTCAACACAGTTTCCAGTGATTTTGGGTATACCCTGGCTTGCTCTGCATAACCCACAGATTGATTGGAAGACTAGAACTTTGTCCTTTCCTTCAGAACACTGCTTAATGAATTGTCAACCCTCTAAGGCGACACCTGTTACCACAACAATTAATGAAATGGTTGCTACAAACTTAACTAAGCTTCCGCTACAATATCGGGATTTTGCAGATGTCTGTGATAAGAAGAATGCTGATCAGCTTCCACCTCACAGGCCTTATGATTGCCCCATAGAGCTGCTACCTGGAGCTGCTATCCCATTTGGCCGTATATACTCCCTTTCTGAGCCTGAATTGAAAGCACTTCGTGAATACATACAAGAAAATCTTGCCAAAGGCTTTATTCGACCATCCACTTCTCCAGCAGGAGCTCCTATATTCTTTGTAGAAAAGAAAGATGGCAGTCTACGGCCATGTGTCGATTACAGGGACATTAATAAAATCACTGTTAAAAACCGTTATCCCTTGCCTCTCATTCCTGAACTTCTTGAGAGACTTCGTTCAGCTAAAATATTTACGAAGCTTGATCTACGGGGGGCATATAATCTGGTTCGCATAAGACCAAATGATGAATGGAAAACAGCTTTCAGAACCAGGTACGGACATTACGAATATCTAGTAATGCCATTTGGGCTTTGTAACGCCCCTGCAACTTTTCAGCATCTAATCAATGATGTACTACGGGATCTCCTGGATCAGTTTGTTGTGGCATATTTGGATGATATCCTGATATTTTCTGATAATCTTGAAAATCACAGAAAACAGGTCTGCATTGTTCTTGAGCGCCTTCGTACCCACCACCTATACATTAAACTGGAAAAATGTGAGTTTGAACAAACAGAAATTCAGTTCCTGGGGTATGTAATAACTCCTAAAGGTTTAAGTATGGACGCAAGTAAAATTAAAGCTGTACTGGACTGGCCCATCCCCAAGAATGAAAAAGATATACAGAGATTTGTGGGGTTTGCCAATTTTTACAGGCGTTTCATTAAGAATTTCTCTGCCGTTATTAAACCGATCACTGAACTTACACGTAAAGGGACTCCTTTTCAGTGGTCCAATAAGGCTGACACTGCATTTTCCAGATTAAAGACTCTGTTTACATCTGCCCCTATCTTGGTACATCCTCAGCCAGAATTGCCATTTACTGTAGAGGTAGATGCTTCTGATTCAGCTGTTGGGGCTATACTGTCTCAAAGGACTGGACCTAAGATGTTGTTACATCCATGTGCCTTCTATTCCCGCCAGATGTTACCAGCAGAAAGAAATTATGACATAGGGAATAAAGAACTTTTGGCTATAAAAGCTGCCTTCACCGAATGGAGACATCTCTTGGAGGGAGCCACCCATCCAATTACTGTCCTCACAGATCACAAAAATCTGGAATGTATCCAATCCGCTAAGAGACTGTCAGCCAGACAAGCACGCTGGTCCCTATTTTTCTCAAGGTTTAATTTTTTTATTTCATACCGCCCTGGTTCCAGAAATGGCAAGGCGGATTCCTTGTCTAGGATAGCTGACCCCCTCCATACTACAGTAACCAAGGCCACCATCTTGCCGGAGAGCAGATTTTTAGGAGTTACCTTTCCTTCTGATCTAATGTCTCGCATTAAAAAGGGCTACTCTAAAGATCCAGTTTTTCGTGATCCTCCTCGTGATCTTCATATGACCATGCTTAATGGGTTTTGGATTTTTCAACAAGGTCTGTTTGTTCCAGAATCAGTGCGACTGGACGTTTTACGCCTCTACCATGACTCTAAACCAGCAGGTCATCCAGGAATCCGAAAGACACAAGAACTACTTACCCGATCCTTTTGGTGGCCTAAATATTATGAGGATGTTAAGAAGTATGTGTCCTCTTGTGATGTATGTGCCAGACATAAGACTCCTCGCTCATCCCCTGTTGGCTTGCTTCAGCCTCTTCCGATTCCTCATCGTCCCTGGGGATCTATATCCATGGACTTTATTGTGGAACTACCTCCCTCTAAGGAACACACTACTATTCTTGTTGTTGTGGACCGGTTAACCAAGATGAGTCATTTCATACCAGCTCGTGGTCTCCCTTCAGCTAAACAGACTGCTGACCTTGTTATTCGGGAAATATTCCGCTTGCATGGAGTGCCTGATGAAGTAATTTCTGACAGGGGAGTGCAGTTTACATCTCATTTTTGGAAATATTTTTGTTCTATTCTAGGTATTAATGTAAATCTGTCTTCAGCTTTTCATCCACAAAGTAATGGACAGACTGAGCGAACCAACCAGACTTTAGAACAATATTTGCGGTGCTATATTAGTTACCTGCAGGATGACTGGCTGGATTTTCTACCCACGGCGGAGTTTGCCTATAACAATGCCCAACACTGCTCCACTTCTCTGAGCCCATTTTTTGCCAATTATGGTTACCATCCAACCTTTCTAGTGAGTCTCCCAATTACTACTCCCATTCCTGCAGTCACTGACCGGCTAACCGCCTTACGAGATTCCCAAGAACTGTTGAAGGAGACTCTTTCAGAGGCTCAGGAATGTTACAAAAGAGCTGCTGATAGGCACAGAAAGGAGGCCCCAGTTTATCATGTTGGTGACAAGGTTTGGCTGTCAACAAAGAATCTTAAGCTTAGGATTCCTTCTCATAAATTGGGTCAAAAGTTCATGGGACCTTTTAAGATAATCGCTCAGATCAATGCAGTCACCTTCCGTCTGCAACTTCCGGATTCCATGAAAATACATCCGGTATTTCACGTGGCACTGCTTAAACCTTTTCATGAAAATACTTTCCCTGGTCGAGCCTTGCCTGCCCCACCACCAGTCCTCGTGGATGGTGAAGATGAATACGAGGTGGAAAAAATTCTTGACTCCAGGATCTTCCGCAACAAGCTTCAATACTTGGTTCATTGGAAAGGCTATGGTGAGGAGGATAGATCGTGGGAACCAGTGGACAATATTCATGCTCCTGATCTTCTTCATTCTTTCCATGCACAGTACCCTGCTAAACCAGGAAATAGGGCATCCAGAGGCTGCGCCTGTAGAGGTGGAGGTAATGTGAGGAACTGACTCTGCTGGGTTTCGAACCCTGGTTTACATGGTGCTAAACCTTTTCCTTACCAGTACACCAGCCTGCCTTTTGCAAATTTTCCTGAGATCGGATACTATTGCTTGTAGAGTCAAGGTTATCAGTGACAACTCACTTCAGCTGTGTCTGGTCAGGTGTCTGGTTCTCAGCCTATAAAAGCCTCTTGTTGTGAATCTACCTTTGCCAGATTATTGTGGTTCCTGTACTCTCTAATCCAGCGTGTTCCTGTTTCTCCTTCCTGTTGCTGAATTTGGACTGTTTTTGACTTTGCTGCTTCTCCTTCCCACTGACCTCGGCTTGCCTCACTACGATTATCATCTTTCTGTTCCAGTCTCCCATCTCTGCTTAAGACCAGAAGGCCACTCAAGGCTCAGGGGCTCAACCACCTGGGTAACGAGTGGCTACCTCTGGCAGAAAACATTGCTGATCTGGCTACTGGACTCCAAAAGTTTGTAACATCAATATCATTACAACTCTACACTTAGGGAAGCAGTGTGGCAATCTGTCCATGTCTATGGTATACTATATTTAAAAAATGATAGGATTTGAGGTGTTTAAATGAAGCTGGTTTAGGAGGTGGAGAAAGGGTCAAAGACAGGAACCACCGAGGGTGCCAAATATGTTGTGTACGCCATTGCTTCTAGCATCCACTGTTTCTGGGAGTTATCAATAAAAGTTTGGAAACATAGCAAAGGCTGACTGAAATATAATTCTGTCAGGGCCGCCATCAGGGGGTTATGGGCGATACACGCGTCACTGACCCACTCGGTACGGACCCTGTTTTCTGTCACAGATGCCGGAAATGGTGGCAAATCATATCCGGCAGCTGTATTTCCCGCCTGCAGCGTACTTGCAGGAAGAAACACTGCGGAGGAGACTCCTGGGGACTAGCAGCATCCAGGAAAGTACTGTGGAAAGGGGAAGGAGGGGGCATATTAATGGACAAATCATCAGTGGCATATTAATGATCAAATTATCAGTGGCATATTAATGGACAAATTATCAGTGGCATATTAATGGACAAATTATCAGTGGCATATTAATGGACAAATTATCAGTGTTATATTAATGAGCAAATTATCAGTGGAATATTAATGAGCATATTATCAGTGGCTATTAATGAGCAAAAAAATAATGGGGCTCTTGTGTGAGGCATATTTATGGGGCTCCTGTGTGTGTCATAGTTAATGAGTTCCTGAATGTGGCATTATTTGTGGGGCTCCTGTATGTGGCATAATTAGTGGGACTCCTGTATGGCATATTTAATAGACCATCTGACTGGCATTACTAAGGAATCTGTTTGGCATGGTACTGGAGGAAATCCAGGGCGTGAATTACATCACCAGGTGTCACCAACCCTAGTGACGCCTCAGTGCCCAGCTTTCCTTTTATCATAGGCGTCTGTGGGTGAGGGTAAGATGGGGGTTGGAGGGACCTTCCTTTTCTTTCCATTACACAAAATTTGGTCCTAGATTAAGTAGAAAAAAAAAATAAGACCCTTTAACAAAAATGTAAACCTAAAATGCTGAAAGGTCATGTTTATAATGTATCACAAAGAAGGAGTATTGAATAAATGTGTGCACATTATACACATATCTGTCATCTTTTGTTCTCAGCATTGAATAAATAGACCATGAACCAAAACTGATGGTAAATATCTAACCATCTACTCCTTTAGGTGTCGCCTCTTAATGCTTTCCTATGTCAGTTAATTGTTTGGAAATTGTGCCATCTAGTGTTCAAACAGAGGATGTTGATTTCTGAAACAAGATAAATGTTACTGCTGTGCCGAGATTAATACAATGCTTATGTTTTCATTATTAAATGGATAACTGGTGTCACTGCCATTGAGCTTATTTTGTCAGTTTAGACTTATGTAATGTATACATTTATATTTATATTCTGATTCGGAATGTTAAAAACCCACCTATTTACAATCTCTTTTTAAACACCCCATGGTTCAACTTATTTCCAAACCACAAGTTTACTGTACTCTCTCTCTTACAGAAAGGTACTCACTAGTCTCTAATACAAAACTGCGGCTACATAGTTGGTCCTATTCCCAGTGGTTATCTATTTTATTATTTTTACTGCATGGTTTTGGTTCATAGCAAAGACCTAACATATTTTCAGCTATGTATAAAATTTCTTATACCTGTTATACATTTGTTGCTCATTAGACATTTCTAATTTGCTCATTCATCAGACATGATGGGTAACAGTGCGTGAAATCACAGATTTATAAAGACACGAAGGACCATATTATCCTCAACTCCTTCCTCAATTCCCTAAACCTAATTGCTACCTCTACTGATTTACTGTTTGTTTGAATTTGTGTGTGTATATCTATATATATCTCCCCAATGTATAAGCACCCGTCGTTACTTCCATCAAATGCCTGGGTGCTGGTCACGTCTTCAAACATAAACATCCAAATGATAGCAAGATTGCACTCTTGGGACCTAATTCATTAACAAAGCACTGTGCTTTCCAAAGTACAGTGATCCGGTAACGTCGCTTTGTTATTGAATTAAAATTCTTTATATATGCTGATAAGTCCCAAGAGTGTGATCTTGCTATTATTTGGATATATATATATATATATATATATAGCCTATGAATAAGCGTGGAGACACGTGAAACGCGTAAGGCATCTGTTTTATCTGTTTGTTATCCCTGATGTTCGTGATGTTTCCTTGATTTAATACAATCCTTTATCATTTAACCTACTCTGGAGTGCATGTCCTTTTGTTGCTCATTTTCATTGTGCAGAGATATCCCACTGCTTCCACCAATGTAGCGAGCTGCCTACCGGACGTAGTAGACCCTCTGCTGGTTATGGGAAAATGGTCTGCTTGGAACCGCTGGAACAGATAAAAACCCTCTGGAACCTCTACTATAAGTTTGTGAAAGAATCACTCAGGACACCGATCAGTTAAACAGCAGATAGAAAAACTTTATTTGGGGTTTACGCAGCACATATTTACCCAAATGCTATCAGATAACACTTAAAACTTACAGATAACAATAGAAAACTTAAACACATTACCGGTAAAGCAGCTATCTAGCCACTTGCATTTGGAGCCAGAAGCGAGATAGTCAGGCTGGGTGCATGACATAATTAAACAATAGAAAACTTGAACACATTACTGGTAAAGCAGTTATCTAGCCACTTGAATTTGGAGCCAGAAGCGAGATAGTCAGGCTGGGTGCATGACAGGGGAGAACCCAGTGGACTCTTCGGGATCCTCGCGGTACGTAAAAAACAAATGGGGAAAGAATTTCTCCCCGTCCTTATGGTCTGCAATAAACATTGTGATCATCTGCTTCAGAGTTCCAATTGAACCTCTTTGGGAGTGATAGGAGGTGGCCAGGGGGTGATAGGGACCAAACCTGGGATAGTAGCTCGGACATGAACTTGGTCCCTTGATCTGAAAGGACCTCCTCTGGGAACCCTACCCAGGGCCGGTGCAAGGATTTTTGCCACCCTAGGAAAAATAAAAATTGCCAGGATTATGCCCCTCAATATGCCAGGACTTAGCCACCCAGTATGCCAGGATTATTATGCCACTCAATATGCCAGGATTTTACCCCACAATATGCCAGGATTTGCCACTTAATATGCCAGGATTTTCCCTCACAATATCCCAGGATTATGCCCATCAATATCCCAGGATTATGCCCCTCAATATGCCAGGATTATTATGCCACTCAATAGCCAGGATTTTCCCCCACAATATGCTAGGATTTTCCCCCACAATATGCTAGGATTTTCCTCCACAATATGCCAGGATTTGCCACTTAATATGCCAGGATTTTTCCCCACAATATGCCAGGATTATGCCTCTCAATATCCCAGGATTTTGCCCCTCAATATGCCAGGATTCTGCCCCTCAATATCCCAGGATTATGCCCCTCAATATCCCAGGATTATGCCCCTTAATATGCCAGGATTTAGCCACCCAATATGCCAGGATTATTATGCCACTCAATATGCCAGGATTTCCCCCCACAACATGCCAGGATTTCCCCCCACAATATGCCAGGATTTTCCACTTAATATGCCAGGATTTTCCCCCACAATATGCCAGGATTATGCCCCTCAATATCCCAGGATTTTGCCTCTCAATATGCCAGGATTATGCCATGACTTAGCCACCCAATATGCCAGGATTATTATTCCACTCAATATGCCAGGATTTTCCCCCACAATATGCCAGGATTTTCCCCCACAATATTCCAGGATTTGCCACTTAATATGCCAGCATTTCCCCCCACAATATGCCAGGATTATGCCCCTCAATATCCCAGGATTTTGCCCCTCAATATGCCAGGATTATGCCTCTCAATATGCCAGGACCTAGCCACCCAATATGCCAGGATTATGCCCCTCAATATTCCAGGAGTTAGCCACCCAATATGCCAGGATTATTATGCCACTCAATAGTGAAGCGTTGTGCGCTCCCGTCTAGCCAATGCGGCTTCAATAAAGTTTGTTTAAAAAAAAAGTTTAAACAAACTTTATTGAATCCGCATCGGCTGGAGGGGAGCGCACAACGCTTCCCTCACAGCCACGGACCTGCAGCACCGGGAGACAGAGCAGCAGCGAGGAGGTAAGTAAGGGGGAAGGGGGAGGATTTTTTTTTTTAACGCACGGTTCCGGCGCCCCCTGCTAAGTTGTGCCCTAGGCGGCTGCCTAGGTTGCCTTACAGGTGGCGCCGGCCCTGACCCTACCCGGGAGAAAATAGTTATAAGGGCCTCCGCTACTGTTTCAGCGGTGATGTTAGGGAGAGCCACCGCTTCAGGGTAGAGGGTGGCAGAGTCCACTATGGTCAAGATGTACTTTCTGCCCGACCGAGTGTGCTTAGCTATGGGTCCAATAATGTCGACTGCAACTCACTGGAAAAGCTCTCGATTGAGAGGGGGCACTGCAGGGATACCTTAGGGCATGTGTCACAGGTCTGACAGTGAGCAGCCACGTTGTGTGAAAGGACAAGCCAGTAAAAGATCCGAGTGAGCAGGTGGCAGGTTTTAGTTATCCCTAGGCGACTGGCTAGCACGGCTTCATAGGCGAGGGCTAGGAGGTTGGGGAGATATGCAGTGAGGATGACCAGCCGGAGGTGAGTGACTTCTGCGACTCTGTCTGGATTGCCTGGAGTGGAACGGTATACACGGTTCAGAGTAGGGACCTACTTCCCCGGTGGCTGCCCTCTCCCTATAACTCCGAAGGCTTGAGTCACTGAGGGTCTGGGCCAAGTCATCGGGGTGCTGCCAAGGGATGGGGTCGGTCAAGTCAAGGGATATGTTGTCAGAAGCCACTCACTTGGTGGGGAGCCTAAAAAAACCCTCAATGTATGGAGTGGTTCACAAGGCAACGGAATAATGCAGAGAAAACTGGTCAGATGACAAACAGCAAAACAGAGGAGAATCAATAAAATCGTGTGAGAATGGAATTGGTTTTAATTTAAAAACATGAAAGCATCTGCTTACATTTAAATCTCTTGCATACATCTCTCCAAAGGTAAGTTCTAACAAGACCTTGTACAACTTCTTCTGAGAGCTCCAACTCTTTACTTCCGGGTCTTGTAGCGTGGGTCCTCCCCCTTCCATCTACGCATTTTGCAAGATTTGCTTCGTCATGGACATCCGCCTACCCACTTTTATACCCACTTTAACCCTTGCCTTGCCCTAATCTTACAACCTGAATTTTATATTAAAACAATGTAGAGATCTCAGTCAAGATTGTTTTGCTTTCTATCAATATCAAATTGTCAGACTTATGAATTTATTAACAAATAATTCAATATTCATACCAATATGTTATACAAAAAAAAGGATTATACAAAAATAAGAAGGCTGGATTACACCCCCCTTCAACTAAACCAAACTAATGTACATGTGCAGTGGCTGGGAAGTTTAAAAAAAATAAACAGTTAGAGAAGCACACCAAATAGAAAACATGTATCAACAATAAGAATGTGGTGCATCCCCCTAGGGGAGTCCACAAGCTACCCTTAAAGGAAACATATAGAATAAATAAGTATGGAGGAGCACACACACAATAAAGCTACAATAGTAAAGATATATAAAGTATCGAAAAATGTATTAGGAAAATTTAATAGGCACCAAAAGCAATGTAATCACATATACCCAATGGGTAAAAAAAAAAGTAGATACTTACATATGTATACAAGACACATAGGATAGTAACCATCGACATGAGGGTCACACAGTGCAAAGAAAACAGGGTTCCCCAGAACAAGCAGGTGCATCTCCTTCGTTCACCAATCCATTTGTGATAGACAAGCAAGAGGTGCAGCGATTAATGACCAATAACACTGGATAAATTGATGGACATTCTGTAACATAGCATAATAGTAAATGCTGGACTGCTGACCATACAAGAAATTGCATTGCGCTAAATGACAGCTTGTCACTTGCACAATATATGCTACTAGTGCCATGGCAATGTTTATATTACAAACAAAAAGTCTTTGAGGGGATGCTATACCTGCAATACAAAAGTACCCTATTACCCTACAGAAGTATACAAATAAACAATTTGAAACAAACTAATAGTGTATTAAAAAACAGTTGTATTTATAATGCATCTCACAAGGAGAAGTTATCTTAGTGGGAGCGATGTAGAGGTTTTTCATTGTAAGTTACTGAATTGATGTGTGTACTTTATACACAGAACTATCATAGTATGTCATCCTAATGCAGGAAAAAATGAAAAGTATAGTGTAATATTGTATGACCAAATAACACACATCTCCACAGATAGAAACAGGCTCATCATTTAAAATTTTGTTTCATTTTTCTTATCTAAAAATAACTAAGGTGGTGGCACTTTCTAATGTATAGGCACTGCAGTGTAGTAATATGTTATTATTATTACGTCAATTCTCTATTGTTGAAATATATTTACCCAGATGCTGGTTTTTCAGTTAGCATTCGTCATTTACATATGATTTACTATGTATTAATTTCATACCAAATATACATGATTTGTGATTATTTTTAGCTAATATGTTTTATGATTATGAATATGTATTATGCTATTAATTTATTCAGATACATGCAATTTTACAGTGATTATTTGTCTATTTCTAATTAATGTTATTTTGATATTTATCTTTTTAAAGACATCAATACTATAATTTTTGTTTATTCATTATTACTCATTATTTTTAAATGTATTTATCCATATCTGTGGGCAGTGCAGTATTTACCACGAGCCATCTTAGGTAGATGCCTAGGGCAGCAATGAACATAGGGGCAGCAACCCCCCACCAAATGCTGGATCAGCACCCCCAAATGCCCCAACAATCAAAAAGCCTTACCGCAACTCCCATGGTGTCAACTGACGGCCACCCGCATTTTATTCAGTGCAGGGGTGGGGTATATTTTTTTGTCCAAAGAGCCCTCTTGAGCCTTTTTGGGGGGGCGTAGGGGCAGGGGCATGGCTTTTCTGCAAAGTGTGCCCTCTCAAGCCATAATAAACTGTCACCGGGCTGATCCAAATTTTATCTAGTTATTTTAATTGTATCTGTTCATTTACATTTTATCTGTTTATTTTAATTTTATCTGGTCATTTTAATTTCATCTGATCAATTTAATTTTATCTGCTCATTTTATATGGTCATTATGTCTGCTTATTTTAATTTTATCTGCTCATTATAGCTGCTCTTTTTAATTTTATCTGGTATTTTTATCTGGTACTTTTGAGTGTATCTGCTTCTTTTACATGCTAATTTTAATTTTATCTAGTCATTTTAGTTGCTCGTTCTAATTTTACCTGCTCATTTTATGGTTATTTTAATTTTATCTGCTTGTTTTATCTGGTCATTTTTATCTGATCATTTTAATTTTATCTGCCCATCTGATCTGGTCATTTTAATTTTCTTGAACAGGAAGGAGTCGGTTTTAAACAGGAAAAGGTGTGGTCTTGACAGGAAGAGGCAGGATGAATTTAAATCAGGGGTGCCCATATTTAGTCTTCTTAGGGCAGCACAAAACCTAAATACACCACTGCCTGTGGGACAGGTCTGTGTGGAGCATGATGGAAGAATAAGTAAAAGAAAGAAAGGAAAAGGAGTTTTTTTATATATACATTTATTTAAATCATTATTTCTCCGTTAGGTTTTTTTTTTGTCACATTCCGTGCGGATTTCCTTTGTAGGCATGGACCATTGTATACGCTATGTATAAGATCTATGCTTCCTCATTTTCCAATTTTTTTTTTCTCTCCATGTTTTGGGCTAGTTAATTTCCTAGCAGCAGCGAGGATGGGGAGACTTTTTGCTGGCTAGCAGAATGAGTTTTAACTACTGTTCCATAATGCCCAACCAGCCAAAGTCTCCCATTAGTCGAGCTGAGCATCATTGGAAAAGAAGTACACAAGGAGCGATAAATAATATTCCACAATGCTCACCATGCCAGTCACTCATGTCGCTCTCTCTCCCCATACCCTCATGTCCGTCTCTCTCTCTCTCCCCATACCCTCATGTCCGTCTCTCTCTCTCCCCCCATACCCTCATCTCTGTCTCTCTTTCTCTCTCCCCATACCCTCATGTCCATATCTCCCCATACCCTCATGTCCGTCTCTCTCTCTCTCTCCCCCATACCCTCATGTCCTTCTCTGTCTCCCCATACCCACATGGGGGATGGGACTCTTCATCGCGGCTGCTTCCGCGCAGCCGCTTCACCGCCGACTCTGCACAGCAAGACACATCGTCACTGGAGATTTCATCGCGGGACATTTCATCGCTAAAGGTAAGTATTTTACCTATTTTAGTTTGGTTAGAATCAGGGTTTAGGGGGTTAATTTTAGTATTGGGGTTAATTCTAGTGTTAGTATTGGGGTTTAGTGTTTAGTGTTAGGGGTTAATTTTAGTATTAGGGGTCGGGGTTAGTATTAGGGTTAGTATTAGGGTTTAGGGGGTTAATTTTAGTATTAGGGGTCGGGGGTTAGTATTAGGGTTAGTATTAGGGCTAGTATTAGGGTTTAGGGGGTTAATTTTAGTATTAGGGGTCGGGGGTTAGTATTAGGGTTTATGGGGTTAATTTTAGTATTAGGGGTCGGGAGTTAGTATTAGGGTTAGTATTAGGGCTAGTATTAGGGTTTAGGGGGTTAATTTTAGTATTAGGGGTCGGGGGTTAGTATTAGGGTTAGTATTAGGGTTTATGGGGTTAATTTTAGTATTAGGGGTCGGGGGTTAGTATTAGGGTTAGTATTAGGGTTTAGGGGGTTAATATTAGTATTAGGGGTCGGGGGTTAGTATTAGGGTTTAGGGGGTTAATTTTAGTATTGGGGTTAATTTTAGTGGGGTTTAGTGTTACTATTGGGGTTTGGGAATCATTTATTAAAGGGGGCTATTTTCGTTTTACTTTTAGATTTGTAAGAGCTGACAGTTCAGCGCTGAACTGTCAGCTCTTACATAGCCACGTCCACGATCAAACGGCCGCGTTATTCTGCATTGCTGACAGTTCAGCGTTCTAACTGCCGTGCTGAACTGTCAGCGATGAAGATGCGGCGCGGAAGTGTCCTAGACCCACCCACATGTCCATCTATCTCTCCCCACACCCACATGTCCATCTCTCTCTTCCCATTCCCACATGTCTGTCTATCTCTCTCTCCACACTCATACCCCATGTCTGTCTCTCTCTCGCTCTCTCCACTCATACTCAAGGTCTGTCTCTCCCCCCATACGCCATATCTTTTTCCATGTCTATCTTTCTGTTCCCCATGTTCCCCATGGTAGTCTCTTTTTCTGCATGTCTCAGTTTCTCCTCCTATATCACCATGTCTGTCTGTCTGTCTCTCTCACCTCAAAACCCACATGTATCTTTCCCACATGTCTCTCTCTCCCTCCTCATAACCCCATGTGTTTCTTCCTCCCCCCACTCACCACATACACGCTATGTGTCTCTTTGCTCCATGATCCCCATGTCTGTCTGTCTACTCTGTGCCTTCAACATGTCTGTCTCTCCCCCATATCTTTCTCCTTTACCTCCTACTTACTATGCATTTGTCTCTTCCCATGTCCCTTTTCCATGCCCCCTACTGACCTTATCTCATAACTCAATTAGCGCTGCCTGATCTCCCCGCGTATAGTGATGACTCTGAGCATTATGTTTCGAAGCTCTGAGTCATCGCTGTGCATGGAAAGAGCAGAAAGTGCAGACTGAGGTCTAAGGGGAAACAGGGCACCGATCTGCAAAGCTGGCTCTGAGCGGCAGCAAAGCAGCACATGGACAGCCCATTTGCAGAGGTGTACCTAGGGTCTCTAACACATGCTACAATATCACTTTGCTCAATAGTACATGTTATTTTGCCTCACAGATCTTACAGAATCACTTAAGCCAATTAAAATGAGCCACAGTCAGGTACCAATTAACATGCCACAGCCACAGCCATTGACATATGCAACAGTTTGCCCATTAAAAATGCCACAGTTTGCCCAATAGAAATGACAGTTTCTCAATTAAAAATGCCACAGTTTGCCCATTAAATATTTGTCAATTAATATGCCAGAGCCAGGTTGCCCATTAATATACCACTGCTTGTTTGCCCATTAAAATGACACAGCCAATTTGCCCACTGATATGGCACAGACAATTTTCCAATTTATATATCAAGGTTAGTTTGCCCATTAATTGGCCACAGCCAATTTGCACATTAATATTCCATGGTTTGTTTACCCAATAAAAGCATCATCTCCTCTCCCGCCTTCCAAAGTACTCACCTCTCGTGTCCCCGGCCATCTCCTCCGTGCAGTTTTCACTCTAAGAACGCTGAGTGCAGGAAGTGGCAAATAGACGTCGGCTGGATGCAGGACCATGTTGTGCCCAGCGGGAGCACCGGTTAATCAAAGGGCCCACTTACACACAGTCACACACTTATTCACCCTTACACACATACATACATTTACACAGACACCCTTATACACACTGTCACACACACAAAAATACTCACAGAAACCCTAACACACTAAGACACAGGATACACTTACACAGACACTCATGTACACACACTTACACAGCCAGTAACACACACCCTGACACACACAAACTTATACACGAAAGGAAACATTAACGCACACTTACACATACTGACACACACACAGACACTTACACACATGTCAGGTGACATCTGGCTCACAGCCAATCAAGAGGGAACTGCAAGAGGGAGCTCTCTCCCTAACCTCTCCTCTTCCCCGTCATGCTATGCTCAGTGTGAGGAGGAGGGGCTAGGGAGAGAGCTCCCTCTTGCAGCACCTCTCCACTCGTGCGCCTGGGTGTGGTGCACCCAGTGCACCTGCCCAGAATCAGCCCTGATGATGAGATCGTGTAACATAGTAAAGGTGAGATCATTTAAAGTTTAAAAGGACACTACCACTTACATAAGATGTAACAGGATAACCAGGTCATTTAACACAAACATATATTTAAATCATATGCCACTGTTGTTTATATGATTACATTAATTGCATATAAAAGGAAAAATAAAATTAGGTGTTTATCTCCTTGCTCCATTTTGTGAATATTTCCCATGATACAACATCATCCAAAACCTTCCAGCCAGTCTCACTTTACAACTGTAGCCAAAGCCTGTATGATGATGTCATAAGATACACCCCTGCTCTCTTACTGGCTCCTGTGTATTATAGTGGTCATGACTAGGTTTTTCATCTGCCTTCCAATAAAAAGAGAGGGAATTGACCTGATCAAATAGGATCATAACTCCGCCCCCTTGTGATTTAATAGTTACATTACACTCCCATTCAATGTAAGTGTATGATCATAATTCTGACTTATACACTGTATTATATCTCCCCTGCCCCAAAGTGAGATATTTGTCCTGTAAAGTCACTAGGGGTTGGCACCCAAAAACACTATATTTCACAAAATAACGGCACCCAGTCACACTTGTTTAGTTACATATTTTATTAAGTACAGTCACACAACTAAAACAAATGACATATCTAAAATCAACAATGCAAAATAAAAAAATTAAAACATTTTAATTTTATGGTGGGAGTGTCCCTTTAAAATGAACTGGATCTAAACCAGGCGATTGAACCACTTTGGATCTGCCTGATTCACATGGAGCTGCTATCTGCTGTTTTGTACATGGGCAAGTTACAGGAAAAATTGTTGTCTCCTGAGGAAGCCAGTTATCAAGTGAAACGCGTTTAGACTTTAGGAGTGACTTTTGCTGCTGGAGGATGGACATTATCCCTGCCTTTATAAGAATGCTACTCCATTTATACTCCACCTGTGCACACCTGTTGTGTGACATATTTTGTTGTAAGTGCAATACTTTACTCTCACCACCTATTTCAATGATACTCATAGTCACTGGTCGCTGTATTTTATATTTTGTAGATAATAAGAAATTAAGAAAACTTTACATGATGAGTGTGTTTCTATCTGAGGAGATGTGAGTGCATCCATTGTTGGTCAAACAACAGTACACAATATTTTGCATTTTTCCTCTCCTATGTGTATGTGCACCCCATTGTGAACACTCGTTATCCTGGTGTGCCAAAGAATCACTTTTATGGGGTGCTGCTGTCCTAGGAAAGTATGTATCATTTCTATTATTTTCACTTGTGGTGTTTCCCCCCCACCTTTTTTTTGTATGCCATCTTGGTTCACAGACAAAATCAGCACTGGATAAATACTGCTTGAAGTAAAGAGACTGTAAATAAAGAGGAAAATAAATAAATAAAAAAAGAGACCGTGTCACTGCTATACATCTCTTGGTTATGTCCTGACTGAGCGTTATTCCATCTGTAGTAGGTACTACTGTATTGCTATTGTAGGCAGTTGAATTGATTATTAATCCACAATTCAAGTTTTAGCACGAGGAGGTTGAATTTGGAGGTCAAATTCGCCACCAAAGTTTGACTTTTCCCCATTGAAAGTAACGGGGGGCAAAATGATCGAACCTATTTTTTTAGTCTCACAAATAACTAAAATTATTTCACCTTTTAATAGAGAAGATTTGAACCTGGTTTTTTTTTTCTAAGTGAAACTTGGGTGCCAAAATGAGAAATTTAGTGAATAGACCTAAGAGTGTCTCTGCATGCGACGTGTTGGTGAACGCTAGCCTCCTGACTAGCTCTTAGAAAAAAATAGCAGAAAAACACGGCACTCACAGAACAAGATAAAAAAAGAAGTGATGTTTTAATCCATAAATGAAAACCTAGTGCAAATCATCACAGCAGAAAAAGTGGGAAAAGTTCAATCAAGGTGTGCAGCATGACGCGTTTCGCGCTTGATGCACTTAGTGAATAGACCTTAGACCTTGCTAAATGGATTAGGTGTAAGCCATTCACCAGCAGAGGATCTAACCGGGATCTAACAGGAGGAGCTTCTTACAACGTACCTGCATATGTTGATCGTGAGCCTGCAGACTACTTGGAGTTTTTTGTCCTGACTAGCTCTGCTCAGCTCTCAGAGTACAGCCACATGTATCTCTAAAGATGTACATCGAGTTCGCTTAGGAGAAGGGGATATTATTTTGTAACCCTTTATTCCTGTAGGAAAGCAAGGGTTAAAAAAACTTTAGTTGTCCTTTATTTGTATAGGATATTTTGTTAATCTGTACTATGCCCCTTGTACTACTTATAAATGGTGAACTTTGGGTGTAGCAATAAAACTACATGGGTTTATTCTATTTACATCAACATTTTTTACAACATTTTAGTAAACCATATGTTGTGCTATTCTAAATATTTATTCTCACAATGTGAAAGTATGGTCTGTCTCAGTGTCATTTTAAAGGGACACAATCTTGTTTTACATTTATGCTTGATAAACTGTCTGTCACCTGCACCTTTACACAATGAGAATCTAATGCTTTCAAAGTAAAGCTCCACATTAAGTATTATCCGTATTAGATATCAATACTTGGTAAAAAAAAAAAAAAGTAACACTTAAAGCAGGGGTGTCCAAGTTTTTTCTTCAGTGGGCCACTTCACCAGATATGAATGTGTGCGTGGGCCGCATACACACAAAGTCACACATATAAACACAGTCACCCTTACACACAGACGCACACCATGACACACTTACACAGACATCCTTACACACATGCACACACTCCTTTGCACAGACATCCTTACACAATTGCACAAACATCCAGACACACACTCCCTTGCACACATGCAGACACAGACTCCCTTCCACACACAGACACCCTTTCACACACAGACACAGACTCCCTTGCACACAAGCACACACAGACTCCCTTGCACACACAAACTCCCTTGTACACACAAACTCCCTTGTACACATGCACACGCAGACAGAATCCCTTCCACACTCACAGACTCCCTTCCACACACACACACACAAACACACACACACACAGACTCCCTTCCACACACACACTCCCTTCCATACTCACACACAGATACACAGATACCCTTAGACACATTTTTTTTTCTTTCACTTAAAAAAGTATATGCCATTGATGTCAGGCACACCGTTTACCTGCAATCCGGAAGTCATCATCTTCTGAGTGCCTGGATGTCACCTGATACCAGGCGCTCCGACAGGATCACGGAGCATGGGAGTTACCCTATTCAATCTAATGCGGGCCGCACCTCCATGTCAGGCGGGCCGCATGTTGGACGGCCCTGACTTAAAGGAACATTAAATCTTTTTTAACCCTTAATTCCTTAAAGGAGGCAAGAGTTAAAAAATGTCCCCTTCCCCCAAGTAGCTTTACATATTCACTTGGGGTTACTCTCTGCTTTGCCACAGAGCTGAGGCAGAGCCGCATGGGAAGCTGGTGCTTGCTGATAGCCTCAGTGCATGTACCGCTCAATGGTCCGATTAGGGTCTTAATGGAGCAGGGGTCTCTCTTTGCTAATGCAGAGTTTTTGGATGATGGTCTCTCTTTGCAAAAGCAGAGACAGACAGTCACAGTGTGACTTGACGGCCTTCTTTCTATGGAAGCATGGCAGTTGCAGGCCAGATGATAAACTACCATGTACTATCAAATGTACATGCCAGTTTATCTTCATAGTAGGGACACTGAATTTTTCACTTCTATACTAGAGGCACATGTGCAAAAAAAATGTTTAGTTGTACTTTAAAGCAAATCCCAGAATAGTTGAATAAAATATTTTATTTACCAAAAATGTTTTTATTATGACACTTATGAATGTTGCAAATATAGATGTTACAGTATTGTAATAATAAAGTTTGTAGCATAGATTATTTGTATCATTATTGATTATTATAGTCAAGAGAGCAGAGATGAAAGGGGTCACAGGTTTGTTTAAGGATGTATATGTTAAGATTAAGTGTTTAATTTAAATTCATGAAAAGATGAGAAAAACTGAGTTGCAATTTTCAAAATGGGAAATAATAATGAGAGGTTATTTTATTTTATCTCATAGAGAAATGGGCATATTTTAGCAATAAGAAAAGATAGGAGACTCAGCACACTGTTTAGGGAGTTTAATCCACCAAAAAATAACAACGTTTCAGCCCAGCACTGAGCTTTTTTCAAGACTCAGACTTGAAAAAAGCTCAGTGCTGGGCTAAAACATTGTTATTTTTTGGTGGATTAAACTCCCTTAAACGGTGTGCTGAGTCTCCTATCTTTTCTTTTTGCTTTATGGGCGTGAATGACGCTCCCTTGTGGCACCCGATACTTGTAAGTGTGCAGACCCATTCATACTTTCCCATATTTTAGCAATATTATTTATTTAACTATGTTTTGTCACTGTTTTTGTAATGAAGTATCCTTGTCCTTTCTTTCATCAAAAGCACTACTAATATATTATTAATACTGCAATATATATTATAATATTTAAACTAAGAAGATCAAACTGCAGGTTCATTTCCTGGCTGGTTCAGGTCAGCACTTCATCCCTCTAGGGACAGTGAGTATGAGTACTATTAAGTTGAGTAATATACTACTCTTAAAGGGTCAGTTTTTCATATTCCTTTTTAATAGGTATATATTGAAAGTCGTGAGTGAGGCTCATATTAGGAGAGATTTGGAGAATCACAAGCATATATACTTCTATGAATATAATAATTTTAAAAACACTGAAGCATGTGCAATGCACCATTCAGCAAAAGCCACTATGAGGCACTATTGGCTCAGAGCTAAATTTCCTCTCTGCAATTCATGGAACCTGAAAACCCTTTCAGAGGATAACTCCCTTGTTGTAAGATACTTACATGTAAAGTTCAATTAAGGGAGTGTCGTCTCAGTTAGCCAAAGATACTTTGGAATATTTGAATGTGTGAACCTACAGAATAAACTCTTTCTTTTCTCAAATATTTGTTTATTATTGTACAAAGAAACCTTGTTGATATGATTTTTCCCGATTAGTCTCAATATTCATTTTAATAGAATTAAATTCTGGTTTAATAAATCCTTATTTAAACTCCAAATTGCTACGTGAATTAGGATTAGAACACAAATGGTCTACAAAAGTACAAAACATTGTGTGATACACTATCAAAGAGGAACTAAACCTTCCAGATAAACCTCTAATCAGAAAGATTTTAATCCTGCAGAAGATTAAAAAGGATTTTGAGAACTATTCAGCAACAATTCTTCTTTAAGTTAGATGGAGATTTCCAAGCTGCCATGTTGCAGAACTGCTGCTCCATGACCTGGCCACACTGATTGGTGCGCTCTTCTTGTACCAATCACTGTACTGTTTATCACATCTTCCACGAAGCACTGCTACAAGAGATGGCAGATCCCTAGTTTTTTTTTAAGGATAAATAACCTTTGAATGGTAAGTTTGAATGGTACACATATATGAGAAACCTAATATATTTGTGTTTGCTGCATCATAATGTATCTAGATTTAACTATAGCAGAGTTACATGTGTCCATCAGACAATGAAGACAGAACATTTTTACAAATTGTATGTTGGCCACAAAAAAAGATCAGATTTCTATTTCCCCTTGAAATTCTTACATGCATGTAAAATACCCTTGTTTACTTAGAACAGTCTTGGCTTTTATGGCTCTTAAAAAATGCACAAACATTGCAGGAAAAACTATAGACAACAGAGAAAGCTTGTAAAAAACATCAAGGCTGTGTTTTATTTAGTATAAAAAAGAGCTGCTTGCACTTTGAGAGCACTCACATATTCATTATAAGGAGACTCTTCTACCTAGTGTTTGCAGTGGGAAAGTAGAGCATAGTGATGTATATATTGCTAATGCAGAATTCCAAGCAAATGTGTCTCTTCTAAAATTTCTGAGCTGTTTTAGGTGTATGACGTGACCATGTGGCACCATATTACAATGGAGAAGAAATCTGAATTAATACATAATTTCTTAAACTGGGCAACCAAATGATACATACTACTAAAAAAAGATTACAGTATTGTTCCAATTATAGGTTTTCCTGTCCCCCTTCTTTGTCTGTCACTCTCCATCGCCCATTTGTCTGTCTCTCTCCCATAAATCCTGCTTTTGTCTCTCTCACTCCCCCCTTGTCACCACTGTATGGAAAAGCTCCTTACTTCCAATGTTAAAGGATGGCCAAATGTATATACAACGATTTCCAAAAACATCTTTGCATTGTCTTTGTCTTTGTAAAGATGTACAATCTCAATTTGTACAGCCTAACTTCATAGCTGACCAATGATTTTAAAAAAAGAAAAATTGACCTTTTAAACCTATTCTCTTTTCAATACATATAAACAACTTGTTTGCCTTAGCAATAGCTGCCTGAGACTGTGCACAGCTGCACAGTCTATTGTCAACAAGAAAACCCAAATCCTTTTTCATCGAGGCTTATCCAACACCCAAACATTTAGGCTACAATACTTTTACATTTATCTATATTGAAACGCATCTTCCATTGAACTGCCCATTCTTCCATTTTATCTAAACCCATTTAGCCAGCATGTATTACCTTACATAATTTTCTCTGCAAAAATTGACACATTGCATGAAGTGCCTCCTTCCAAGCAATTAATAAGTAAATTAAAAAGAATCATCCCAAGAACAGAACCCCGAGGCACTCCACTTAAATCCTTTCTCCAACTGTAAAAGTACCATTTACAACAACTTCTGTAATCTGTCAAACTCCCTACCCAAGTACAAATATTTTTTCCCAATCTGATATGCATTCGACATCTGTTCCTATGTCAACATGTTTTGGCGTCCATTGAAGAAGGCATCCAACCAAAAGGAGTTTGTATTCTGTTCTTCTACTTATCTAGACTTACTATATATATATATATAAAATATAACAGTATGTATACACCTATTGATATACATATATATAGATACATGTATAGACATACCTATGTAAACGTGTTAATGTAGATGAACAGTTATACTGATATTGATATGCGCTGCACCAGGGCCGTCTTTAATAGTGATTGGACCCTGGGCAAGCATTTGCTTGGGCCCCCTGGACCCTGCCCCCTCCCCTGCATGCAATCCCGCCATACATCGCAATGTTACCCCCCCCCACACACACACACACATATGCCATAATTGTTGTGCCATTCAGATGCCAGTAATATTGTAACTTTCGGATGCCAGTAATATTGTGCCAGTCAGAGCCCAGTAATATTGTGCCAGTCAGAGCCTAGTAATATTGTGCCAGTCAGATGCCTGCAATATTGTGCCAGTCAGATGCCTGCAATATTGTGCCAGTCAGATGCCTGCAATATTGTGCCAGTCAGAGCCCAGTAATAATGTGCCAGTCAGATACCAGTAATATTGTGCCAGTCAGATACCAATAATATTGTGCCAGTCAGATACCAATAATATTGTGCCAGTCAGATACCAGGAATATTGTGCCTGTCAGAGCCCAGGAATATGGTGCCTGTCAGATGCCTGTAATATTATGCCAGTCAGATGCCTGTAATAGTGTGCAGTCAGAGGCCAGGAATATTGTGCCAGTCAGATGCCTGTAATATTGTGCCAGTCAGATGCCTGTAATATTATGCCAGTCAGATGCTTGTAATAGTGTGCCAGTCAGAGCCCAGGAATATTGTGCCTGTCAGAGTCCAGGAATATGGTGCCTGTCAGATGCCTGTAATATTATGCCAGTCAGATGCCTGTAATAGTGTGCAGTCAGAGGCCAGGAATATTGTGCCAGTCAGATGCCTGTAATATTGTGCCAGTCAGATGCCTGTAATATTATGCCAGTCAGATGCCTGTAATATTGTGCCAGCCAGAGCCCAGTATTGTGCCAGTCAGAGCCCAGTAATATTGTGCCAGCCAGAGCCCAGTAATATTGTGCCAGTCAGATGCCCAGTAATATAGTGCCAATCAGATGCCCAGTAATATAGTGCCAATCAGATACCCAGTAATATAGTGCCAATCAGATGCCAAGTAATATAGTGCCAATCAGATACCCAGTAATATAGTGCCAATCAGATGCCCAGTAATATAGTGCCAATCAGATGCCCAGTAATATAGTGCCAGTCAGATGCCAAGTAATATAGTGCCAGATACCCAGTAATATAGTGCCAATCAGATGCCCAGTAATATAGTGCCAATCAGATGCCCAGTAATATAGTGCCAATCAGATGCCAAGTAATATAGTGCCAGTCAGACAGATGCCCAGTAATATTGTGCCAATCAGATGCCAAGTAATATAGTGCCAGTCAGATACCCAGTAATATAGTGCCAATCAGATGCCAAGTAATATAGTGCCAATCAGATGCCCAGTAATATAGTGCCAATCATATGCCCAGTAATATAGTGCCAATCAGATGCCAAGTAATATAGTGCCAGTCAGATACCCAGTAATATAGTGCCAATCAGATACCCAGTAATATAGTGCCAATCATATGCCCAGTAATATAGTGCCAATCAGATGCCAAGTAATATAGTGCCAATCAGATACCCAGTAATATAGTGCCAATCAAATGCCCAGTAATATCGTGCCAATCAGATGCCAAGTAATATAGTGCCAGTCAGATACTCAGTAATATAGTGCCAGATACCCAGTAATATAGTGCCAATCAGATACCCAGTAATATAGTGTCAATCAGATACCCAGTAATATAGTGCCAATCAGATACCCAGTAATATAGTGTAAATCAGATGCCCAGTAATATAGTGTCAATCAGATACCCAGTAATATAGTGCCAATCAGATACCCAGTAATATAGTGCCAATCAGATACCCAGTAATATAGTGCAAGTCAGATGCCCAGTAATATAGTGCCAATCAGATGCCCAGTAATATTGTGCCAATCAGATACCCAGTAATATAGTGTCAATCAGATACCCAGTAATATAGTGCCAGTCAGATACCCAGTAATATAGTGCCAATCAGATGCCCAGTAATATTGTGCCAATCAGATACCCAGTAATATAGTGTCAATCAGATACCCAGTAATATAGTGTCAATCAGATACCCAGTAATATAGTGCCAATCAGATGCCCAGTAATATAGTGTCAATCAGATACCCAGTAATATAGTGCCAGTCAGATACCCAGTAATATAGTGCCAATCAGATGCCCAGTAATATTGTGCCAATCAGATACCCAGTAATATAATGTCAATCAGATACCCAGTAATATAGTGCCAATCAGATGCCCAGTAATATAGTGCCAATCAGATACCCAGTAATATAGTGTCAATCAGATACCCAGTAATATAGTGCCAATCAGATACCCAGTAATATAGTGTCAATCAGATACCCAGTAATATAGTGCCAATCAGATGCCCAGTAATATAGTGCCAATCAGATACCCAGTAATATAGTGCCAGTCAGATACCCAGTAATATAGTGCCAATCAGATGCCCAGTAATATTGTGCCAATCAGATACCCAGTAATATAGTGTCAATCAGATACCCAGTAATATAGTGCCAATCAGATGCCCAGTAATATAGTGCCAATCAGATGCCCAGTAATATAGTGCCAATCAGATACCCAGTAATATTGTGCCAATCAGATACCCAGTAATATAGTGTCAATCAGATACCCAGTAATATAGTGCCAATCAGATACCCAGTAATATAGTGCCAGTCAGATACCCAGTAATATAGTGCCAATCAGATGCCCAGTACTATAGTGCCAATCAGATGCCAAGTAATATAGTGCCAGTCAGATGCCAAGTAATATAGTGCCAATCAGATACCCAGTAATATAGTGCCAATCAGATACCCAGTAATATAGTGCCAGTCAGATACCAGGAATATTGTGCCAGCCCCCCCCCCCCGTACTTACATGAAGCTGCTCCGTGTCCCCCGCCGGATGTCTCCTCCGTGCAGTCTTCCCTCTTGCATGGAGGAGGGAAACAGAAACCGGATGTGACGCGACGTCACATCCGGCGTCAGTTTTTTTTTTTTTTTCCGGCTGTCGCATCCATCGGATGTGGCTTGCCGGAAAAAAGCGTTCACAAGCGCAATGCGCTGTGAACGCGGCAGCAGGGGGTTGGGGGCCCACGGGACAGCTGCCTTGGGGCCCCCCAGGAGTAAATGGGCCCAGGGCAGCTGCCCCGTTTGCCCCGCATTAAAGACGGCCCTGCGCTGCACCTTTGTACTGCAACTTCCATGGCCCTTAGCTACTTCATTTGTACCCAAATAGCAGACAGCATGTGTATCAATGCCATGTTGTCTTTTGCTGAGAAACTCTGTTGGTACCTCTTGAGTTTGAATTCCCCCTATCCTGCTGAAACTGTTCTGCCCCCCACCCGGTTCCCTCACTTTGGGACTGGGGACACAGAATGCAGTCTATAAGTCAGAAGTCTAACCATTGAATGGGAGGGTAATGTATCTATTACATCACAGGGGGGCAAAGTTATGATTCTGTTTGATCAGGTCAGTCTTCTCTCTCTTCCAGAAAGATGTACTTTTTGTGTTGGCAGGTAAAAAAAAAAAGGTGTACACAGCCATCTAGTCATACCCACTAGTGATACACACTAGCCAGTAAGAGAGCAGGGGTGTATCTTATGAAATCATCATGCAGGCTCTGCCCAGAGTTGGGAAGTGAGGACTAGCTGGAAGATTTTGGAGAATGTTGCTTCATAGATAAAATTCACAAAATGGATGCAATAGATAGACACCTAATTTTACTTTTACTTTTATATGCAATTAATTCGAACATAGAAAAACAAACAAACGGTGGCACATGTTTTATATATGTGTTTGTTTTAAATGCACAGGTAATCTAGTTACATCTTATGTAAGTGGGAGAGTCCCTTTAATGTATAACTAATGTGTTCACTAGTTCACAGTAACAGACCATGAAGGGCTTGCAGCTACAAACCTACAATACACACGTTTAATACAATGACAATAAATGAATGCATAAACAATGAAAAAGGTTTAAAAAACAATCTGTGTGCAAACAGCTGTACATAGAATACTTTGAGCTACCACAAGAACAGCTCTCCTGTAGCTTACTTCTTACTTTATTTAGTCCTAAGAAAACGCCGCAAAACTCCCTTATTATAGAAAGAAAAAAACAGCTCTTTCAAAAAATCTGTCATCTACTAAATCTACCAGTTTGAGCTGGACAATTTCTTACAAAGGTGCTACCAATTTACTGCATTATTTATAATCATATACTCATCTCTGAAGAAGCCCTTGTAGGGCAAAACGCTTCAAGTGTTCCTTACAATAACTTGAAAGGTGTATTTGACAAAAAATTGTGATTGTATTCCAATTTTTATTGTCATTGTGTAGCTGCAATCCTGTCCTCATCTGTGTCTGTGAACTAGTGCACCCATCATTTATATATTTAATTTCTTATGTCTTCTTTGAACACTTATTGGAACAGTGTTCACTGGTAGTGTCCAGCAACAGTTTGTATTCTGTTCTTCTACTTATCTAGACTTACTAGATATCCTCAATAAACATAGTATTTTTGTTTCCTGTTTATTAGTGTATTAATCCCAGAATCTTGTCTCTAAAGCCAAAGATGAGCAGCCATTCAAATCCTGTTACACTATAGTCTTAAATTAGAGGGGCAAAGATTTAAAAGTAATATCAGGAAGTATTACTTTACTGAGAGGGTAGTGGATGTGTGGAATGGCACCTGCTCTCCCATAGTTGCCAACATTTGAAAAAAAAATTCCAGGGACACATTGCAGCTTTTCTTCTAAATGACCACATCTCCTTTTAAAAGCTCCGCCCACTCAGTATAATTAGCATAATATAACTCCACCTTTTTGTCACAGTGTAGATTTGTTACCAAGTGCCCACCAACATTACCAGCATCCTTGGTATACAACAGATACATTCACAGCACAACATCTACATCAGGAAATATCACTTTTACATGAAATATAGTAAGACCATGTGCAGATGTGCTTCAGTCAGAGAGATGTGTGAACACCATAAAACATACATTAGTATGAACCTTCTGCTGGAAGGCCATTCCATGTATCCACTACCCTCTCAGTAAAGTAATACTGCCTGGCCTTATCTTATATCTAGGATAACCTCATACCTATCCCATGCATGCTTAAACTCCTTCACTGTATTAACCTCTACCACTTCTACTGGAAGACTATTCCATGCATCCACTACCCTCTCAGTAAAGTAATTCTTTCATTAGTTACTGGCCTTATCTTATATCTAGGATAGCCTTATACCTATTCCATGCATGGTTAAACTCTTTCACTGTATTAATCTCTACCACTTCTACTGGAAAACTATTCCATGTATCCACTACCCTCTCAGTATAGTAATACTTTCATTAGTTACTGGCCTTATCTTATATCTAGGATAGCCTTATACCTAACCCATGCATGCTTAAACTCCTTCACTGTATTAACCTCTACCACTTCTACTGGAAGACTATTCCATGCATCCACTACCCTCTCAGTAAAGTAATACTTTCATTAGTTACTGGCCTTATCTTATATCTAGGATAGCCTTCTACCTATTCCATGCATGGTTAAACTCTTTCACTGTATTAACCTCTACCACTTCTACTGGAAGACTATTCCATGTATCCACTACCCTCTCAGTATAGTAATACTTTCATTAGTCCCTGACCTTATCTTATATCTAGGATAGCCTTATACCTAACCCATGCATGCTTAAACTCTTTCACTGTATTAACCTCTACCACTTCTACTGGAAGACTATTCCATGCATCCACTACCCTCTAAGTAAAGTAATACTTTCATTAGTCCCTGACTTTATCTTATATCTAGGATAACCTTATACCTATCCCATGCATGCTTAAACTCCTCCTCTACCACTTATGCTGGAGGACTATTCCATGCACACACCACCCTCTCAGCAAAGTAATATTAAGTTTCTGACCACAAAAAAACATTAAAATATTAAATATTTCCAGCATTTTGAAAAGCTTGAGGTGGACCCCAAATATATGTATATAACTAGTTTCATTTATACTTTTATTAACTTTTTAATATTGTATTCAACTATTTTTATATGTAATAAAAATGTTATTTGTCCCTTCCTCTGCACCCACATTTCACCTAAAGAACTTAACACCGCACCATACAGCACCCACAGCACTTTGCACCCACACATTTTGGCATGCCATAGTGTCAATTTGCCCCCAGAACATACCACAGTGTAACTGTGTCCCTGCAGAACACGTCACAGTGTCACTTTGCCTCATAGTACATGTTATTTTGCCCCACAGAACATGCCACAGCATCACCATGGCCAGAGTCAATTTTCCTGTTAATATTCCACTATTAGCCTGACCATTAATATGCCACTATTAGCCTGGCCATTAATATGCCACAGCCTGATTTCCTAGTAATATGCCACAACCAGATTACCCAGTTATATGCCACAGCCTGATTGTCCAGTAATATGCCCATCCTGATTGCCCAGTAACATGCCCAGCTTGATTGCCCAGTATTATGCCACAGTCCAATTGCCCAGTAATATGCCCATCCTGACTGCCCAGTAATATGTCCAGCCTGATGCCCCAGGAATATGCCAGTCTAATTGCCCAGTAATATGCCAAGCCTGATTACCCAGTAATATGCCAGTCTAATTGCCCAATAATATGCCAGTCTAATTGCCCAGTAATATGCCACAGTTTAACTGCCCAATAATATGCCTAGCCTGATCCCCCAGTAATATGCCAGCCTCATTGCCCAGTAATATGCCCAGCCTGATGCCCCAGTAATATGCCACAGTTGAATTGCCCAGTAATATGCCAAGCCTGATGCCCCAGTAATATGCTAATCTAATTGCCCAGCAATATGCCAGTCTAATTGCCCAGTAATATGCCAAGCCTGATGCCCCAGTAATATGCCAGTCTAATTGCCCAGTAATATGCCAGTCTCATTGCCCAGTCTGTTCCCCCAGTAATATGCCAGTCTAATTGCCCAGTAATATGCCAGTCTAATTGCCCAGTAATATGCCAGTCTCATTGCCCAGTCTGTTGCCCCAGTAATATGCCAGTCTAATTGCCCAGTAATATGCCAGTCTAATTGCCCAGTAATATGCCAGTCTCATTGCCCAGTCTGTTGCCCCAGTAATATGCCAGTCTAATTGCCCAGTAATATGCCATTCTCATTGCCCAGCAATATGCCCAGCCTGTTCCCCCAGTAATATGCCAGTCATATTGCCCAGTAATATGCCAGTCTTATTGCCCAGCAATATGCCCAGCCTGTTCCCCCAGTAATATGCCAGTCTAATTGCCCAGAATTATTCCAGTCTCATTGCCCAGTTATATGCCCAGCCTGTTCCCCCAGTAATATACCAGTCTCATTGCCCAGTAATATGCCCAGCCTGATCCCCCAGTAATATACCAGTCTCATTGCCCAGTAATATGCCCAGCCTGATCCCCCAGTAATATGCCAGTCTCATTGCCCAGTTATATGCCCAGCCTGTTCCCCCAGTAATATGCCAGTCTCATTGCCCAGAATTATTCCAGTCTCATTGCCCAGTTATATGCCCAGCCTGTTCCCCCAGTAATATGCTAGTCTAATTGCCCAGAACTATGCCAGTCTCATTGCCCAGTCTGTTCCCCCAGTAATATGCCAGTCTAATTGCCCAGTAATATGCCAGTCTCATTGCCCAGCAATATGCCCAGCCTGTTCCCCCAGTAATATACCAGTCTCATTGCCCAGTAATATGCCCAGCCTGATCCCACAGTAATATGCCAGTCTCATTGCCCAGTAATATGCCCAGCCTGTTCCCCCAGTAATATGCCCAGCCTGATCCCCCAGTATCCACCAATCTAAGAAAAAACCTGGACGCAAGTATAGCACTTGAACACAGGACTAAAGCAATGTGCTTCTGAACGGAGAGCAGATTCCTCTGCCAACAGACTGGTCCCAGGTTCCGCGAGTCAACATTAGATAAGAGTTTTACAAAAATGTAAATGAACTGTGGGTTTCTTGTAAAATAATACATATCATCTCAAATTTATATACCAGAATGAATGGGAGATTTAAGCCTTTACCTTAAGGTCATCAAACGATTCTGTACAGCAAACAGAAAAGAACCAAAAGAAAAATATAAAACAAACTGTGTGCATCTTTGCAATTAGAGATCCTCAATTGTGTACAGCTTTACTAATTCTACTTCCTGCTATGTGACAAACTGTGTAGACCCCCCCCCCCCCCCCCCCCACTGTATAAAACAGAAATATGTGAGTAGTGTGGAGCAAAATCACTCAGAGAGTCTACAGACAGGGATACCGGAAAGGGGAGGAAAAAGTTTCAAGTGTGTTCATTTATTCTATTTAACTCTCTTTTCAGAAAATGAATTGTTTGTTTTTGGTTGGTCCCTCAGATAGGAGAGGGGAAGAGCGTGTCTCAAGTGGGCCTTGTTTCTCTACTCTGAATCTCCTGCCATGTAACGAACTGTGGGTTCTACTACAAATCCCTCAAGTGTATATGAGTGATATTACTGAGTAGTCTGGAGCTACTGAGTACAGTTTTCTAATTGAAGCTCCTTCCAAGAAAGAATTTACATGTATGTGAATTTATGGATTGAGGTGGAGCAGTACACACAGGCACCCCACAGTAAAAACAACCAGAGGGGGGGAAAGTCTACTCAAGTTTTCTTCCAGGGAATGAACTAGGGGCACCTTTGTAAATTTAGGTGTATCTTATCTTCATAGGTGTATCTATGTTGAACTACATATGGGGGTGAAGCTGAAGCCAGAAGGCGGAAGATAGAGTTTCAAAAGTGTAAAGCGGTACTACTAAAATTCCTACCCAAACAAATATAAAACAACCTGGGTGCATCCTTGCAATTACAGAGCCTCATGTGTGTACAGTCTAATTAAGTGTATCGCTTTCTACGTGACAAACTTATTTATTTCCCCAAGTGTATATAACAGAAATTAGCGAGTAATGTGGAGTTAAAAATAATGAGATATTCTACAGAAAGGGACATCTGAGAGGGGAGGAAAAAGCTTCAAGTTTGTACAGTTATCCTATCTGAACCTCTTTTTACAAAACAGAGTGTCTGTTTTCTGGTTGGTCCCTCAAACTGGAGAGGGGACGAAATGTGCCCAATTTCTCCACTCTGAATCTCCTGCCACGTAACGAATTGTGGTTTCTCTTATAAATCACTCAAGTGTATATGAGTGATATTACTAAACAGTGGGGAGCTAATGTGTACAGTTTGCTAATTGATGCTCCTTCCCTGAAAATAACCTAAATATATGTGAATCTACTTATTGATGTGGAGCAGTACAAACGCGGGCACTCTACAGTAAAGGTGACCGGAGTGGGGAAGTCTACTCAAGCCTCCTTCCAGGCAACAAACCAGGGGCACCTCTGTAAATCCAGATACATCTTCCTAGGGGTACATATGCAGAACTACCTAAGGGGTGAAGCTGGAGCTGGAGAGAGAAAGAAAGAGTTCAAAAAAATGTGTGGTGTTACTACTAAAATCTTTACCCACAAGTTTTGTACAGATCTGCATAATAAAAAGAAAATCTGTTTATAGCCAACCTTTTGACTGGCCCTTATCCAACAATAAAAAGCTGAGCAGAAGGACTAACAGTATATTAGACAGCAGATCAAAGTGAGGCTGAAGAAAAGAAAGAAAGGAAAAAGAAAAGCAGGGAAGGAAAGGTGGAAAAAGAGGAAAATGGCTTCCAAAAAACAATGTGAACCAAGACAAAACGTAAAAAGAAAACAATACAATAAAGTTGAAAAAAGGCTATCTGGATTCTTTTCGCCACAAGCTTGTAAAGGAGATGGATAACAAAAGGGAAGCCAGGAGCCCAGGCAGCGGAAGAGAACCAATAGAAAGCGATACGGCCAAGCCCCTTGAGCTTACCGCTGGATTTATTAACAGCTGTTTTACGGAACACTTTGAGGAACTCAAAAGAGGTATCACAGAGAATACTGCAGAAATAAAAAAGGAAAGAATGAGCATGGACGAAAGGATAAAAAAGTAGAAGCCCGAGTTGAAACTATCTCTGCCCAAATAGTCTCCCAAATCGACCTGACAAAGATTATGCAAACATAGCTGGACAGCACGGAAGCAAAAATCTCAGAAATGGAAGACAAGGCAAGAAGAAATAATATAAGAATAAGAGGTATCCTGGAGGAGTTTAAAAGGGAAGACTTGGATCATACACAGAGGACCTCTTTAAATGTATGGACTTCCATGAGGAAAAACACGTCAATGCGATTGAAAGATGTCATAGAGTGAATAAGTCAGTGGGACTACCACAACATCTACCAAGGGACATTATATTATGCTTTCACTCTTTTAAATTTTAGACCGGAAGATATTCCCATACCTTTCATTGTACACCAGAAAAGCCCGTAAAGACTTTTCACCATATATGTCAGTGTTGAGATCAAATGGAATCACATATGCTTGGGAATTCCCAGAAGAATAATTTGTGCCTATGAGGGGAAAAGAGAGGTTGGTTTGAACCCCCTAAGTTTGTCTAAATGGAGAACAGATAAAAAATTGGAAAACAGGAAGGGGGAGTAAATAAAAGCAAAAATAAGAGAAAGGCCTGAGAGGATGGCTAGGGTGGAGAGGAGGGGAAAGAGGAGGGAACACAAATTAACTAATTATGTATTGGGCAAAATAGTATAAAAAGTTGGAATCTTGACATACAGGAAGATTTTATCTGCATCTGAATACACAGGTATGGCACTAAGGGTTTTATAAGGGAAAGGGTTAAAAAGAAGAGATGTGAACTACATATTTTGACATAATTTAGTAATACAAAGTAATTAAAAGTTGAACACAATGTGCACTGACCATGAGTTATTTTTTGGTGGTCACAAAGGGCACTTTTGGGGATATCCCTCACTGAATATATAGGTATTGCCCTCAATAATTTTTTGGGGTATGTAACAAAAAGAAGAGAATCGATATGCAAATTTCCATTACTAAATAATAACTAATAATATAACTGTAAGGGGCAAGAACTAACAAATTATGCACAATGAGTTTTGCATTGATTTTTTTCCTTTCTATGGCCACGTCTTGAGAATTTAAACTAGAACTTGTTTTTTCTTTTTTTTTCAACCAGTATAATGTGATATTCTGGAGATATATTAAGACACTGCATTAATAGTTATATAAAAGGATTTGGTAGAAAGAGAAGAAATATATTGCACAGGCTGATGACCACAACTTAAGTATTTAAAATAGAAGCACAAATGATGAAAGAGTTTGACTAAAGGATGAGAACTGTACTGTATAGGTTCATTATTAAATGAGAATTAAAATTAGGAACATTAATGAGTATATCGATCACTTAAGGTTTTTTTTTTTGTTTTTTTCCCTCCTTCTCTATTTACCGCCCTTGTGGTAAGAAGAATAATAACAAAATGTAAAATAGCTGGGGCTACACTCAGTTAGGGGCCAGCAATGAGACCAGGCATTGCAAACTTTAAAAGTTATCAACTCCAAGGTGGAGAACATACAACCTCCACGACAGTGAGTTGGGATTTGGGTAAGGTTAAGTGTATGATTTTCCTGTGTGTGCATCATGTGAGGTGGGGTGAGTGGAGGGACGGGAAAGGGGTATCACGGGTAGCATGAAGATTCTCACAGTTAATGGGATCAATTTCCCCCAGAAAAGGCAAATTATACTCAGTTACCTTCAGAAAGAGAGGGTCTATAAATGTACCATTCAGGAGACACACTGGAAGCAGGGAGATGAAATCTAAAGCTTTTCCAACAGTGCTGAGTGCGTCTCTTAAAAATAATAAGAAAAGAGGAGTGGCAATCCTTTTTGAGGGAAGACAACCCCTGAAATTCCGTACCAGGATATAGATCCAGAGGGCCGGTATATTATCATTATTTGTAAAAATGAGAATAACATCTATACAATCCTTAATGTATATGTTCACAATAAATCACAGATTAGATATATACAGAAAATTCGAGCTAGGGTAGACAGGATAAAAAAACACGCCAGTTTATCCTCTGACTGACAGCTGCCATACTTCCATAGGAAGCAGGCATCCATCTGGTCAGCGACCAGCTCTCTGCTAGCGCAAAGAGAGCCCCTAGTTTTTGCATGGGATCAGCAGGGTGGACCTTAACTAGAAAACAAACAGATTAAACTAAATTTATACGCAGACTATGTAATTATAACACTAGAAAAGCTGTAGAAACCATTAAAGAACTAAAGCTAGAGCTGAGCCAATTCTCTGAAGTCTCAGGTTATAAATGAAATGACCCAGCTGATGGACCAATATGGTTTTATCTGGACTTCAGACTATATAACATACCTAGGTACTAAAATTTGTTCAAACCGCAAAAATAGTTACCTTTATTAAAACAATCTATTAAGCAACTTAAAGACTGGGGTAAAAGGCCCTTTTCTTGTAGGGGTCGAATAAATATTTTAAGATCTTATGTACTTCCTAAGTGGCTGAATCTTTTTCAAATGCTGCCTTTGAGGATACCTAATAGTTAAATATCTATGATACAATCCTCTTTCAGAAATGTCGTTTGGCGGGGTAAAAACCCCAGAATGAAAGTAGGATGTCTAAAACTTAGGATGACAGAGGGGGGTGTCGCCATTCCTGATATAATGGAATACTATCGAGCAAGCTTATTGGCCCACTCATTGAAAACGCAATTAGAGAGTGCAAAAAAAGAAAACTGGTATGAAATAGAGAGGGAGTTGACAAATTCCTCAGACCTGCTTCAATTTTTCTGGGCAACCTCTAAACAGGCAAGACAAAGGGTAAAGGAAAATAAGTTTAAATAGTATAATATTAGAAAATATTCTAGCCTTTTGGTAAAAATTCAGAAGAAGTATAAAATTGGAAAACGTAGTCATAACCGCTCTACCAATTGAGGTATTAATATGGAAGATATAGGAGTTAAGAGGTGGGCCAGAGGTAATATAAGATGATTAGAAGATTTGAAAACAGGCAGGGAGATTACCCCCTTTCAGGTATTATCTGAGAGACACCCGCTTCTGAAGGAGGATATTTTTAAATACCTGAGCATATATTAATATATATATATATATATATATATATATATGTATATATATATATATATATATATATATATCTTTCAAAACATCTGTATTGGGGGGACTCTAAGGGAAACTACAAAACATCTGGCAGACAAACAGACAAAAAAAACTGTTAAAGAGATGCAGAGATCTGCTGAGGTCTGATTTGGAACAAGTCTAGTGCAATTCCCAAATGGGAGGTCGATCTGGGTATCAAGATACATAAAAGGGAAGTAATAAAAGGCATTCAACAGAGTAATAAGATCATTTAGGTGTCTAAACATAGAGGAAACACAATCAAAGTAGATAAACCGGATGTATATGGTACCCAGTCGACTTTCCAAAATGTTCCCGGATTCTTTGGGACAATGTTGGAGGTGTGAGATACGTTGCACATATGGTGGAACTATAAATTAGTACAGAAACTTTGGAAAAAGCTGCAACAGAAGCCCATTGAACTTAGTAACATAAATGTTTCCTTAAAATCTTAAAGTTTTTTGCTGCATGTGGATTTACCAGATTTGAAGCCTGGATACAGTGATTTGGTTGATCGCTTTTTACCGGCCACAAAGATCTCCCTGGCCACAAAATGGAAAAGTGAACTGGTCCTCTCTTGGGGTGAGACCTCAAACTATTATTTGAACTGAAAATGGAAAAAGTTATTGGAAAATATAAAGGAGTTTGACCAGAGGGTGTGAAAAATTGAGTTACTGGATTCAAATGCTATTAAACAAACACGAACCCAACATTTGAACTGTGAGGGGTCGATGAATGTTTAGGGGATGATGGATACCCTCCCCCGCCTAGCCTCTGACCGATAGCGCACAATTGTTTTGTCTTGTCTAGTGTACTATGTTGTATGTTATTTGCACGTAATTTATTATGATCAAATATTTTCTTAACAAGGCACTGACCCTTTAGAAGGTGCATATGTATATGTTAAGACTTCATAAGAAGGTCCCTTTTGTACAGTATAATGTATAAATGCTTTAATAAAGAGTAAATAAAAAAATATATTAAAAAAAGGTCGAATTGTTACACAAATTTCCTTGTTAAAACAAAGGACACTATGTGTAACGTAGATTATCCACATTTATGACCAAACATTGTAGCGAAAGATTCTATTAAATGAATATTTTTATTTTTTTGGGTTAAGGTTAACTGTGAAAATAACAGATGCTGGTTTTCCTGCATCCATACCATTCAGTCAGCTCAAGCAGTAATGCGCATCTGAAATGAATATAGTGATTTCATGTAACTATTCAGAAAACTACCTAATATAGCACTTACCATGAGGAGTCCAAATTGATACAAAATAAGATTAATATTTTACAAGAGGCCCTGAATTACACCCCAAACCACCAGAGAAAATAGCAATGCTATAATAATTTGCACTTCCAATAGCCAAGAATTTTTTTTTTATAAGGGCTACAAGCATATGATTTAAGTGTAGGTATTCTATCTTGAGCCTAATTTAAAATGCCCCCCTACTTGTATTCATTGCTGTTATTTATTATTTGTTTAGAGTCATGTTTGTCAGCTTCTGTTTGTAATAGCAGGTAGGAGAAATTGTTTAGAACTTAGCAGAGAAAGTGCTGTGTTATATAATAAACTTTTATCACAAAGGTCACAATGAAGGGGTGCCAAAGTAAGCAAGATCCGTGGGAAGGTAGAGGATGAAAAGAAAGGGTAGATTAGAATGATATTAGGGAAGTAGTAAGGCTCTCATAAAGTGATATAGTTTGGGGAATACTCAAACTGTTAATCACAGGCCAAGTAAGAAGAAAACCCAATTGAAAGAATACATGGTGATGGAGACAGAATTGCAGCTTGTACCTAATGTCAACTGCTTCCTAGAGAGAAGCACCATAATGACGTCCATGTTAATGTCACAAGTCAATCTAGAGTTATTATTACAGTTAGGGTTACACTACAGGTGTAGAATTGGGAATTCGGTTATAGATTACAGTTAGGGTTAGATTTTGGCATTAGGTTGGGTTTAGAGTTCCGGCTTTAGGTGAAGGTTATGAGGCACATTAGGATTAGTGGGGACAATAATGCCTAACTTTTTAAGACAAGTTGTGTCATTGTGCCAGCACATTCTAATGAACATGTGTCTTAAAGAGGAACAGTTACAGCATCTGAATTGAGACCCTGTAAAGTCAAAATTGGTTCCTCTTGGGACAACGTAAGGTGCCTAAGCAATTAGTGAATATATACAGAGCATTCCATTTCCCAGATGCCTCAAGATGCCATTAGTTGCTTTAAGATTACTGTCTGATAGGATCAAAGAACCTCTGGACCTTGCTTGTAGAAGATACATTAATCCTGTTGTAAAAATAAAAAAGTACTGTTGTTTTGTAGGAAAGTGTACGTTTCCAAATTAAGGACTAGTCAGTACACATAATAGACAGTGGCGGATCCAGGGGGGGGGGGGGGAGGGGGGGGGGGAAACGGGGCAATTGCTCCCCCCCCCCGAGAAGTGCCGTGTTCTCTCCTCTCCCCGGCTCACTCTGCAGGGAGATGCAGGCATCATGGGCTCAGTGTGTGTTAAACACACTGAGCGCTCGTAGTGGTGGTTCAGAGCATCAGAAAAACGATGCTCTGCATCATTACTAACCGCAGGGAGCGCAAGCAGCATGGATTGAGTGCTCAGTGTGTTTAACTGAGCCCATGCTGCCTGCATCTCCTGGCAGAGTGAGCCGCTCTGCGCTCCACTCAGGTAAAAGAAAACAAGGGAGTGTGGAGGGGGAAGGAGAGAACACTGGGGAGGGGAGGGGGGATGAAGAGAACACTGGGGAGGGGAGGGGAGGGGGGATAGACATAACACTGGGGAGGGGAGGGGGGATAGAGAGAACACTGGGGAGGGGAGGGGGGATAGAGAGAACACTGGGGAGGGGAGGGGGGATAGAGAGAACACTGGGGAGGGGTGGGGGGATAGAGAGAACACTGGGGAGGAGAGAGAGGGATAGAGAGAACACTGGGGTGGGGAGGGAGGGATAGAGAGAACACTGGGGTGGGGAGGGAGGGATAGAGAGAACACTGGGGAGGGGAGGGAGAGATAGAGAGAACACTGGGTAGGGGGAAAGGTGAGAACATTAGGGGAGGGGGAAGGAGAGAACACTGGGGAGAGAATGGGGGACAGAGGAGTGAACACTGGGGAGAGAAGGGGGGACAGGGGAGAGAACACAGGGGAGACAGAGAAGAGAACAGGGGGAGAGAGGAGAGAAGGGGGGCAGAAAGGCGAGAACACTGAAGTGAGAGAAGAGAATACAGATGGTGGAGAGGAGGAAAAGAGACAGCTATGGGGAAGAGGAGAGACATACATGGGGAAGAGAATAGAGAGTGACATGGGAAGGCAGAGGATAGACAGACATGGTCAGCAATGGGAGAGAGACAGACATGGGAAAAAAGAGGATACAAAGACAGACATGGGAAGGAGGACGAGAGAGACAGGCAGACATGGGAATGGAGAGGAGAGAGACAGGCGGACATGGGAAGGGGGAGGAGAGAGACAAGCAGACATGGGAAGGAAGAGGAGAGCGACAGAAGGATATGGGGGAATGTGCCCCCCCCCCCAGATCAGACTCTGGATCCGCCCCTGATAATAGATCATGTCATCTCACTACACCATGTTTACCACAACTTTTCTTTTGTATAAGAAACCTGTCTCTAGCCAGTACTTGTTTTGGCCATGTTCCCGAATGCAGATATGAGATATAACCAGAGGCGTCGCTAGGGGTGGGCTACTGGGGCTAAAGCCCAGAGTCCCCCCTTCATAGCCCCGAATGGATACTCTGGTATGGATACTCTAAAGTATTCTTTAGCCCCGAGACTCCAGGGCTATAAATATATTTAAAAAAATAAAAAATCCCCCGTTGAGCTTTCCTCCGTCTGGGACATGGTCCCAGAATCAGACGATTAATCTCACGCGGGGGTGAGGGTCAATCGGAAGGAGAGGCTGCTAAAGGGAGCTCGCTCCCTAGCCTCTCCTCCTGGCCATAGAGATCACAGCGCGACGGGTGCAAGCTCCGCCCCGTCATGCTGTGTCAGCTGCTTGCCTGATGTCAGGTGGACGGACATCCAGCAGAAGGTCCTGGATGATGGACCAAGTGTAAGGTAAGTAAAATAAAAAAAAAAGTGTGACTGTGTATGGGTGTCTAGGTGTGTGTGTGTTTCTGGGTATTACTGTGTTCTGACTGGCACACTATTACTGGTATCTGACTGGCACAATATTCCTGGTATCTGTCTGGCACACTATTACTGGGCACTGACTGGCACACTATTACTGGGCACTGACTGGCATAATATTCCTGGTATCTGACTGGCACACTATTACTGGGCACTGACTGGCACACTATTACTGGGCACTGACTGGCACACTATTCCTGGCACAATATTACTGGGCTCTGAGTGCCACACTATTAATGGGCACTGACTGGCACACTATTACTGGGCACTGACTGGCATACTATTATTGGGCACTGACTGGCATAATATTCCTGGTATCTGACTGGCACACTATTACTGGGCTCTGACTGGCACACCATTACTGGGCACTGACTGGCACACTATTACTGGGCACTGACTGGCACACTATTACTGGGCACGGACTGGCATAATATTCCTGGTATCTGACTGGCACACTATTACTGGGCACTGACTGGCACACTATTACTGGGCACTGACTGGCACACTATTCCTGGCACAATATTACTGGGCTCTGAGTGCCACACTATTACTGGGCACTGACTGGCACACTATTAATGGGCACTGACTGGCATAATATTCCTGGTATCTGACTGGCACACTATTACTGGGCTCTGACTGGCACACCATTACTGGGCACTGACTGGCACACTATTACTGGGTTCTGACTGGCACACTATTACTGGGCACTGACTGGCACACTATTACTGGGCACTGACTGGCACACTATTACTGGGCTATGACTGGCACTATATTACTAGGTTCTGAGTGTCACACTATTACTGGGCTCTGACTGGCACAATATTCCTGGGCTCTGACTGGCACAATATTCCTGGGCTCTGACTGACACACTATTACTGGGCTCTGAGTGGCACACTATTACTGGGTTCTGACTGGCACAATATTCCTGGGCTCTGACTGGCACACTATTACTGGGCTCTGAGTGGCACACTATTCCTGGGCTCTGACTGGCACAATATTACTGGGCTCTGAGTGGCACACTATTCCTGGGCTCTGACTGGCACAATATTCCTGGGCTCTGATAGGCACAATATTCCTGGGCTCTGACTGACACACTATTACTGGGCTCTGATAGGCACAATATTCCTGGGCTCTGACTGACACACTATTACTGGGCTCTGAGTGGCACACTATTACTGGGTTCTGACTGGCACACTATTACTGGGCTCTGAGTGGCACACTATTCCTGGGCTCTGACTGGCACACTATTCCTGGGCTCTGACTGGCACAATATTACTGGGCTCTGAGTGGCACACTTTTCCTGGACTCTGACTGGCACAATATTCCTGTTCTCTGACTGGCACAATATTCCTGGGCTCTGACTGGCACACTATTACTGGGCTCTGAGTGGCACACTATTCCTGGGCTCTGAGTGGCACACTATTCCTGGGCTCTGACTGGCACAATATTACTGGGCTCTGAGTGGCACACTATTCCTGGGCTCTGACTGGCACAATATTCCTGTTCTCTGACTGGCACAATATTCCTGGGCTCTGATAGGCACAATATTCCTGGGCTCTGACTGACACACTATTACTGAGCTCTGAGTGGCACACTATTACTGGGTTCTGACTGGCACAATATTCCTGGGCTCTGACTGGCACACTATTACTGGGCTCTGAGTGGCATACTATTCCTGGGCTCTGACTGGCACACTATTCCTGGGCTCTGACTGGCACAATATTACTGGGCTCTGAGTGGCACACTATTCCTGGGCTCTGACTGGCACAATATTCCTGTTCTCTGACTGGCACAATATTCCTGGGCTCTGACTGGCACAATATTCCTGGGCTCTGACGGGCACAATATTCCTGGGCTCTGACTGACACACTATTACTGGGCTCTGAGTGGCACACTATTACTGGGTTCTGACGGACACACTATTACTGGGCTCTGAGTAGCACACTATTACTGGGTTCTGACTGGCACAATATTCCTGGGCTCTGACTGGCACACTATTACTGGGCTCTGACTGGCACACTATTCCTGAGCTCTGACTGGCACACTATTCCTGGGCTCTGACTGGCACACTATTACTGGGCTCTGACTTACACACTATTACTGGGCTCTGAGTGGCACACTATTCCTGGTCTCTGACTTCCACAATATTACTGGGCTCTGACTGGCACAATATTACTGGGCTCTGATTGGCACAATATTACTGGGCTCTGACTGGCACAATATTACTGGGCTCTGACTGGCACAATATTTCTGGTGTCTGACTGGCACAATATTCCTGGGCTCTGATTGGCACAATATTACTGGGCTCTGACTGGCACAATATTACTGGGTTCTGACTGGCATACCATTACTGGGCTCTGACTGGCACAATATTCCTGGTATCTGAATGGCACAATATTCCTGGGCTCTGACTGGCACAATATTGCTGGGCTCTGAGTGGCACACTATTCCTGGGCTCTGACTGGCACAATATTCCTGTTCTCTGACTGGCACAATATTCCTGGGCTCTGACTGGCACAATATTCCTGGTATCTGAATGGCACAATATTCCTGGGCTCTGACTGGCACAATATTGCTGGGCTCTGACTGGCACACTATCACTGGGCTCTGACTGGCACAATATTCCTGGTATCTGACTGGCATAATATTACTGGGCTCTGAGTGGCACACTTACTGGGCTCTGAATGACACAATATTCCTGGTATCTGACTGGCACAATATTACTGGGCTCTGAGTGGCACAATATTACTGGTATCTGACTGGCACAATATTACTGGTATCTGACTGGCACAATATTACTGGTATCTTACTGGCACAATATTACTGGGCTCTGAATGGCACACTATTCCTGGTATCTGACTGGCACAATATTACTGGGCTCTGAGTGGCACAATATTACTGGTATCTGAAAGGCACAATATTACTGGTATCTGACTGGCACAATATTCCTTGTATCTATAATTGTACAATTTTCAAACACTGAAAAAATTGTGGGTGTTTTCTTACATTTTTATTAGGTGGGGGTGCAACACTCAGGGTCCGCCCCGGGTGCCAAATGCTCTAGGTACGCCCCTGTGTGTGACCGAGCTCATCTGGGCTCTAGCCCCAGATCATCCGAAGACCTAGCAACGCCCCTGGATATAACCAACTTAAAGTAAGGCTGTCTTGTTCTTTCCATAGCCTACAGACTGTTTAAAATAATGAACAATATTTTTTTTAATTTCCTTTAAAATAACAGCTGATATCAGTATAACATATATACACATATTTATCTATATGTATATAGAAATCCAAAATATATGTTTTGTATGTTTTATAAAACCATGTTTAATTGCACTATTGCAATCTATTATTTTCTTAAGTAGACACAACCGAGCCACCTGTGTAGCAGTGACCCCTATACAACTCTTGATCCATTTGATACAATTGTCCTGACCTGTTAGGTCAAGCAGTTCTTACCTACCATCCAACCATAGGTACTGAGTACATATTGAATGCATTCCAAAATTTACATGAAAAATAAGTGATGATACTATGTCAAGAACAACAAAAAGTTGCACTGCCTCGAGAGTAATACTGAACTCAGTGAGACGTTTGGAGCAGTTCCCTGGGAATGGTTAAACATATTCTTGGTTGGGAGGTGAATGACTGTGACCTCTTTGTAACTTCCATACTGAGTTTCAATTGACCCCATGCCTGCAAGGCCATGTCATGTTATGCCTCCTTCAGTCATCATGAAACTCATGTGCATTGCCAGCTTGTTATGTAATACCTGTGCTATTGTAACAGGTGCACAAACCTGCGTGCAACCAGCGACTGGCCTGATTGACAAACTCAACCAAATGAAAAGGTTGAAAGCTACTTAACTGTTTGAGACCTAAAGGAATATTTTAGAATAAACATCATGCCAACTATATGTTCTGACCTTATCTGGTGGTATAACACTTTTGAGAAGAAATGTTTACAGCCAATAACACCCTAGCAGGAAAAATATAAAGTATTGTCAAATAAAAAAAAAAGAAATATTGTTTAGGTCTTTTAATTAGCAAGCAGTTCCTGGGGAACAAAGATTGATATTGTTCAGCATTTACATAGCTTTATTTGGCAAAAACTATGTATTTCACTTCTAGAATTGTACCTGAATGTGGTCAAAAGAACCAAGATACTTAAAAGACATAAAAAAACTGTAACACAAACCTAGACTATGTTTTACAACAAGACAGAAGCCTTATTTTATAGGGTCAAAGAACATACAAGAGCAAATCATTATAATAACTGGCTACCCTGGAAGACATAAAAAGACAACCCAGACTTCCCCTGGTAGTTACAGACCTGAAATCCTGACCACCTGAAATTTAGTTCAAAAATAATAAAGAAGGGTATCTTTTAGACTCTCTAAACTGACCCCCAGGAAGTAATATAATATCAGCTACCTTCAGATCCCCATGAATCGTTACGGACCACTGTTTAATGTTATGTGTATAAATGTATGTGTGTGCTTATTTTATTTTTTTATCTCTATTACTTCCTGCCCCTCTTTATTGATGTTATATAAATCTTCGATATGACCCCGATGTGTTGATATTAAGATAAGGAAATAATGGTGGATGACAACATACTGCATACACCAACTATATTATTTTGAAGAAAGAAAAAAGGGAGAAATGAAAGAAAAAACTTCCAATAGAGATTTATATATTTAATTAAGAATTCTGCTATCAACGTAGTGAAAACTGGAATGTTGCGTTTTAACACACTGAGTATCTATAAATGTTAAATGTATTGTACTGTATGTATTTTATAATTCTGAAAAAAAATTGAATAAACAGGTATATACGTAAAAAAACAAAAAACAAACTATAACACAAACCTATAAAAAATGTGTTCTTAGACAAGGTCGGCTTGGTATATCATTGGAACCTGCTTTTATACTAATTAGACCTTATATTTTATTTGGTCTTCAATCTCTATGGGAATCCACTATGCTTTCTGTAAATAATGCTTTCTCATTTTACCTTTATACAGTTGTGTCTTAATAATTCTCTATCTTTGTTAAATATCCCCTCTTGTACTTTCTTGAATTTACATATTTCTGTCATATAGCCTTTCTTCCAAAGCTAAAGTTTCTTAATCAGTTTTTTCCATAGCATAACCCAATTCTACTTTTTATAAAACATCATACACAAACTGAAGCCTCTGGTTGGGAGTGGCAATCAACTGTCTCCAGGGTGTAACATTTGGAAACTGCATGTCAAATTCAGGAAAGTAATAGCTGACTCGTAAAGGAAGACAAGTTGGAAAAAGTTTCCAGCTCTGCTTCATATACCTGATTTTTGTGGTTCACTTGAAGTTCACCACGGTTCACTTTTTAGTGAACTGACAACATTGGGGGTAATGTAGAAGAACTCCTACTCTAACAAGTATCGGGAAGGATAGATAATATGCCAAATTGCCATTTGTTATGTATAATAAAATGTATAAAGATTGCACATTTTTATAAATCTTGTTTGTGAAAAGGACAAAATCTAAAGATTGTTAATTGAATGTCAGGAGCTTATTCAATAAGACACAAAATGCATTGGCAGCTAGCTTAGATAAAGTGCTTAATTCAGGGGGAATTTACTTGCTTCTTTTTATGGTTTAATTGTCTCCACTGTGATGTTATTCTGGATGAAATTCTGTCTAGCGATGTGTAACATGAGAGAATATTAGAGAAATAATAGGCAGCCATCCATGTTCTCACCCTCGCCCCATTATATAATTAGGTTCACCTCTCTTTCCCATTAGGTTGGGACTTATACCATCAATAATACAAATTTGTTTTTAAAACCTTTTCACGCAAACCCACAGGAATTCCATATTTGTTATTAGCTGCTTGAGAATATTTTGAGTTTTAATCATCATAACTTAATTTTATTTATCTGGGCTAGCTTTTATGTTCTACAACACAGACTCTAGTATTAAGTGTTTGACATTTTGTATTGCTTGTGTAAATTTGTTGTTATAATATATCATTAAAAGTCTGGTTATATTTGTATAACTACTGCAATATTTGTATTTGTGCACAATAGCTGCCTTTCCTATGATTGTGAATGCCTTTTGATGTGTTGTTCTCCTTTTTCCTGACTATTGTCGTATCCTATTATACTTCTGTCTTTTGTTTTGGCACAGTTAATCTGCACTAAACGAATGTGCCCAAGATACTTCTTCTTGGAACAATGGGTGAACATTTACATCAAAACCTATTACGCTGAAGCAGTGCCTTTCTGATAACCTTCTAGCATGACTCACCCTTGAATTGGACTCCAGTCAGCAGGTGGGGAATGTGTGGATCTTTCCTAAAATGGTAAATTTTGATCGACTTACTACAGAGTTTGTTCATTAAACATAGTGATTGACTGACCAAGTATGATAGGTAAGACTCAACAGATGGAAAATGCAATTTGAGGGATCTTGATCAAATCTTTTTTTAAAGGCTTTATTTTGCCAACTCAGTCCAATGTGTTGGCTATTGAATACTCCTCCATTGCTGCCTTGACTCTTATGTTGGACAGAAATTGTATGAAGTAGTAGGACTTTACAGTATAAGGTCAGAGAGCATAAACATGATGTACTGTTACATTACATACACAGATATACAGTTATTTTCATGGGAGGGCAAATGAACAAAGAAGAGGAGACCCTTATAGGTGAATATGTTAAAAAAAATCAAAGATCAGTAAGTACGGTATTACATTGGTTGATATGTCAAGAGCTTACTTGAAAAACTGTAACTTTTGTACTTACCTATAGAAAGAAATTCCAACCAATAGAACCAGGTGGCAATATATTTTGTACATCAAGGGCTTGGAGGACTAACCCCCCTACTCGACAAATATTGACATATATATGTGACAAATATATGTGACAGTCAAAATTATTTTTTGTTACTCCTCACAAAAACATGTGTCTTCTGTGGATTGGATCATGGTCATCCTAAAAGAGAGGTCTTACATCATAGAAGAAATGCTTTAGCACTGGATTAAACCTTTTCAGCACTGTTAAATAGCATTTGGCATCAATCTTTCCTTCAAATGGAATGAATACACCCATCTTATGACATGGGTAAGAGTCAAGAGAGCTGTTGCCATAGAATCACTCATCTCTCTGTTAGATCAAAATAAAATGCGTAGTGTGTTCGGTACTGTAAAGTTCTTTGGTACATAATCCATGGACTGGACATGTGTAACCTACCCCTATGTTTATACCTCTGATAATACACAAACCAATACTAGCACTATAATACTGTGACATTTGTAATGTTTTACAGCATTAACATGTTAAATTAATTTGTACTTCTGTTAGCTTTGGATATACAATAAAAAAAAATAAAACCTACAGTCAGTTATTTGAAATTTATATAACGTAAAATATTGAAAAGTTTAGGTTCAACAGACCCTCTAATTGATACACACTGTAGTACTGGATATTTTATAAGCTGAAAGTAAGCTATCCTCAAGGGGATATTAGTTTTCTGTATATAATAACAGGAAAACTGTATCCTGACATTAAGGTCTGAATGAGCATCGTGGAACAAAAAGGCCATAAATTAACATCAATTATGTATTAAAGTTCCAATTAACCTGGCTGACACTGATATACTTTAACAAGGTACAATTAGATAAAAGAAGCAACTCTCTAATTACTTGGGACAGGACCTTTTGACCTGTTCTGTACTATTATCCCTGAGCCAACGTAATGAGGAAGGAAGTGAGAAGAGAAAGACTGTGCATGGTGGGAGTTCAGAAGCGCAAGCTGTCCCCTTGGAAAGTCTTTTACCTTCGAAGCATTGCCAAGCCATTAATTATGTATGGTTGTCACCTTTTCATCCACAAAAGTTAAATGAGTTTTATTTTTATTGCATGCCTAGGCATAGAGTTTTAATTTGCATCTTCAAGGAGCATACTTCTAGAATAAAACCATATGATTTTGTTTGTCTTTTCATTGAGGTTAAACGCCAAACAGCTGGAGTGCTGATAAACTTATAGTGAGTGCCTCGGTGACATGAAAAGGAGAGAGACATATGAGTTTCGCGGATAAAGTGACAAAACACTTAAGGAATTCAAATCTAGAATTTTTTTTTTTTTTACTCTTGTGGTTTTTTTTTTTGTATGTTATCTATGAACTAAATGTGGCTTATAGGTTTGGAACTGTAATGTCTATATGAAAATGAAGAAAATTCCCCTTCTTTTCATGTCTTCCTCCTTCTGTTATGACATCAACATTTGAGAAGTGGATAATAGCAACTAATGATTTCCCTAATTTATTTTCAAACCTGAAGTATCTTTAGAGAAGCAGAACATTATAATACGTTCTTGTAACTATGCAGGTCGACTTATGATTATACATTCTTTATTTCACAGGTGTCATCAGGTCAAAGCTGAATATTTCATGTGACCAGAAAATATTAACTATCCATTGAATTAATCTGCGTAAACAAATATACATTATCACAAAACAGGCAGGGGAATAATAATAATGAAAAGCAAGCATAAAAAAACAAAAAAACAAACAAACAAAAAAAAAACAATACAAGAATCTGACACGATGTCCCATCTGTCTTTTAGAGTGATATTTTTGGGGGTTAATAAAAAGTAGGTGAGAATGTAATACAGAGGACAAACAAAAGTATAGGTGTCACCAGTCAATGAATGCCTATGATCACTTGTCAAAATTATTGATAAATGTAAACTTTTTTTTTAATTATTGGTAATATTAATATTAGCTGGGGGTTGAAATCTGGTTACATTTAATATTTTACTATTATTTAAGGAATTAAACTGTACAAACCAAGACCGTTGCTTAAAAGACAAGGTCCAAATTGGAACATCTACTCTCAATACAAATGGCTCAGAGAACGTGCAAACTAAAGCTACAACAATGATCATAATAACTTGTCCCTGAACACAGTGTGTTCTGCTGTTTTTAAACGCGGCTCAAGCAGGGATATTTCTATAAGTGAGCACTGTGAAGAAGTAACAGCATATGAACTTATAACTGTAGAATACTTCTCCAATCTTGAAGGCTGAAGGGCCACATTCCTAGAGTCTAGATGTGAGTGTTCCAAACGATACCATGCTTCAAAGGGACAATGTCACTTAATCATTGTTTGTACTGTGTATCTAAGGAGTGAACAAATATACATACATTAAACTGCTATAATTATAAGGCAATGTACAAATTAAGAGAAAAATATGTTTTATGACATGAATCTGTGATCTCATTTGAACTTTTTTAGTTTAGAGTGTGTAATTTGCATATCATGGCCCAAGGTGATGTCATAAATGATCGACTGAAGAGATTTCAGGGAAAATTGTGATTTAAATGTGTTCTTATGATTGAGATTCTAAAACAATGTGTAAATAATTGTAATGCTTCATTCCTACTGCAAATACTAATGACATTGCGGTCCTTCCAAAACTTCATTTTTCTTACTATTATTAAATAATGGAAATTTCTGCTTCAATACTGGTTACTTTATAAAATGCTAATCAGTCAGGGTTTCTAGAGGAAATGATACTGTAACCATTTGGATGCCTCAGTGTGTGAGTCACCACATAGTTTTTGGGCTATTAAGTATTAATAGACTCAGGGCCAGCTCATCTAGAAAGTACCCAGGTCTAGCTTTCTTTGAATAGTGCATTATTTTAATATTACATAAAAGATAATAGTTTACTTTCTTTAATTTGCTTAGCAGTGGAAGATTTGTGCTGCTTTGTGAATAAATCATGAATAGGTAGGAGAGATCATTATTTCTCCATTTTGCTTCCCTCTAGTCATCTCTTCTGTTCTGCTCTCCTTTACAGCATTTCATGCAAAGGCCAAGACACACATTTATGTATAAGAAGATGCACTTTGTGGAATGCATTGTTCATTAGTAATAAACACAGTCATTGGTAGAGATTATTCAGTAAAAAGCTGCTTGATTTCTCTCAGGTTACTAATTCTAATGATCCTCTGCACCGCATTTCAAAATAAGGATCTCATAATATTTTCTCTTTCTTTGACACATTGCCAGTTAATTATTTTTGTATGGTTGTCACAAATTACTCCTCATAAGTATATTTTAATGCACTTATTATACCATGTCAGTCAGACTTAATCACTCTGGGGCATATTTATGGGGCTCCTGTGTGTGGTAGAATTAAGGGGCTCTTGTGTGTGGCATAACTAATGGGGCTCCTGTGTGTGGTAGAATTAAGGGGCTCTTGTGTGTGGCATAACTAATGGGGCTCCTGTGTTTGGTATAATTAATGTGGCCCCTGTGTGTGGCATTATTAATGGGGCCCCTGCGTGTGGCATAGTTAATGGGCTCCTCTATGTGGCAAAATTTGTGGGAGTCCTGTATGTGGATTAATTTATGAGGTTCTAGTATGGTATCTTTATTGGGCCATCTGACTGGAATTACTCAGGAATTTGTTTGGCATGGTATTGGAGGAAATCCAGGGGGGTGACACCATGAGTTATCGCACCAAGGGACACCAACCCTAGTGACACCTCTGACTCCGACCCAACCTAAATCTACGCATTCGGTATAGATAACGCAGGCTCACAAAATGTGCTGGGAGTCTGCTCTATACATTGGCACACACGCCGATTTCGCCAGTATTTGACACAACAGGTGTGTGCATGGTGTTTATACATTCACCCCATAGTGTACCCGTCAACATTCCAGGACACAGTGAGGGTGGCTGGTTATAACACACAATGTTTTGTGACCTGGCAAGATTAAGCTCCAAGCTACATGGTACAGATGTTGAGTGTCGGAAGCTCAATACTTTGGTTTTTAGGCTTTGTATGTTTTATAGACTTTAAATGCAATGCTTGGTGTTTAAACACAAGGCTTCAAATGAATAGAAGTCTTCCAGGGACAGTTACATATTTGAAGTCATAAGACCACAAAAACCTGACTTTCCCATCAAATCCAGCACTGTTGGCAACTATGTAAGTTGCAGTACAGGTCTATGAAATTTTCACATGGCCTGTAGACCTGCGTCTTTTAGGAATTTAGCAACACAGCTAATCTCTCAACTTCTACAACTTGTCAAGTAATGTTTTAACAATAACTTTAAATAGAAGATGTCTACTTATCATTAAGCACTTTTCTAAATATACAAGCAATGTGTTTAACTGCATGTACAAGTGGGAATAGACAACACATTTTTAAACGTGAATCAGCTCTTTTTTTGCTTTGAAGTATAATTTCCATTGTGATGTATAAAAGGGCATTGCAAACAAGAATAAAGACTGCCTGTACCATAGATTTAATTATATAATAATACCTGATCAAACAGAATATGTCCTTCAACTGAGAATAGTAATATGACTAATGATTCATGAATAACTCAGGGAGATTTTCATATTGTAGTGTATGGGGAGTGTATTGAGTTAGATTAACTAAGAATTAGTCCAAACAGTACACATGTAATGTTATATTGTTCAACACAGGTTGAGCATCTCTTTTGCGAACTGGTAGAATTTCGGATAACGGATATTTATGGATAATGGATCATTTCGGCAGTACCGGCCCTATAAATGATCTACATTATTAAAATACTTGCTCACGTTGTATTTAGTTACAGCAGATAAGATGAATCTGCTCCACGGTGCTGCCAAAATGATTGGTCGACATGGGGCAATTCCTCCCTCCTGTCGCAGCGCTCTTGGAACTACATTTCCCATGAGCACTGGCTCCAATTTTACAGCGCCTGGGAGGGTGAAACAAAGGAGCCAGAAAGCTCAGTATCCCTTTTTGGGATTTTGAGTCATTTTGGATCTTTAGATAAGGGAAACTCAACCTGTAAATGAAAGATGCAGAGAATCTACTATTCAAACTTTTCATTTATTTTTACCTGAAAGTAACAAAAACTACCCACCTCATGTATAATTACTAAATATGGCTATACTCATACATATAAAAAGAGTGATAAGCATGGTCTATTGACATTAATGGTATATAATAGCAAAACTGACAAGACAAAGGTTATCTACTCCAGCTCTACACTATTAAATGATCTAGAAATAACTTGCAAGATAAATAAAGAAACATGCTGCACAGAAAGGGTTAAATGTAGGTGTGTGAGAACTTTGGTTTTACAGAGTAGATTGTTAGTTTTTTTTCCCTTCACAGCTGTATTTTAAGGTAAAATAAAAATGCCATAAAAAGCGTAATAAAAATAACTCTGCTTCGGTTGCTGGAGAGTTAATATTTTCAAGACACTATAACTTTTGTTCAAGGCTAACTCCTACTTGGTACAGAAATCCTTGTTCTGGCTGCATTGAACAGGTCACAGTGAGATTGTCAAGCTTGTGGAATTCATCTGACCTTGTACACAGTGCTATCCATCAAGAATGTAATTCAGGAATTGTTCGTTTCTTAAAAGACGTCTGAGAACTGTAGGTCTAGCTTGGTTTATATATCTACAGGCAGGAAGCCTTGTCCATTGTGTGCACAAATGTGTATCCTTGTCTATTGCTTGAAGCAGGTCTGCCTTCAAGTACAATGCTCCCTCTTATCTCATTAGGACTCCGAAGCAGAGAATGGGTTAAAACATTACTATCTTCAAGTATTGTATATTAACCCAGGCCCAAATATGTGCTGTATGGTTTTCCACATCAAAACTACCTTTGTGGATCTTTTATTTAAATACATATAAGGGTCTACTCAATAAAGAGAGAATTGCAGGGAAGTGAGGTGAGAATTATAAACTTAAGTAGAGTTGGAAGAATTATCCCATTCAGCTGCATTGTAGAATTTTTCCAATTTGGCTACTTTGGCCTAAAGTTTGAAATTTCCATCTCAATTCCCTGCAATAGGCTATAAACGTATTATTTCCTTTGCAACTGATCAAAATAATCCATATTGTAAATGAATATCATAATGTCAATGCATGATGCTCATCATTTAAATAAGGTTCAAATTTCCAATGGACAGAATGTAACACATAATAATCTTTACCATAGCCCAACAGGAAGAGCTCACAGTAAACTAAATGCTATTACCTGTGATGTATGTTCTATTTTTATATCTTACATTTAATATATTCTAAGCCCATTTTTATATCACAGATGCCTGTGCCCTCTATGTGCCCACTGCCATCTATACAGTTGCATGGCAATTGTGGTAAATTACAACTAACATAAATGATCTTGCCACCTTTTCTTCCAAAAATAACCAGTCAATTTGCCTCAGTGGTCTTAACAGTGGCCTCAATGTTTGTTTTTTTTCAGCCTTTTGAATACAATGTTACGATTTGTATGTTCAGATTCAGGTAGTTGCCATATCACCAGTAAAGGAACTGTCTCCACCTGCACCATGTCCTATCATTCTGCTAATATCACAGTAGATATAGATGTTCCTGCATATACTACCCCCGAATGCTGACATTGCCATCACAGTGAGCTTAGGATGCAGCTCATATACGCTAACCACTCAGAGATGTTGACATCAGCCTTTCTGCTCCCTTATTTGTAGTTTTTGACCAGTATGTCTTTGGCAGTCGGAGTATAGTGGTAAGGCATAAAAATATATACCTTTGATCCTTTGCATTTGCATCTTTGGCTACTTATTCCAGAATATACAGTTAATAATATTCTAGAATGTACAATGAAAGGTTCAATTCTCATGTCATTCTTCTGGTGGATGGGTTCTTTCAAGATAACCCAGACTTTATTCCATTGTTTACATTCAAGCAGTGTTTGTGGACTAGCCTTGGTCAAAAACTAATAGAAAAGAAAATCGGAGCTTCCGGAATCAAACCGACATTCTGAAATGAATTTCGGCGAAATTCTATTCACCGAAATGAAATCCCCGAAATGAATTTGTGCATTATTTTTATTTTGGGAATTCCATTCGGACAAATGGAACCCAAGACGCTCCGCATTTCGCACCCACTACGGTGATCTGAGTAGCCCTTAACCCCTTAGTGACATAACTTTTTGTCCGTGTCTTACCCTTGGTGACATGGGATGTTTTAGCATTTCTGCTGTGTTTCTGTTTAGTTGTAATTTTCTTCTTTCTAATTTAATGTACCCACAGCATTGCAATTATACTGGTATATTGCCTTTATTTGTATGAGAAGGACTTTAAATAGAATTAGTTTCATCATCTCCTAAAATTTTCTACAAAAAAATAATAAAATATGATGAAAAAAGGTAAAAAAAAAATACCTACACCTTTTCTAACTTTGACCTGAAAAATCTTTTACACAATTACAAATGGTTAAAAAGACCCTTTCTAGATAGTTTCTAAGTTTTGTAATGAATTTAGAAGTAAGCCATGTTTTTCTATTGTTTTTTGCATGTTATAGGGCAATATAGAATAGTAGGTTTTTTGTACTAACCATTTTCGCATACAGTGACCTTTTAAACCTAACCCTAAAGAATCTAACTCTTATGCTAACCCCAAACCTAAATTGTTCGTTAATTTTTTTGTCCTGCAATGTTGCTGCCTACCTCTAGGGGCCAACAACCAACAGCAACAGAGCGATGGAAGTGATAACTCATCACTTCTGGAGCTCTTACCCACAAGAGGGCAAATCCATATTGGAGGAGCATAATGATCTACAAAATGACGCCAGAGTTGCTCTGCATTTCTAATATGGATGCCATCAGCAAGAAATGTTGGTGTTGCTTAATGCATCATCGTATGTTGCAAAGTGGTTTTATTTGGGCTACCCAAAAACCACCGAATTGATGAAAATTGGCCAATGTTATGTGGCTATTTATGGTTATTCTAAGTCAATGGGGTAATTCTATGCTGGCCAGCAAAAGTTAAAAAAAGAAGGAACAACGTGCGATTCACCTGCTGGGGAACACAGAAATCCCATGTGTTAAAGCACTGACAATGCATAAGTGAATAACCAAATTTAGCATAAACTATATTCTTGTTAAAAGTTCCGATATCCCCTTTAAAAGTATGCTAAGGGACTGGGGGTGTAATAGCAACCCGCAGTCACCTAGCGTCCCCCCATCAAAATAAATGTTTTTGCTATTACGCCTCCTCACAAGAAAAAAAGTGTTACCCCCTAGTGACTGCAGGCACCATGCCCACGGTCGGTGTATAAATAATTTTATAGGCATATACCTGTGCCCCGATTAAAATGTTCCCTACATCACTGAAAGGGTTACAATGTGCAAATACAGGCTGCATTAAGCAGCCACTGCACATTTACGTAATGGGCTTTTTTGTGTAAAGATTTTTTGCCTGTTAGTTTCTACCGGCTGTCATTGAATAACTGTTTGTATGGCTCGCCTAAACCTCCATAAAAAAGCATGTAGGATTTTTGGGGTTGTGGTCACTTTTTTTTTAACAGGTGTGGTATTACCGCACTGGTTAATGGTGTTAGCGGCAGGCATTACATCATCAATGCTCGTTATTTTATCTCTAATGCCAATTTTTAAATACCTGGGGCCACTGAACTGGGCCAATGTGTTGGTCCCCAAGGCCTTAACCTTGAAACAGAATAAAGGATGTGCTGTGTGCTGTGTTTACTTCACTGAAATAGAGGGATTCACTGATGCAATCATTGCTTGATGATATGAGGACATATAGTTAACCTAAAGCATATGTATTTATTTATACGTAAATACGGTCCCATTTACCACACTTGCAATGGATTACAATCCATTCTGTCCAGTCATTACCAAGCATGTTCACACATTTGGATAGAGTAGTCTTATTATTCGATCTGATATAATAACCAACATTATTAAATGCAGCCTAGAAAATACAGAAAAAAAAAACAAAGAATCCTGATTCAAACATAAGGCTTATTCACAGTCTGTTAAAAAAAAATGAATATAGCTAAACTGAAATATTTGCATAGTTTTAGCTAACAATATTTTTTATGTATCTATAAATGAAGCAGTTCCCTTTGTTTAACAAGTACTAAACAACTAAATGGCTATTTGGATGTTCCTGTAGCCTCATGTTATTTATTTTTAGAATGTAATTGAAAAGACTATTACATTACATGTAAAGCAAGGAGTGTTACAAGATGACTAATGATAACATGTGCTTACTGATATCCTATACAAAAACTGATCAAACTAAAACGGAACCTTTTGGTATTTAACTAACTAGTACAAAATCCATAAAGATGACAATGAACAATAGGTGTTATAAAGTAAGAAACAAGAATTATATAAAAAAAAGTGGGAAATAAAAAAACCTTGGCATCTTACTTGATTCATTCATTCAATATGTCATGAGAATTCAGTGATCTGACATAAAACACATATGAGTCTATTCACTAAAATTCAACTTTTGAGATTGACTTTTGAGACTAATTCTCCAAAATTTGGCACCTGAGTTTGACTTAGAAAAAAAACCCAAGGCTCAAATCTCCCCCTTTGAAACTAATGGGAGGCAAAATGAGCAAAGCTATTTTAGAGACCAAGTCAAACTCGGATGCTGAATCTGACTTAGTCTCAAAATCAAAGTCGACCTCCAAAGTTGAATGTTAGTGAATAGACTCAAAGATATTGTAGTTAGGGGCTGTCAGACACATTTCACCCTCCCTGGACTACTTGAACGTTTCAAATATTAACACAAACACTGTATAAATATAAATTGTGTGTCCCATTATTGTGTCATTATATATAAGTGTAGGGAGAGGTATTTTGCACAGAGTAAGCTGCATTTTAATCATTTATGATCTTTTTTACCAAACAAATACCCGCCAAAATGTTTCAACAAAACAGGGACTTAAAATACAGATTTCTTTAACCAGACATTTTAAACAGCACAAAAACAAAGTTTTTGGAATAAACCGAATTTAAAAAAAAAAAAAAAAATGAAAAAAACTACAATTACAGATTTTTCTACCACAACTAACATCACCTTCAATTATTGTTATGTTTTAGGTTGTTGACGAATAGGTTTGGTCTTTCTGTCTCTCTGAAAAGAATAGTCAGACTGCTCTATGTATATAGTATTCTGCATTATAAGATGTGAGGCCAACACCATGGCAACTAGACAGTAAATTTCACTCAGGCTAAAAATATCCACTTCTTTCAATCATTCTGGTCTCTTTCATACCTCATAACACTGCTCTTTAACTTCATATCTATAGAACTTTTTTTTTCTTCGCTTGAATCATCTTGTGCCAGTTCTTCAGCTTTTATCGCCAACTATTAGCACTTCAAGGGAGACTCACTCATGTGAATGCTGAGGAGGCATTGTGCGTGTCCTATTTCTATGTGTGCTTGGGATAATTCTCCAAATATATCAGGACCTTGAGGTGCACACAATACACTGCATACCAACAGGAATTGAGATAGGAACGTATTGTTTTGTATGGCTGTTTCCATTAAAAAAAATGTCATGACAATCTCTCCAACAGCCATATTGGGATCATATGAATGGGGACGATAATAAAAAGGAGGTTGATTTAATGTATATGGGATTAAATCTGGTTCAAAAAGTTGCAAAGTGAAAATTGTGCAACATAAAACAGCAAAATTGCTTCTGAAATGCTACACAACTGTAAAGAAGGAATTCAGTTACAATTTAGATAATGCATGGGTAGTTACATAGGCTCTGCTAATGTGTCAGACTGTGAGGATCCCTAATCTTGAATTGTCTGAGATTAGCAAAATAGATGGTCTGATATGGACAGTACTATAAAAGGGGTCACTCCAAAGAGAGAGTTGTGCTTTGATGTGTGTTTTACACCTTTGAATGCTTGAGGGGTGAGCAAATATATTATGCACTGCTCCATTGACCAATTAATTAAATAATGTACTGGCAGTATACAATAATTGGCAGCCGCTCTGATGCATGAACCTGAAAGTACTCAGTGAGTTTTTACTCTGTTCTGCAACTTATTTCAAGTGGTCATTCAAGTTTTAACTCCAGCTTCTTATTGATTTCAGCTGAAAGCATTTGCACAGCCCTTGATGACATTTCCTATTACAGGCAGGGTGTAAGGTTTCACAAGAACCTAATCTCCTACACTGCTGCATCTATCATTTCAGGTGACCCTGACCAAGGAGCAGCATGCATGGCCCTGTATTCTGACACTTAGTGGGGGGTATCATCTGGCTTTTAGTACTCCTCATTCACTGCACTAAGTCTAACCTGAGAGAGTCTGACCAGCATTCCAAACATACTGTCAGAGAGGAGACACAGTGGATGACAGGAATACCATAGAAAGTCTCAATTGGCACTAACTACTTCAAGCTTGATTAACAAGCCAGGGGAAAAACACATAGCAATGCTTAAGAAAACACAGTTGGAATGGGCTTAATGCAAGGGGTGTCATTTTGTTTTCCTTTTTCTTGTCATGTAAGTCAATTATTTATGGTTTGAGTTGGTAACTGGTGACAGGAGAATGATAGAAAAACATCAGCATGAGAAAGGTGTTGGGAGTCTTACCCTACGTTGTGAAGAGAGGAGCATTGCTTGTGGATTCTGTTCATTGTCCTGAACTCATAGAAACATAGAATGTGTCGGCAGATAAGAACCATTCGGTCCATCTAGTCTGCCCAATTTTTTTTGAGTACTTTTATTAGTCCCCCGTTCCCGGTCTTATAGCTAGGTTAGCCTTGTGTCTATCCCACGCATGCTTAAAATCCTTGACTGTGTTTACCTCTACCACTTCTGCTGGAAGGCTATTCCATACATCCACTACCCTCTCAGTAAAGTAATACTTCCTGATATTACTTTTAAATCGTTGCCCCTCTAATTTAAGACTATGTCCTCTAGTTGTGGTAGTTTTTCTTCTTTTAAATATACTCTCTTCCTTTACTGTGTTGATTCCCTTTATGTATTTAAATGTTTCTATCATATCCCCCCTGTTACGTCTTTCCTCCAAGCTATACATGTTAAGATGCTTTAACCTTTCCTGGTAAATTTGATCCTTCAACCCATGAACCAGTTTAGTAGCCCTTCTCTGAACTCTCTCCAAAGTATCAATATCCTTCTGGAGATACGGTCTACAGTACTGCGTACAATACTCCAAGTGAGGTCTCACCAGTGCTCTGTACAATGGCATGAGCACTTCCCTCTTCCTACTGCTAATACCTCTTCCTATGCAACCAAGCATTCTGCTAGAATTTCCTGCTGCTCTATTGCATTGCCTACCTACCTTCAAGTCCTCTGAAATTATTACTCCTAAATCCCTTTCCTCAGATGTTGAGGTTAGGACTGTACCAAATAGTCTATATTCTGCTTTTGGGTTTTTACGCCCAAGGTGCATAATCTTGCACTTGTCCACATTAAATGCCAGTTGCCACTGCTCTGACCGTTTTTCTAGTTTAGCTAAATCATTTGCCATTTGTCTTATCCCTCCATGAATATCAACCCTTCTGCAAATCTTTGTATCATCAGCAAAAAGACATACTTTGCCAACAAGACCTTCTGCAATATCGCTAATAAAAATATTAAAGAGAATGGGTCCAAGAACAGATCCCTGAGGTACCCCACTAGTAACAAGACCTTGCATCGAATATACCCCATTGACTACAACCCTCTGTTGTCTGTCAACCCTCTGTAGCTCCATCAACTAATGCGCCAATCTAATGTTACTCAAAAGACTGAACTGGAGGAATATTAACACATATAAAAGGGACCCACTGACCCATAATTTAATAAGGGTCTGCTAGATAAAGAGAGAATTGCAGGTAATTGAGTCAGGAATTCCAACCGTAAGGCCAAAGTAGCCGAGTTATAAGAATTCCCCCATTTAGGTTTAGGCTTGTATAGCCCACTCAGATATATCGGTCTACAGTTTGAAATGATGGTAAAAGTACAAAACAGCTGGAAAGAGGTATGTCTGCATTGCAGGTTCATTCAGGGACATTCATGAAAGAAACATACATTATAGCTGAGCTGGGTATAGTGTGTGCCAGTTACTAAAATGTGGTCACTCTTAAATAGAGAAAGGAGGGAAAGGGAAAGAACCAGTACTAATTAGGTAAGAAAAAAAAGTCATCAGAAAAGTATAAGAAATCATTAAGGCAAGATTAGGAATTTGTGTGCATCAAGAGAGGTAAAGGACTTTAGGAACTCTTCATACACAAACTCTATATGGAAATCTTGAAGATTGAAGACTTTGATTAAAGGGACACTCCCACCAAAAAATGAAAAGGTTTTATTTTGTATTGTTGATTTCAGATGTGTCTTTAGTTTTTGTTATGTGACTGTATTAAATAAAATATGTAACTAAACAAGTGTGACTGGGCGCTGTCATTTTGTGAAATAGTGTTTTTGGGAGCCACCCTAGTGGCTTTACAGCACAAATTTCTCACTTTGGGCCTGGGGACACAGAATGCAGTCTATAAGTCAGAATTCTGATCATAGACTTGAATTAAATGGGATGGTAATGTAACTATTAAATCACAAGGTGCAGAGTTATGATTCTGTTTGATCAAGTTAATCTCCTCTTATTGTGTTAGAAGACAGGTAAAAAGATTTTGGACAATGTTGCATCATGGGAAATATTCACAAAATAGAGCCAGGAGATAAAACCTACTGAGAAGGAGAAGTTGTAGACAATAGACTTGGTCAATAATAAATAGCCAAGTTAATAAAACTCTCCCACTCTGAATGGGAGACTTTCTCTGATAATGTGGCTTTAATTTTGAAATTCCTATCTCAGTTCCTAGCAATTCCCTCTTTCATGAATAAGGCCCTAACTTTTGTTGACTGAGTCTACAAGAATATTCAGCCAGCCATATTGCTAGCTGAACGTCATGGGAATTGTAGTTATAGACTGTGATTATGGTGGCCTACACTACACTACACACTAACTTTGTTGTTGTTGACTGCAGTCCCTATGATATACAGCCCGCCATTACTGACTGATCAAACCTAGGAATTGTAGACTAGGATAGTTGTGGCTAATCGTTACCACCCCCGCTATTGTAAACGTAAGTTCTAATGTTGCGCAGGTAAATTCTGGAATGTTAGCAACTATTACCACTGTCATATAATTATTCATATTTAGTGTTGAGCGAACCCGAACCGCACTGTTCATTTAATGGCGCGTTTTGAAAGGCTGCAGGGCAGCCAATCAGAAAGCCCATAGCATTACATACATATACATTGTATGTAATTCTATGGGCTTTCTATAAACCGAAAGTCTATAAACCAAATCTCTTTCGGTTTATAGACTTTCATTTTATAGAATGCATGTAATGCTATGGGCTTTCTATAAACCAAAAGTCTATAAACCGAATCTCTTTTGGTTTATAGACTTTCGGATTATAGAAAGCCCATAGCATTACATGCATTCTATAAAACGAAAGTATGTTCAATGGCAGTTCATGTTATGTTTGGCCAGTAGATGGCACTGTTGTAATAAGAATGGTTACATTCGTGAAAACTGAAGGTTTAAATGTATCTTTCAAAGTTACTTAATTATAGACGAAAGTCTATAAACCAAATCTCTTTCGGTTTATAGACTTTTGGATTATAGAAAGCCCATAGCATTACATGCATTCTATAAATGGTGAGACCTCACTTGGAGTATTGTACGCAGTACTGGAGACCTTATCTCCAGAAGGATATTGATACTTTGGAGAGAGTTCAGAGAAGGGCTACTAAACTGGTTCATGGGTTGAAGGATAAAACTTACCAGGAAAGGTTAAAGCATCTTAACATGTATAGCTTGGAGGAAAGACGTAACAGGGGGGATATGATAGAAACATTTAAATACATAAAGGGAATCAACACAGTAAAGGAAGAGAGTATATTTAAAAGAAGAAAAACTACCACAACTAGAGGACATAGTCTTAAATTAGAGGGGAAACGATTTAAAAGTAATATCAGGAAGTATTACTTTACTGAGAGGGTAGTGGATGTATGGAATAGCCTGCCAGCAGAAGTGGTAGAGGTAAACACAGTCAAGGATTTTAAGCATGCGTGGGATAGACACAAGGCTATCCTAGCTATAAGACCGGGAACGGGGGACTAATAAAAGTACTCAAAAAAAAAATAAAAAAATTGGGCAGACTAGATGGACCGAATGGTTCTTATCTGCCGACACATTCTATGTTTCTATAAAACTAGAGTCTATAAACCGGTTTATAGAAAGCCCCTAGCATTACATATACAGCGCACTTTGAAAAATTCGAATAGTTTTGGGTGGTAAATAGTACATTTGCGTCTTGCGGTGCACTTCATATCTGTGAGTCAAATGGAACCGTCAAATACTGTGCTTACAGCGCACTTTGAAAAATTCTTATAGTTTTGGGTGGTAAATAGTACATTTGCGTCTTGCGGTGCACTTCATATCTGAGAGTCAAATAGAACCTTCAAATACTGTGCTTACAGCGCACTTTGAAAAATTCTAATTGTTTTGGGTGCTATATTGTACATTTGCGTCGCACTTCATATCTGAGAGTCAAATAAAACAATCCAATACTGTGCTTACAGCGCACTTTGAAAAATTCTGTCTACCTCCTCCTCGCCAAATGCCGCTTCCACCTACACCACGGTCACCGCCTCCTCAACCTATGGGTCACTTAGTATAAACTGAAAGAGAATAGCCTGCACTCCAACCCTCTCTCAAATTAATAATTCTGTTGATCCTCCTGGCAGCCATGCTTTAGATTTATGTTCTTCCAAAGCTAAAATCAAAGATTCCATCTAGTGCTATTTTATGGCTCTGCTGTATTTGTATGTATTTTAAGTTATTTCCCTATCACATTTGCTTGCAGGGCACTTGTCCTACTCTTACCCACATTTTACTTAATTTTGCAGCCCTCTAGCCCTTTCCAGGACTTTTTTAGAGGCATTTTAGTGGCCAAAAGTTTGTGTCCCCATTGACTTCAAGTTCGGGGTCAAGTTCGATCACGGACCCGGACATTTTTTCGAAGTTCGGCTGAACCCGAACATCCAGGTGTCCGCTCAACTCTATTCATATTAATAACAACTCCTTCTCTGATCCAACAAAGGTAAGGAAATATTGGAAGGGTATTTTACCCCCTGAAAAATAATAATTGGGACTAGGGCCACTTTAACCAATGGGCAAAGTGGGCACTTGCCCAGGGCCCACTGGTTAAAGGGGCCCTCGCTGGCTCAACATGCCCCCCGCTGCCTGCATGACTGTCTCACACGGAGACAGTCACGTGTGCAGCAGCTGGAAGCCACATCCAGTGTATGCACTCTGGCTTACTGTTTGTGCTGTCGGATATGACAGCAAGTCATATCCAGCAGCTGTTTGACCCTCCTCCACACATGCTACGCACGCAGCATGCGTGGAGAGAAGACTGTGGAGGAGGCGGCCGAGATAGCGCCAGCAAGGTAAGTACTGGGGATTTTTATTGGAAAAACTGGCATTGGCATATTCCTGGACATCCTGGCTGTGGCATTATACAGGGCACACAGGCTGTGGCATTATACTGGGCATACTGGTGGTGGCATTATACTGGGCATAGTGGCTGTGGCATTCTACTGGGCATACTGGCTGTGGCATATTACTGGGCATACTGGCTGTGGCATATTGGGCACACTGGCTGTGGCATTATTCTGGGCATACTGCCAGTGGCATATCACTGGGCATACTGGTAGTGGCATATTACTGGGCATACAGGCAGTGGCATATTACTGGGCATACTGGCTGGGGCATTATATTGGGCATACTGGTTGTGGCATATTACTGGGCATAGTGACTGTGGAATGATTAATGGGCATCCGGGTTGTGTCATTACACTGGGCATATTGGCTGTGGCATTATAATGGGCATACAGTGGCATACTACTGGGTATCCTGGTAGTGGCATATTATTGGGCATACGGGCTGTGGCATATTAGTGTGCATACTGGCTGTGGCATATTAGTGTGCATACTGGCTGTGGCATATTAATGGGCAAATTTGGTGTGGCATATTAGTGGGCAAATGAACAGTGGCATATTAATTGGCAAATTGGCTGTGGCATATTAATAGGAAAACCAACAATAGCATATTAATGGACACACTGTGGCATATTTTAATGGGCAAACTGATGTGGCTTGTTAATTGGTAAATTACTGTGGCTCATTTTATTTGGTAAATTGATTTTGTGGTATGTTCTGTGGGGCAAAATATCATGTACTATGGGGCAAAATGACACTGTGGCATGTTCTGCAGGGTCAGTTCTGTGAGGGAAAGTGACACTGTGGTATGTTCTGTGTGGCAAATTGACAGTGGGCTATGTTCTGTGCGACAAATTGACACTGGCATGCCAAATCATGTGGGTGCAATATGAGTGCATGGCAAGTGCTGAGGATACTGTATGGTGTTGTGTTAAGTCCTTTAGGTGCAATGTGGGTGCAGAAAAATGTAAGAAGAACAAGAAATGTAATTTTTCAATAACATGTTTATTACATATACAAATAGTTGAATGTGATATGAAAATAGTTGCATATAATATTTAAAAAGTTTACATTTACATATAGTTTTTTAAATTGCGACTTTAGAAAAATTAGGTTGAGGGGGGCCCACTGCTAAAGACTTTTCCCAAAGCCCACTAGGGTCTAAAAGCGGCCCTGATTGGGACATCCATGCTTGTCATGGCAATGCCAAAACACTGTGGTGTGCTTAATTTCTCAGAATAGGTATCACAACAGCTTAGTTAATTAAAATTATTGCTCTCAATAGTTTGGTGCAGGAGGGGTCCCGGTATGGGACTGTGTTTTAGTAGTTGGGCTAGGTCCGTTACTTCCAGAGAAGGGAAATCTTAACCCCTTAGTGACATGACTTTTTTGGCTTGTCCGACGCTTGGTGACATGGGCTGTTTTAACATTTCTGAGGTGTTTGTGTTTTGCTGTAAATTATTTCTGTCTCAATTAGTGTACCCACACAAAATATATATCGTTTTTATCATCATAAGAAGGGCTTTCTTTTGATACCATTATTTTGATAATAGCATATCATTTGACGTAAAAAAAAATAAAAAATATGGCAAAAAAATGAAAAAACATTTTTTTTATGACTTTTATTTGAAAAATCATATACTCATGTACAAGAGACAACAAAAAAACACTGCTAAATAGTTTCTAATATATGTCCTGAGTTCAGAAATAGCACATGTTTTATGTTTTTGTGCTTTTTTATTCATGTTACAGGGACAGAACTATAAGTAGTGCAAAGCTATTTTAAAATCCTTTTTTTCAAAATTAGCGATAGTGAAATTGTAACACTGATATCTGTACTAAATCCATGAATGACCCCCAACATGTACATATTTTTGAAAACTAGACCACTCAGGGCATTTAACTTGGGGTATATTGACACATTTCAAGTAGCCATTTTACCACCAATCTTTGCCAAAGTTTGCAGCAAAAAAATGTTTTTTTACATTTTTAACATAGATTGCAATTTAGGTAAACATTACCTTAAAATGTGAAGGGGTATTTCCAAATAACACCTCAATATGTGTTCAGCAACATCGCCTGAGTACAGGGATACCACCCATGCATAAGTTTGTTGGTTTGTTTTGGGGCTAAAAGACCACATTTAGGGGGTGCGCATTTTGGTTTTCCAACTTGGAATTCTGACATGCAGAAAACCTGCGCCCATGTCCCATTTGGGACATTTTTGAAAATTCAGAAAGTGTATTCTACCCCACAAAGCCATATATTTTTTAAAACTAGACACCCTAGGGAATTTCAAATGGTAGTATTTTAACACGTTCCATGCACTAATTCTACCACCAGCCTTTGTCAAATTTTAGGTTAGTAATTTTTTAATGTTTTGTTTCCACATACATTGTACTTCGGGCATGGATTCACAGATCCTATTATGTGTCAGTGCCAAACAACACCTCAATATGTGTTCAGCAATATCTCCTGAGTACAGGGATACCACCCATGTATAGGTTGGTTAGGTTATTTGGGGGTTAAAAGGCCACATTTGAGAGGTGCGCTTTTTGGTTTTCCAACTTGGAATTCTGACATGCAGAAAACCTGCCCCCATGTTCCATTTGGGAAATTTTTGAAGCCAAAAAGTGTATTCTACCCCACAAAGCCATATATTTTGGAAAACTGGACACCCTAGGGTATTTCAAATAGTAGTATTTTAACACTTTCCATGCACTAATTCTACCACCATTCTTGTCAAATTTTAGGTTAGTAATTTTTTTATGTTTTGTTTCCACATACATTGTACTTCGAGCATGAATTCACAGATCCCGTTATGTGTCAGTGCAAAACAACAACTCAATATGTGTTCAGCAACATCTCCTGAGTCCAGGGATACCACGCATGCATAGGTTTGTTGGGTTGTTTGGGGGCTAAAAGGCCACATTTAGGGGGGGTGCATTTCCAACTTGGAATTTTGACATGTAGTCAGCCTGCGCCCATGTTCCATTTGGGACACTTTTGAAGCCTGTCAAAGTATTTTACCCCATCAAACCATATATTTTGGAAAACTAGACATCCTAGGGTATTTAAAATTGTGGTATTTTAACACTTTCCAAGTACTAATTCTACCACCAACCTATGTCAAAGGATTGGGATGTAATTTTTTTCCCACACACATTGTAGTTCAGGCAGGAATTTTCGGATTCTGGTATTTGCCACTGCCAACCAACACCTCAATATGTGTTCAGCAACATCTCCTGAGTACAGGGATACGACCCATGCATAGGTTTGTTGGTTTGTTTTGGGGCTAAAAGGCCACATTCAGGGGGTGCGCATTTCCAACCTGGAATTTTGACATGTAGTCAGCCTGCTCCCCTGTTCCATTTGTAACATTTTTGAAGCCGTCCAATGTATTTTACCCCATCAAACCATATATTTTTGGAAAATAGACATCCTAAGGTATTTCAAATGGTGGTATTTTAATACTGTATATGTACTAATTCTACCACCAGCCTTTGTAAAAGTTTGTGGTAGTACTTTTTTGGGAGTTTTTTTTCCACATGCATTGTATTTCAGGCATGAATTCACAGATTCTGGTATATGTCACTGCCAAACAACAACCCAATATGTGTTCAGCAACATCTCCTGAGTACAGGGATAGCACCCATGCATAGGTTTGTTGGTTTGTTTTTTGGCTAGAAGGCAACATTTGTGAATGCGCATCTCAAAATTCCAACTTGGAATTTTGACATGTAGTCAACCTGCGTCCGTGTCCTATATGGGATATATCTTTGAAGCCAGCCAATGTAATTTACCCCCACGAATCCATATATTTTTTAAAGGTGGACACCCATCACTCCTTGTAGCAAGGGCTCAGCAGCCACCGATACATCACTAGATGATGTATCAGAAAGCTGACCAGGGTCAAAATCGAACCCTGAGTCCGCGGCCTCAGAATCAGTGCCTAAGCAGTGATCTTGAGCAAAGAAGGGGTTAATAACTCTTAGAAGAGCCTATATAGTACTGTAATACATTACAATACAAAGAAATTAATCCATAAAACAGTTCAGACAGCAAAACATACTGTTGCTGTGAAAGAGTACTGCTTATACAGTGATGAATGGCAGGGAAGGGGTTAATACACAGTGAAAGACTTTCATAAAACCTGACAATTTTATAAAATGTTATTTTATATCACTAATACTGATCTGTCTCTTTCTGTCACAAAAATGTAAGTGAGGAGAGGGAGGCAGATCAATATTTGTGAATATTGATCCGACCAATTTTGATATGACCAGGGCGAATGGTGAGCTTATTTGAGCAATCACCAAACTGCCTTTGCCACTAATTCGCTGTTACTGATCGCTATGCACTCAGACAGCTTAAAAAAAAAATCTAAAATAGTTTTACTGTACACGTAATCCCCTAGCGGGTATGTGTAAAAAAAGAAAAATTAAAAAAATATATGCCGACAGATAAAAATTGCTTTGGCGTCAATATAATTGCGTAAGCAGTGATCGATGACAAAGAAGGGGTTAATAACTCTTAGAAGAGCCTTTGTAGTACTGTAATAAATTACAGTACAAAAAAAATTAACCCCTAAAAAATGCACAAACAGCAAAAATAAATGCGCTGATTTGCACAATCACTGCTTACGCAAGATCAGTGGCAGGGAAGGGGTTAAACACAAGAAATTGCTTTTATAATTTTTTTTTATTGTTTTATTAGTTGTGTGTTGTGTATTTATTATTTTTTTGTACTTTTACTTACTTTTATAACTTTGATCTGTCTCTCTCCCTCACTAAAAAAAATGTGAGGAGAGGGAGGCAGATCCTAACTGGTCAGATCAATAAAGGGTTAATATTGATCTGACCAGGCAGTGGGGGTGCTCATCAGAGCATCCCCACTGCTTGTCAGTGTGCCTGCAGTCACAGATTGCCTCTGTGAAGAGGCAATCGTGTGACTGCAGGAAGAGCACAGGAAGCAGGTACCAAGTGACCAAGATCGTGCATTTTTTTTTAGTGTTACTGATTTCCTCAACTTGCGAGGTAATCAGCAACACTTACTGAGCATAGGAAGCGAAAAATTCGCTTCCTATGCTCGTTTTTAAATGCCCGCGTTTTAAAGGCTCTGTGCCTGTAAAACCGGCATTTCAATCGCTCTCGAAATGCGATCGAAATGCCAACGGGCATTTTTTTCAGTATTGTATGATGCTTCCGTATGGAAGCATCGTTACAACACAACTTGAGCACTGAAAGCGGAAAAACTCCGCTTTCAGTGCTCGTTTAGACACAGGACGGACCTAGTCCGTCCTGTGTCGCCAAGGGGTTAATCTCATACCAGGACATGCTATGAAAAAAAAATGCTATGCTTCCAACTTTGAGGGAACAATTTGGGGAAGAGATGTCTGTGTCCCAGTGCACAAAGCAAGGTCCATAAAGACATGGATGGATGCATTTGGTGTGGAAGACCTTGAGTGGCCTGCACAGAGCCCTTACCGTAAACCCCTTGCACACCTTTGGGATGAACTGGCATGAAGATTGCGAGCCATACTTTACCTCACAATTACTCTACTGAATAAAGTTTATGCTGGCCCTTCACATCAAAATAAAGTTTGTGCTGTTCCCCACACTATTGCTAAATTTTGTGTTGGCCCTACGTCATAATAAAACTTGATGAAATTAAATGGACATTTCTGGAACAGACATTTTCAAAGGGGAGGGGTTAGTAATATAGCCACTCCCACCTGAGGAAACCATAGAAAAAAAGCAGCCTTACACTTTAAATGTTAATTATTTCCTCCAAGTCTCCAGCCAAATCCTGAGTGGGAGGGTCTGTAGAGGAAATGTGCCAATCTGAAATGTCAGTAAATTAAACAGAATACAGATATTGAATTTTTAAAAAAACCCATACATAATAGTTATACTAAACTTAATATGCATGATAAAAAATAGTTTATCAGCACCCCAATACCAAACTGGAAAACTTATACAGGGAGTGCAGAATTATTAGGCAAGTTGTATTTTTGAGGATTAATTTTATTATTGAACAACAACCATGTTCTCAATGAACCCAAAAAACTCATTAATATCAAAGCTGAATATTTTTGGAAGTAGTTTTTAGTTTGTTTTTAGTTTTAGCTATTTTAGGGGGATATCTGTGTGTGCAGGTGACTATTACTGTGCATAATTATTAGGCAACTTAACAAAAAACAAATATATACCCATTTCAATTATTTATTTTTACCAGTGAAACCAATATAACATCTCAACATTCACAAATATACATTTCTGACATTCAAAAACAAAACAAAAACAAATCAGTGACCAATATAGCCACATTTCTTTGCAAGGACACTCAAAAGCCTGCCATCCATGGATTCTGTCAGTGTTTTGATCTGTTCACCATCAACATTGCGTGCAGCAGCAACCACAGCCTCCCAGACACTGTTCAGAGAGGTGTACTGTTTTCCCTCCTTGTAAATCTCACATTTGATGATGGACCACAGGTTCTCAATGGGGTTCAGATCAGGTGAACAAGGAGGCCATGTCAGTAGATTTTCTTCTTTTATACCCTTTCTTGCCAGCCACACTGTGGAGTACTTGGACGCGTGTGATGGAGCATTGTCCTGCATGAAAATCATGTTTTTCTTGAAGGATGCAGACTTCTTCCTGTACCACTGCTTGAAGAAGGTGTCTTCCAGGAACTAGCAGTAGGACTGGGAGTTGAGCTTGACTCCATCCTCAACCCGAAAAGGCCCCACAAGCTCATCTTTGATGATACCAGCCCAAACCAGTACTCCACCTTGCTGGCGTCTGAGTCGGACTGGAGCTCTCTGCCCTTTACCAATCCAGCCACGGGCCCATCCATCTGGCCCATCAAGACTCACTCTCATTTCATCAGTCCATAAAACCTTAGAAAAATCAGTCTTGAGATATTTCTTGGCCCAGTCTTGATGTTTCAGCTTGTGTGTCTTGTTCAGTGGTGGTCGTCTTTCAGCCTTTCTTACCTTGGCCATGTCTCTGAGTATTGCACACCTTGTGCTTTTGGGCACTCCAGTGATGTTGCAGCTCTGAAATATGGCCAAACTGGTGGCAAGTGGCATCGTGGCAGCTGCACGCTTGACTTTTCTCAGTTCATGGGCAGTTATTTTGCGCCTTGGTTTTTCCACACGCTTCTTGCGACCCTGTTGACTATTTTGAATGAAACGCTTGATTGTTCGATGATCACGCTTCAGAAGCTTTGCAATTTTAAGAGTGCTGCATCCCTCTGCAAGATATCTCACTATTTTTGACTTTTCTGAGCCTGTCAAGTCCTTCTTTTGACCCATTTTGCCAAAGGAAAGGAAGTTGCCTAATAATTATGCACACCTGATATAGGGTGTTGATGTCATTAGACCACACCCCTTCTCATTACAGAGATGCACATCACCTAATATGCTTAATTGGTAGTAGGCTTTCGAGCCTATACAGCTTGGAGTAAGACAACATGCATAAAGAGGATGATGTGGTCAAAATACTCATTTGCCTAATAATTCTGCACTCCCTGTATTTTAGTCAAAAAAAAAATCTTTACACTTACTCATAGAAAGAAATATTACCACTAGTTTTAACATATAGAACTTATATTAATAAGCATTATGAGAAATGTATATATAGCGTTCTTTAATTACTAGGTCGATCACAATTAAGCACATAGCGACAGATTGGGGAGTCACTAATTAGTTAGTAACGGATGGTTACTTAGGATATTAAAATAAGTATTTAATGGAAATAGGTACTGAGTAGTGTAAAATCTTTTTGGACGTATTATCCGCCCTAGGATTGAGGAGCCAGGCAGATTAGCTTTCAAGGGGTGAACACGCGAAATATAAGTTTTGATGTCCCTTAATGTAATGTCAATGAACGTCCAGGGCTTAAATTCCCCCTATAAACGCTCTTATTTGTACGATACGCTGGAGACAAATAAGGTAGATGTGGCTTTCGTTCAGGAAACACATTGGAAACAAGAAACAAAATCGTTATGGAAATACAAAAAGTACCCTGTTCTTTACTCCTCCTCCCTGCCTGACAAAAAAAAAAGGGGAGTCACCATAATGATTGCAAATAGAAATAAATTTGAATACTGCTTTCATGTGGCGGATCGGGAGGGAAGAAGAGTAATATTAATTTGTAAGATAAACGACGTATTGTACACCCTGGTAAACGTATACGCCCCATCGGATAGACCAATTAGTTTTATCAATGCCACCATGGCGATTATAGATAAATTTGGCAGAGGACTGATATTGATGGGAGGGGACATAAACACTGTTGCTGATATAGACTTAGACAGGAAATCCCACAGGAAGGGTAAATACGACATAAGGCTGAAGGCCAGAGCTGAGGCTCTTTCCTCTTGCATCTTTAAACACAATTTATACGACGTCTGGAGAACACAACACAGGTCCCAGAGAGACTATACTTTCTTCTCCAAACCCCATCAGTCGTACTCCAGAATTGATTATCTTTTTGTGATGGGCCCCATGCTGGACAGATGTAGGTCCTCCAGCATTGGGCCCATCACATGGTCAGATCATGCCCCCATTTTCCTGGTCGTTAATACAGACCAAGCATACATATTGAGAAGGAGATGGAGGCTGAATGAGAATACTCTGGAGTCGAATGAAAGTAAAAAAGATCTGCAGCACCAAGCAAGGGTATATCTGGAACTCAATGACGATCCAGAGATATCAGAAGGGACGCTATGGTGTGCAATGAAATGCGTTCTGAGGGGACATTTGTTGAAGAAAGAGATATGGTTGAGGAAACAGAGAGGTAAAGACCTGCCAGAACTTTATGCTATATTAGCTCCGATGGAAAGACAACATAAATTGAATCCTTCGAGGGAGGTCACAGAACAAGTCCAGGTGATCCAGAATCAAATTATTCAAAGACTTAAGATTAACGCAGACTATGCTTTATCCAGATTAAAAAATAAATGGTATTACAGTAACAACAGAACAGGGAAGGATTTGACTAGGAAAATCAAATTACAAAATGCAGCAAATAGAATTAAAAAAATAATATACGATGGACAGGAGTGTACTTCACCTCCATTGATTGCGGATGCATTTAGGAAGTTTTATCATCGACTATACAATCAACCTAAACTAAATTCCTCTTTAGAAGAGGTCACTAGATATTTAGAAGCCTTGAACCTCTCTAAGATTTCCAAACATAAATTGGATAAGCTGAATAATCCGGTCACGGTTTTGGAAATAAATGAGACTATTATGGATTTAAAAAAAGGGAAAGCTCCGGGCCCAGATGGGTTTGCGACCCTATTCTACCAGGTCTTAAGTCCAACGATCTCCCCGATCCTCGCCAGACTATTTAATTCAATAAAATCAAATAAAGGATTTCCAACCGAAATGTTGGAAGCCTCAATACTGCCAATTCCGAAGCCAGGGAGGGACCCCAGTTCGGTAGCAAATTATAGACCTATATCTTTGATCAACTTAGATATCAAGATCTACTCAAAGATCTGGGCCAATAGACTGAAGGGAGTGATCGCGGACCTGGTCCATTCGGACCAGTCCGGTTTTATCCCAGGAAGAACAGGAGCTGACAACGTTCGGAGGGTCTTGGGCATAATAGAGGCAATTCATCAGAAAAAGTCCCCGGCAATTATCTTGGCGCTTGACGCAGAAAAAGCTTTCGATAGGGTAGACTGGAGGTTTATGTCGGAGACCCTCCGGTCGTACGGCCTTACGGGTATAATCTTTGACTCTATAACAGCTTTGTATTCAGATCCACAAGCACGAATAGAGGGTCCCTCACTGGCTTCCGAGTTGTTCAGCATCAAGAACGGAACCAGACAGGGTTGCCCCCTGGCCCCCCTCCTGTATGCCCTGACTATTGAACCATTTGCACAACAACTACGCCGGGCTAGACAGGTAGAGGGTATCCAGATCGGGGAGTTCGACCATCTGGTAACCCTGTATGCGGACGATATAATTATAACCATGTCATCTCCAGAGAAGTCGATCCCAGAACTACTAATCTCTATAGAGCAATATAGCTTAATGTCCAATTATAGTCTAAATCTGGCCAAAACACAGACCATTCCCTTTTTTTTCGGCCCGAATCAAGATGGTATTCTTAAAGAATTTAGTACACAAAAAGGGGACTCTGACTACATTGATTACTTACGGATAAAGATCCCATCACAAATAGAGAGCTTGGTAGCACTAAACTATTCCCATATGCATAGTGAATTGCTGGAGGAGTGCAAAAAATGGGCTAAGTTTGAACTATCGTGGATGGGACGTATAAACATACTAAAAGCGTACATTCTTCCTAAGATTACCTATCTGTTCAGAGTTATTCCACTTAACGTCCCAACAGAGATGTTAAGGAAATTTGATCTATTATTCTCTAAATTCGTTTGGGGCGCTAAGAAACCGAGAATACCAGGCCAATGGCTAAAACAAAATCCCCAGTATGGGGGATTGGGCTATCCCGATATTAGAAACATTCACAGAAGCTGCCAGATAACACATATAATGGAATGGAAAAAGGCGTTCTCCAGTAACCCCCCTTGGCTAAAGATAGAGCAAGCACAAACGCACACAGCGGATCTATATCAGATCTGCTGGATACCACAGATTTTATTTAAGAAATTAGCGTTCACACCTAGAATTCTTAAAGATCTTATGGGAACTCTATATAGAACAAAAAAAGCTCTGGGGATTGTTGAGGCACTATCAAAACGCGCCCCGATTCAGGTAGTCTCACTCTGTGTTGCGGATTTGAATCTGCAACACTGGAGAGATAAGGGTATCCAGTGTATCGGAGACCTGTATAATGACGAACATCTGTCTCAGTTCTCGGACTTAAATAGGACATTTAATTTAGATTCAAGTCAGATTTTTACTTACCTTAGAGTCAAGAGCTTTTTGGCGACTCACCCTCCTGTGGACCATCCGCGATGGGATGCCTTTTTGGAAGCTCCTCCAAGTAAGAATCAAGTATCCACGATTCAAAGACTTTTAGAGTCCTTTGTTCAAAGAGGCAAATCCAGGGCAACACTTCAGTGGGAGAGAGATATCGGCCAGTCTTTTCCATACGAAGTATGGTGCATAGCGTGGGGGGAGACTAGGAAGGCATCCCATTATGTGAACATCCAGGAGCAATTTTATAAGCTAACGAACAGATGGTACCTAGTTCCAACTCGGTTGGCTAAATTTAGTACAGATGGGGATGATTTTTGCTGGAGGTGCCATGAGCAAAAGGGCTCGCAATTTCATATATGGTGGGAGTGCAGGATTCTGGATACATTTAAGAATACGCTTGAGCGGGTGCTGGATAAGGTACTTTCTAGGAAAATCGAATTAACTCCACACAGGGTACTGTTCCACATTGATTTACAGTGCACAGATCGGTATGAAAAAACCCTGTGTATAAATATCTTACTGGCATTTAAAATCTGCCTCTCGAGATACTGGAGGAAATCAGAGATACCTTCTTGGCCCGAACTTAGATCCCAAGTGGACTTCCAGGAGTCCTCGGAAAAATATTTTTACAGATGTATTTCAAAGAACCTATCTAAATACGAAAGAATCTGGCAAGCATGGTCCCTGATTAAGGAGTAACAACAGGTGCAGGGAAACTACAGATAGTAGATAGCCCTGGCCGCTCTGATAGTTGTATAATAACGAGATGGGACAACATTTATAATTCGGCCGCCTCCCCCCCCCCCCCCGGACCCCTTCCTTTATCATCTTAGGTACCCCCCAGTGTGAATGCTAGTGTGAATGGTATAAGGTGAAGTACGGGAATAAATGAGTGGGACCGGGAGCTATCGAATAGTGCAGCTGAAATAGAGCCGTAATTAGAACAGAAATATATTGATTAACAACAATTTTTCTAGCCAGACCAGATGCTGAGAGGTGGATGCCGGGGATCTACAGATCCGCGGGTCCCTACATCACTTATAAATGGCTAAAGGGGTGGTATAGGCAAACTCCACGGTTTCCCAAGATTGTATGTACTGTAACCGTATCAATTTATGCACAAAGCGATATCTGTATGTGTTTTTTATTCTATAGGTTATGAAAAATGAATAAAGAGATTTCAAATAAAAAAAAAAAAAAAAAAAAGAAAGAAATATTACATAAATGCTTGCAAATTTCATAAACATGCCAAAATAAAGAAAACCTGAACGTTAGACAACACATCTGTATCCAAACTGATGTAAAATGATAACAATTATTGCTTTATACTAACCATACAACACCATTTCATCAACATGATATTTTACTGGGTACTGATTTACTTGTGTATTGCTAAATAGACCCTAAGTGTCTAAGGAGTTTCAGCTCTTCGTAAGTGTATTTACTACTGTGCAGTGTTCTGATTATAAAGAAAATGCTCCTAATAGAATATTGACACCGGATTGCATTAAAGACATGGATGGAGTGCTAATTGGTTCTCCTTTTGTATGTCTGCTGAAATGATATTAGCACTGAGCAATCTTTTCCAGATGGAAAATTAACCATTGGGATACAGAGAAGGTCATGACTCATGAGCTATCCATCCAGCTTTCTGCATATAATAGTAGTGTGGTTTACTGCATACATGTACATATTATGGTATACATACTATATTACATGGTCCCCCCTTGGAGCAAATGATCACTGTACAAGACAACAAAGCCCAAGACAGGGGTGCAGAGCCAGTTAACCACTCATGGACTGTTGTAAGTGGATTATGTGTAATGTATAAAGGCAAAAAGGTGATCATTTGAGAAACTCTTACAGTGGTGGTAGCACTGCAAGTTTAGGACTTCTGTTGGAAAAGCAAGTGTTCTGGCTGTCTGGTGTTAGTTTTGTTTTAATATTGCTGCTGCTGCTACCCCAAGAATATATGCAGCATTATTTGGTGTCACTATTCAAATGAAAGTAGAATTTAGGCAAGTTATATATGGTTTATTATGAAACAATCTTTAGTATCGCGTTTCGGGGGGGGGTCGGCTCATATTGGATAGCCGAAAATATCCCAATCTGAACACCTCTGACCCGAAGTGCCAATTCAGACCCAAATTCAGTGATAGTGGGTAGCCACATTTGGGAGATTTGTGAAATTCGGCTGAAGTGCCTGACTCGGGACTAATATAGCTCGCAGTTGACATTGAAAATTAAAACATGCTTGCAATAAATACAATGTTATGCTAAACATGCAGGGAATAGGTACAGGGCAAAAGTACATGTTTTGTATCTTCTTCCTCTGTATTTACAAAATAGAGCAAATACACTAATTAATTACCTCTCATTCATTCTTTCTGATTATGCATGCAGGACCATTGGCTGTGGAAAGGGGATGGCTGGTATCTGTTGACCTGGGGGGCAAAAACTATTTAGTTGCCCTTGTTGCCACTTCATCAGCCAACCTGATATCATCAGAGATAGACACACATAGAAGTGCAAAACAGATTTGCTAACAGATAAAGCATAAAGATTGACTGACAGACTAGACAATTGGATAGAAAGATTGAAAGTGTTACCAACTGGGTCATTTGAAAGTGAAAAGTGGTGCAGCCCCAGCCCATTGAGTGAAATTAATGAGCAGGCTGGGGGAAATTGCCTTCCTCAACCTCTTGCTATCCCTCCTCTGGCTGTGGGCACCTGCCAGTACTCAGATCAGGTCTGCAAAGATACACATAGGGTCCTTTAAAATGAGCAGACATTCTTCTAAAGTAGCAAAAGTTCAAAACACCATGTAATGTCCCTTTAAATGCTTCATTCGTATACCTATTCAGGCAGGTACTAAATGGGTTAGTAAAAAGTATTGTCGCATTTTAGGCTTGTGAAAAAGGTCTGTTCCTGCTTAGCACTTAACATTTCTGTTTGCTGTTGTAAAGGGATTTCTCTTTAACATTATGTCTGTCTTCATTTTAAGAGGCAAGAACAAGATCCCCCAGGCTTCAGTGGGAGATCCTAGAAGAGATCTTATCAGCATGGAATGTCCTTGCAAACATGTCAGTAAGACATGTTCTCTTTTTACACTTTAACATGATTAGCCAAAATACTTTGTGATTAAAGCAACACAATAGAAACTGTTTGGTGTTGAAAACAATGGTAGCGACGTTAAGTGATTAGCAAATTAGACTTTCGTGTGCCATATTCCACATGAATAATGCCATATAGGAGACAAATAACACATATTTGGTATGAAAATTCGAAGAATACAATGTATTTTTTTTTTTAGAATTTATATTTAATATCACCACACATTCTACTTTCTTAATTTACTAATTAATATAGATTAAAAAAAAAAAAAAGTTAAAATAGTTGTAAACGGGTTTTATCAATTGTTCAGCTTACAATTTGTGTTTTATTATGTGTAAACATTTTATATCTTGTTTAGGTAGCACCCGTACGGTACACAAGGTCTTTATTTGTTTGATTTTAGAACAAATATCATAGATTTATTATTATAGAGTATTAATTAGAACCCCTGTGAATCACTTAGTGAATATTAAAATGGACAGTTATTTAAAAAAAATCCTCTGAAAAAAAGCAATTATACACACTCAAAAATGTCACGAAAAGGCATACTTTTAGAGAGTTTTGAGCAAACTGTGCACAAGGGAAGTCGTGTGAGGAATGTAAACACTAATGTTTTTGATTGTGTGATAGGCAGGTAATACTAATTTGGAGTTACCAAAATTTGGGATGAAGTAGCTGAAGTTGAGTTGAAGCCAAAGTTGAGTAATGAGGTATAAGAATAAAATATCCTGATTAAGTGCAGCTGAGTGGTCCACTCGTGTAATATTAGACTACAGTGTAGCTCTCACCCAATATCTGTGGAGAATTGCCCTGATTCTCCATCTCGTGTTACCGGCTTATGATAGGAAAAGAAAAAGGTAGGAATCCTTCCGATGTTAGATTATAATAATCATTGCGTTTGTTGGGGAATAATTCCATCCATATCTATAATGTAGTGGGGAAACAAGCAACAGCAAACTGAACAAAACATGGAGGTTACTATCAGAGCTTAGGGGGTAAGTGTTAGGGCTTAAGGGATAGTGTTAGTATTAGGGCTTAGATGGTTAGTGTTAGTATTAGGGGTTAGTGTTAGAATTAGAGGTATTAGTATTATTGTTCGGGGGTTAGTATTAGGGTTCTGGGAGGGTTAGTACTAGGGTTCGGGAAGGGGTAACTTTTAGGGGGGTTTAATTTATTAAGCGGTGTTCATTTATTAGGGGGGTTACTCTGATTGCCAACGCTTACATTGCTGCGGTGAATAGGCTGCGTTGCGATTCATTGCTGACAGTTCAGGGATCAAACTGCCGCGATGAACTGTCCTAGATGCACTGAGAAACATACTACAAACTGATATATGCATGACTTCTATTTAATGAATAGTTTCATATTAAGTAGTATCAAATAAATATATTATAATGTACAAGGTACATGTGTGAATCAATAAATGTAAGAAATGACACATTGGGAGTTCATGTCCAATGGGCCTCTAGTGCCCAGGTAAACAAAGCAGTCTGTGCTGCAAAGTATTGTAGATTTCCAGAATGGCAATAAAAATAATGAAAATGCTTACTAATAGGAGTGTTTTTCTTTGCAATGATATCCTTAAGAAGTCTATTTCTTACCTCTAAACACCAAAAGGGAATTCTTTTTTGTTTTTTTGTAAGTACATGTTTTATAAATCAATGACTCATGGCATGTCTTGCCTAAACGGTCACTAGTGCATTATTATTTTGCACTTGTAATATGGGTACCATGATTTTGGAAGTGTGTTGTACTACAGCTCAATTTTATCTCAATAAGGATTAAAAGTAAAATTGTATCTTTTGTTTTTTCTTATTTTCTAAAAAAGTAATCTCTCTCCATTTGATGAATAACTCCTGACTAAATACCCCAATCCAACAATCTATCCAATTCAGACTGGAATTGTATTGTAGGGTTAGATGAATGTTTTAGATATACATTAGTGTCATTAGGCTTCCTCAATATAAGCCTGTGTGTCTCACACTACAACAACCCCACCTTTGTCTGCAATTTTAATAGTCAGGTTGGGGTTGATAAGTAGTGTAAAATGAGAAAATTACACATCTAATCACTGACAGATATTACATTTCCTATAATGTTCACGTATCCATCTTTGTAGAGGTGAGGGGATAGATTGGGTAACAAGCTGGATGTCTATTTGTTGACTAAGTAACCAAAATAATCAGTCAATACCTTCCACACATTTTCTAATAGTAGAGCTACTGGTGACACGTACCAGTTTGAGAAGCTAGTACACAAACAGTTTCCTGTAACTGTTGACCAGTCGTGCAAATTGGTTTTGGTGTTGAGTGGTCCCTTGCATAAGAAACTGCTTCTGCTGCAAAAAATACTATTTTTAAAGCACCATCATATTTCTATTCCTGTGACTTCCCTATGGGTTGATCCTTAAATTCTTAGAAATGATTTTGTAGCCCATTTTAAAACAAAGAACAGCAATTACTGCTTTGTTGGGGTTGGACCTGCTACATAACCATATGATGAAGCCCAAACAGGCTCTTATCTTTTTTTATTGGGAATTCCCACAGATACATCAAGCTAATGTTAAATAGACTGACATTCCTTTCCTCTTCATTTCTCAAGCTATTCCTAATTTTGACACCATTTTGTTCCAAAACATAGACTTTATTAACATTAACCTTGCTAAATATGTATGGGCAAGGATTGGTTTTGATTCAGGAAGGCATTCACGGTACAACTATTACATCTCCATAATTATACAGCCACATAGTGTTTAAAATCGATTTCCTATCAAATGAAAACTATGGATCAACATTACCTAAACTACTTTTATTTGTATGTGTTTTATTGCTAGAAAGTCATCCAACCATTTGTTTGTCTTGATTAAATACACCAAACATTAACTTCACCCACAATTTAATCACTCTAGCAATAAACAAATATTGTTGGTGTTTGATGATAGCTGCTTTCCAATTTTTCATTGGAAAGAAGTAATATCATAGTTTGCATAGAAACGAAAGTCAAAATGAACATTTTAACATTGATATAAAAATATTAGCAAGGGAAAGGCAGTTGAACAAGAAAAAGATGTTAAGAGGAAATAAAAAAGGGGGGTGAACCTTTAAGAGAGAAAAAAAATGGCCACCGGCTCGCCATTGTGGCATCCAGCAATAAGTATTTCATGCCCCCAAAATGGTGTGAAGAGTGCCCCTGGAGAGGTGGTCCTTCAAATATAGAACTATATGCAATGGTAGGTGGAAAGCTGTGGGAAACTTTTCGGTCTCCCAGCCCACGTAGGATTCTTCTAAATAGAAAAATAAGAAAAAAAAAGTACTGCAGTGTGTAAGCCTTATCCATCCTGTTCTGGGTTTTCTGATGTAGATGGCGCGATAGGCGGGATATTCAGTTGCTGTAAGAATGTAGGGATGTCAAGAGAGTGTTTTATTGTTGCACTTTATTGTCCTTTGTGACTGTAAGAAGATGGGGTAATCCCCATCTATATTTGAGTGCGTCTCCATGCCACTGTGGGTGATGGCAAGTCATCAAAGATACGAATAATCACATTATCTCCTAGTACCTGGCCTTCTTTACGGTATGCTGTAACCACGCCCATTTTTATGATCGTGAAGGCAGTTTAACTATCACATCTATCAGGGGTGTCCAACTGGGCTTTCTGACTTTTGTCCACCAGAAAGAAGTCAGGTGGGATTGAAATTTAGCTTGCCGGCCGCCTGGAAAAGGGAGGTATGTAACTGTGTTAGGTAGGGCTGGAGAGTGGCGGGCCCAACCGTCTCCGGTATGCTCCTTATTACATTAGACTGAAGTACCTTTGCCTCCACAGTGCCATGCATTTGAGGAGATCTCCCATTTGTAGGGGTAATGCAGGCGTTACTTCTTCAGTTTTAGCTTGTTGGAGGGTCACCGCTGCAGTGGCTGTTTCAAGTTCGGTGACCTTATTTTTCACAGATAGTATGGCTGTTCGGATGTAATTGAGGTCTGCTCTCTACTTGTCTTGACACTCTTGGAAAAAGCTTTTGATATCATCTTTGGCTGCAAAAGACTTCTCAGCCGTGGTTCCTGGCCTTTTTTTCAGGTAATGCCATTTGAGGGGCTGCGTCTGAGTCATCCAATGTTTATTCAGATCCTGGAAAGGGTGGGGTAAAACGTGCCGCCTCGATAGAAAAAACAGAAATATCAGAGTTTTGAGTTGACTGGAGTTTCTCAAGGTTTTTGCTTTTCTTACCCATGGCATTTGTCAATATGTTGTGCAAGTATTTAGCAGTCTTAGCTTATTTTGCCTTGTATGACATATGTGGTGAGGTGGTCCAATTTTGTGCATCTGCTCACCATCCTTGTTATCTCCGCCCCCATATCAAACACATCTTTTCTCCAGATCCAGGTAATTTGTTTTGAAGACATCTTTTCTCCAGATCCATACTGAAATTTCATAGAAAGCAAGTAAGTTATTTGACATAATCTATTACTCATAAAGACATAGTGACTTTTTTGTAAGTAGGTTGTTACATGACACAGAGCTCTGGATTGCACTTCAATCCTTCATACATCTTTTCCACCATGGATGTTAGGTTAACTGGTTCATAATTTACCATCTCTGACCAGAATCTCTTTTTTAAAGATGGCATCACACTTTCTTTTTTTTCTAATTCAGTAAACAATCTCCAGTTGAGACTGAAATGTCAATTACTTAACTAAATACTAAAAATATCTGAAAATGAATATCACCTGGTTTAAGAACTTTAATGATCTTCAGTGTGTTTATTTAATCTTGTATTTCGACCTGTGTCAGCCATGAATAGAATTAGCTAGGACTTAGTTTGCATTAGTTGGCATCTGGTGATTTAGAGAATGTAAGTCTCCTATAATAAATTATCCATTAGGTGGTACCCTACCCATCACCAATCCTTAATTTACCATAAAGAGTATGTTAAAACCAATGTTAAACAGAATCTAAATTATTACATTTCTTGGATTATTGCCTACAGTGAAAGCCCAGTGTTTCTTTAATTTTCCTGAGTACCCGAGTATACTGCTCCCCACTTTTGTCTAATGTTGTGCATAATTACTAATACCAGCTTAAATGGAACCTGGATTAAAGTGCTTTGATGAAAATGTTTTATAGCACCTTAAACATTGTATATCATTAACTATACTAATCCTACAGTTTGTGTAACTTCGATCATTGAGAAGGTAACATTATTGTTACACACCCTCCTTTTCCTCCCCCATACCCCTCCCCATATGACCTCCAAGTTCATAGTATTAATACCTTGAGCATTTCTATTACTAAACAAAGGTACTGATTAGAAAACTGCAATGTAACAAACTAGATGTACCTCGATGTTCGCACATTTCTGTATTAGCACTGTATTATTTCAGTTATATACTATTTTATGTGTTATGAAAATACAAAAACACTCAAAATAAAGATTAAAAAAAAAAAAACATTGTATATCATGAGTAACTAGCATGAATATTATCTACCATTCTCTTTCAATATTTTTTTTATCTTTTTCTATAATTATGTGTTGCCACTTACACACTATTCAGACTTCATATTTAAATCAAGAAGGACCTCATATAGGGAGAAGACATCCTAAAGAGCAACCAACCAGTCATCACATAAAGTATAGACATGCCAAAACATTTAATCCTTAAGGGAACGCGTCTATTTCACAATATGATCAGAGCTTATTTGTCAATAAACAACAGTGCTCAATTAACATGAAATGCTGGCTGCACCTCTCTAACAAGGTTGTGGACAATCAAAGTGATATAATAGTGCAATATTATAAGGGTTCAAAATTGATGACATAGTTGTGCAACAGAAGACCACTTGTAGAAGCTCTTTAAAAATTTTAATATACCTGGAACCCCTTTCATGAGCCAAAGGCCTACCTTACCTTCCTTTTTCATAATCATTCTGTCTTATTTAAATTGTAACCACTTCATATGTTGCAGAAAAAGATAGACTTTCACTGATCCAAATGCAGAAAATTACTGCAACTTGATAAAAACAAAAAACAAAACACTGACTTATCTATGGGGGTTCTGCTTTCCAAGCTCCTCCATTTGCAGGGAAACTCAGATTCACCAGCATTAACAGAGTTAAAGATTATATCCCCTAACGAACCTAAAAATAACATGAGAGGGGCCAGAAGGTTACTCCTGGTTTTCAAGCAGTGCTTTTTGATGTAACACTTAAGACAGGATGGTGTGCAGAGCACAGTCCCTCACATCACAGGAACTTTTCTTGGTTGATATTCTGCTCTCACAGCTGAGATGTCTGTGTTTTAGTGGAAAGGAAATTAGGTGTCATTGTTTTCCCTGGGATTAATGTTGGTATTGAGCAATTGGAACAAGTGAGGACATGATGTTTATCGTTACCACTGCTTTCCCGAGAAGCCTCCTTCATTACACCTGGTTAGACCAGGTTCTTGCAACCTGTGTGGCCTCTACAGCAACATCTATGAATCATCTGCCATCCTGTCTGGGGAAAAAAAAATCTAAAGTGAGTTGTTCATGCCTGCTCGGTTTGATGGCAATCATACTGTTATCCCACATGTGGGCCATGCGCCTAACCTCTAGTGAAGCATTTCAGGGAAAAGGGCACTCTTTCATTTCAGGCATACGGTTAAATGCTACCTTTAGAAGGTTTTCTCTGATATCACATGCTCACTATCCCCTATTGAACATAGTAGAGCTGACTTACATCTAAGCAGGATGGAATGCACCCTTTAATTCTTAGAGATAACAGGCAGGAAAAAGGAGGTACAATTTTTTTGTATTAGCAAATTCAGTTCTTTTACACTTCAAGCTGGGGAAAAAAAGCAGAATTCATTTTTTTTTTTTTTTAATTCCTAGAGAAAAAAAATGTTTTTATTACATGTGGTCACAAAGAAAAAAATGCATGTGGAATGTAAGAGGAAAATATTAATCCCAGGCTACATGTAAATTGTAGGACTGTGGGTACAAAGGTGAATTTTCTCTGAGCAATATGTGCTCAGTCCATGTGTATATTTCCTGTCAGTACAATATATGTGTATATTTCCTGTCAGTACAATATATGTGTATATCTCCTATCAGTCTATGGTTATTTTGAAAATGATTGGTTCAGAAGAAAAACAGGGGCATTTATTTACTTGTTGCTAAGGAACAGTCCTAAAAATGAATGCATGAATTTCCAGCTCCCTGTTATACTTATCAAAATAGTTTGACTTATTGAGGTTTGCAGAAAAATCAGGTAGATGTCCTATTAGACAAATAGCAGGATTAAATTAAGGCCTGTGCCTAAAGTTACAAAGGGCCACTTGTAGCAAAGCTTACACGCAGATATATGAAATAACTATGAGGTGTTTGGTGTTGTGAACTGGCTAAAATGTGTAAGCCTACCCTCTGTGGCAAGGTGGGAAAATAATGAGTATTGCCATAAATAGCAGGATGCCTATTACACAATAGTATGTTAGTAAATGTTGGTGCCTCTAAGAACAGTAATTTGTATGTGAAGGTAGGGGAAATAAAATTTTGATGTGTTTGGAAAAAAAACATTGGGCAGAAAAGGTGGGTAGTATAGAGAGCATATGGCAGTGTATAATAATCAAGGTCAAAGAGAACATGGACATGGAAGGGGAATAACAGGGAAAAAAAGAGTGGTTTGTTTTATTACTGATCAGAAAGACATACCATGCTTTAGTTACAGAGGGAATAGTAGATATCGAGAAGAGAAACTGAAACATCCCCATTGCCTTATCCTGTCAACATGGCTATTGTCAACTCTACAAACTACAGTTGTGTATCCTGGTATTTGTTCTTTTTTGTGGAGAGCAAGACAAGTTTGTTTTGAGTACTTGGTCTTTGACTCAACACAAACATTTTTTATATAATCTGCTTACATACGACATGGGGTGACGAGGAGGGTACTGAATATGGCTAGGAAAAGTTTAAAACCATTGTTGGACTACATCTCTCGCTAATTTTAGACTTTTACAATGGCTGCCTAAGGTAAGAATAATGATAGATTTGTGCTCTAAATGTATTGCAAAAACACATTTATAGCACAGTTGGAAAAATGATTTTGTTTTCCTATCTTTCAACGCAATTATTAATGTCTGATGTTTGCAGTTCATATCCAGAGCATGCTTATTTAATACAGGTCAATTGGCCTAAGTGGATCAGAGGTGACATAATTCACTGGTATAACACAGAAATCACCTCAGGTATTCCAAAACCTTAAATAGGGTGAAACATTGGATCCACTTAGCTCTTACACTCAAACTGAACTGGAGAGTTTCACTCACAATAAGATACATTTTAGCTGTGGAGAGAAGTTGCTAAAACTCACCTTTTAGTAAGAAATGCCCTTGGAAGCTGTATGTTTCATACTCACAGAGTAGACAATAAAAGGCAGTAGGTAGACAACACTGAACTTCTGTTCAGTCTTCATTTTCAATAGCAATTAACTATTGCTGTGTTGCACACATTGTGTCAATAACTCCCACGAAGCTGTGGATACTGCCAATTCCAATGCTGCCATTTCATACTACTATGTTTCTATTATATAACAGACAAAATGACAAGGGGACTAATACATTACATTATATATACAGTCTGAATATTATACCACATTTGGAATTGATATGTTTGTATACTTCGGGATAGTGCCAAGTGTTAAAAGAGACAATAGCCCAGTTATTATTTAGAAACCAAATTAAATATATGAAAACCCAAGTAGATTAAACCCTCCCAGAATAAATATAATTTAGCTGCAGGCAGCTGTCTCTACAAAACGATGCTTAGGACATATTTGTGTAGATACCGAATAGAATGTAACAACTCATTGCAGTAGATGTGTTTTATATTACTGAAAGTAGATGTCTTCTCTGTATGAAGCTAATGTAGTGTTGCAGATGGGAGATGATTAGATTACTGGACCTGCTCCAATGAAAGGCTTTTTCAGCTGTCTTTCAACTGCAACTCCTATCACTGGTGAATTCTCAAGTGACATTAATATAAATCACACCATATCATCCAGATTTGATAATAGGTACTTACTGTGAAAACTGGTAATGATTGATAGACATTTTAAAAAAAAAACCCCACAACAATTGACAAATAGGCTTTATAATTAACTCTTTCTGCCAGGGGAGGGCTGGCGACTGTTGGCCAAGGGGAAAAAGCAGTTTAGTTTCCCTTGGTGCCCCTTCACCAGCCCACCTGATATCATTAGAGATAGACACACAAACCAGGTTTGCTGACAGATAGGGCACAGACACTGATAAGCAGATAAGACAACTGGATGGGAAGACTTAAAGTGTTATCGATTGGGGAATTGAAAAGTTAAAAGTGGTGCAGCCCAAGGCCATTTAGAGATATTACCCTCCTTGCCACACCTCCTCAGACCTTTGTTGTTATTAAAGCAGTGTTAAACAGGATTTAGTAGATGGCTGGCACTAAGATAGTCACCTGAAGTGTTAATGAGAACTTAGTGCTAGCTTGGGTTATATTACCAATGGATTACAAAACAAGGGTTTATGTAGAAAGATGCTCATTGGATTTCTTGGTTAGCCCTTCACTTGTAACAGTAGAATTATTGTTTATACATAAGCGAAATGAAATCACAAACAAGATATTGTGAGGAAACCTTTGGTGATATATTGCTATACTTTTAGGGGGTTGTTTTCAATTTGATGAAAAGATTGTTACTTTGACTTTTACATGAGTCAAAATAAATCACTGCCAGGTTTCTAAAGCACTTAGAATGAGAACCTTAGAATAAGCCATGCAATCTATGGTAAGCCGCATTTTAACTCTGTGATGTTCACATTCTGACCACTAGGTGTCACTCTTTCCTAGCAGATTTCTGTTTAGGTTGTAGACAGTTTCTCACACACCTTAATTGGTAAGAAACACATATTTTGCCAAGCAAATGAGTAGGTTGGGGAAAAAGTGAAGTAGGCTGTCAGCAACAGACCTTTAGAGGTACAATTGTCAACTACAGTAAGAAGCATGTAGGATCTTTCTACAAATTGCTAACTTCAATTAACCCTTGCTTTGCACAAATCCACATAAAGATGTAGTTGGCATATCATGGCAAACAATATATATATATATATATATAAATATAGATAAGTTATACACTACCATTCAAAAGTGTGGGGGTCACTTAGAAATGTCCTTGTTTTCCATGAAGTATAGTCAAGAAGTTGCCAATATTAGATATAAGGATTTAAATTTAAAATTAGATGTTTGCAGAAACAAAGGTATTTTTTTTTACAATATTAGCAATGTCTGCATTTCTGATCAATTTGATCTTATTTTAATGGACAAAATTAGCTTTTCTTTCAAAAACCAAACTTTTGAATGTTAGTCTATATATAAGGGTCTATTCAGGTAGCTCCATTTTCTCAGTGAAAGTTTTGGACCACTTCATTGATTCAAATAGCCGATGAATTAGGACTACTCAGGAAGCACCAAAGCACCTCCGAATTGGCACACAATTGCTATTGTGGTGCGATTTCTGTGACAAAATTTCGATATCCAAGAGCGTCTGGAGTTCGGATCACTGAAATAGTAGCCTCTGTCCTCCCTCATAAACTTCTATGGGGAGGATGGAGGCACATGTTGGGAGGACTTTGGTCCTCCTGAATTAAAAAATTCAACCCCACTAGCCCAATATAATATAAAATGGTCCCTAGGGGGCAGTAGATTGTTCTGGTAAGGGGTTAATTCGTTAAAACAGTAAACAGCAGTATAAATCCCAGCCCAACCCCTGGCACACAAAGAGTGGCCTGTGAATAAAAATATAGCTTTTTCTGAAGTCCATTCAAAAGGAAATCTCCACCATACGGATTTCATTCTACATCTGTCCTCTACTAAAGATAGATGTATAGAGATCCCCTGCATGTTTTTATTTATTTATTTTTGTCAGAAATAGGTAGATTTACACATTTTATATATATACGGTATATATAGTTTTTATTATTGTTTGGAACACTTCTTTTTCATGGGCCAAAGAGGAAGATTCAAGGACATCGTAGATCGTCTCTGGACATCAGGAAAATATATATTTTTGTTCATTGGGCACCTTGTGTGCCAGAGGGTGGGCAGTGATTTACACATAAAAAAAAGTGTTTTTTCGGGGGGGTTCCGGTGTCAACAATTTCAATGTATCGTTCCCCCAAACTTTTGAACGGTAGTGTACATATATAAGGTGTGTGGGTGTTATTTCCATTCATCCAAAACATATGCCTAATTAATTAGCACTTTAGCTGGCATTATTAATATGAATAGGTGGACAAACAATAGCAAGTGGATTAATTTTCTTATGGCCCCTAGGTTGGCCCTTATCATAAAATAATAATGAGGTATCAAATATTTCTCTAAAAGTTTGTTATTATCAGAAATAAAATATTGCTAATCAAATATATAAGCAAACTAGCAGAATATATGTTCAGAAAAACAAACAAACCTTCTGGGAAACAACATATAAGCACACAGTATAACAAACAAGAAACGTGAAAGAATAATGATGACACACTTAAAAGCCAATACATTATATTATCACCACAATACAGTGCAAATAATGACATATAACCAATATGCAACTGGCAGGACATATTTATTTAGATTGTAAGATGTAGGTGTGCAATTCTCAAAACCATTTTTTTTTCATGAGTAACAAATTAACCAAATATTAATCAATATAAAACAGCAGAGAAACAAGGAGCCAACAGATTACATAGAAGCAAGGACATTATGACTATAAGACCAATAATAACCCTGGAAAGATGTTTGGAACGTGTGCCAAAGGGAAAAGGGGGAGATGGGAAGGATGAAAAGAAAGGGGGGGGGGGGGGAGATTAAAAAAGGGGGGTTGTCGCAGCTTAAAGGAATACCAATATGAGTTGTTCCCAGAACTAAAAAAGGAAGGGTACTAGGTAGATGTGCTGGTATAAGTACTAACGGGATAAACAGTAGAGGCTGGTGTACAAATAACATTGCTTTTTATATATTAAATTATAAGAATTAAAACATAATACAGAAAATACATACATACAAATGTATAATCTAATTGTACACCAGTTAAATAGAATAACAATCAAACTCTATTCTCTAAAAACTAGAACCCTGACGCGTTTTGCCTTCAGGCTTCTTCAGCGGGTTCAGGTTTTTTTTGGTATACACAAGTCTTATATTGGTGTGTTTGGGAAAGTGTTTCATAGAATTAAACAGAAATTAGAGCTAGTACAATATGAGAATATGTATTTAATGCAAATAGCTGTTCCTTTTATTATTTGCAGATCACTTTAAATGACTTGTGCTGGAAAATCATGTGAAAAGCAGTCACAGCTTAGAATAGCATGAACGTGATATTATGGGTATCTGTTGTTATGCGCAGGTCTCTTTAGGTAAGTGCCCGGTGTGCCTAGCGCTGATGATGCTTGTCGTATGCACCTTCACTGTTTTGGAGAAACAGTAGCTCCGGGCTTCCTGTAAAGGACCAAGTTCGGTGCAACATAAGTGGGGCTTCTATCCAACTGCAACAAGTCGGACTGATCAATGAATGGCATTTTATTGGTGTAAAAATTTTTATTTTTACACCAGCCTCTACTGTCTATCCCTTAGCGCCTGTATCAGCACATATCTATCCAATAATAAACCTGCCTTAAATGCTGGCAGAATTGCCTCTTAGTGTTGGTTTTACCAGTAAAAGTACAAATATTTATCTTGAACAACATAATAATAATATGCCATTCAGTTTTTCCAAATACTAGCAGCTGGTGGGAGGGACTCGATTATCAATTTACATGCATTCCAAGACTGTTGGCAGTCAAGGCAAACTTGCAAATAATATAAAAACAATTACAGGGATATTTGCCACTTGGAAATCACATATCGGCATGTCACCAAGTGATACTACACATTGTCACATCTATAAAAATCCCATCAAATATGCCTTTTACATAATAAGGAGTGCTAAACGTTTTTTCAGTCCTGTGAGGTCAAGTGCCGATGCTGTAAATTAGAAATGCAATGGAGATTTCTTAGTAAAGTTTATATCTAAAAATGCTACACACAACTCCGTGTATATTCAGATGTTTAAAGCCTTAGTGACCGGACTTCGAGAACATTTTTGGTCATTCTGGACAATGGCTGGTTTTACACTTCTGCGGTGTTTCCTCTTTCTTATTTACTGTACCCACACAAACTACACAAACTTTAACACATCTACAAACGCTAATAAAAAACAGCTAGATAGATTATTTTATTTGTCCTGAGTTTAGAAATAGCCATGTTTAATTTTGTGCTGTTGTTTTTTTGCACATTATAGGGCAATATCCGAAATCAGTAGTTCTTCTTGATCCCATCAACCTTCTCCTTTCCTAATGTTTTTTTGGTTGTTTTTTGTGTGTTTTTTGAAACAATAATCCACAGCATCTGACAATAATGAACAATCCTGACGTGTTGATTCTGGTAGATACAATTTTAATTACATGATTATTAACCTTTTTGGTAGCACAAGGTCTAAATTAATAACTGTATCATAACATTCACTCCTTAAACTGCCTCCCTAGTACAATAAAACTGTCCCTTGTTGCCAGATGTTCTTAATAACTACATTTGTATTGTCTTTTCAAAATCCATGGCAGCCTTGTATTAATGGTTTACCTTATTTTAACCACACGGTATCAAAAAGGATTTTTAGAAAATGCCCATTAACTACAAGTAGTCCAAATAAACACAAACAAGAATTATAAATGAGAAGAAAACCATGGAAGGTTGTTGGCTGGTGGTTGTTACTTCCATTACAGGTGGTAAGAACTATTGTATCTTGATTATTTTCAAAATATACATAATTCTGGATCCGTAAGACAAAATTAGACTGACACTCTCTGTAAATTAACATCAGCCTCATACAATGAATTAAATAAATAAAAATAATCTACATTGCCCAGTTAGGGGTGATAAATCAATAAAAATACCAAAACCTGAAAAAAAGAAAAAAACACTCCCTTTGAGTGCTATGTGAAGAAAATTTTACTTTTTTCAATGTCCAATGATGATCCACAACACCCTCCTCATATTCTGTGGTAGGTGGATTATTTTTTTATATTTGGGTCAAAGATGAGGAGTAATAGCCAAAGTCCTTCTGAAATAAGCCAAAGTATTCCCAATAGGAGTCTAGGGAAGGAGAGAGACCACCATTTCAGTTAAAGGGCCATTTCCTTTAGAAAATGTGAGCTACTGGAGTAGACTGGTATTTGTAAAACAGATTATAATAAACCCTCTATAAGGATCCCCACAAGCTTTTTTTGAGTAGAGCTTGGAAACAGAAAGCTATCAAAGCTGTCTTTTTAAGTGACGTCATCACCAAGACCACTGACTGTAAAGACATGTGGAAAAATAAATATAACAAGAGTACAAAATGCTACAAGCTTTGTATATGAATTTGTTTCTTAAGTTGTTGGGCCAGTAGGTGGCACTGTTGTCTGTTTAAGGCTCTTTGTAAAACAAGGGTTAGGCATGAAACAGGAAATACTTGTATCATATAGCTAACACCTTTTGAATAGAATGGGTCGTTCTTGTGTTATATGCTTAATTTCACAATATAACACACTTTTCTGCATGGGTGAATTCACTAAAATAGGTTTGTAATCAAACCATGAAGGAGAAAACTGTTACTATAGAACTTTCCTGATCCTTGTGAAATGAAGTGGAGAAAACCCAGTCAAGAATTTAGAAAGCATTGAGAAATTCTTACAGTGTGTAACTGGTTAATAGAAGGAGACAGGTGAAACACTGTACAGCAGTGTTCCTCACACATGTTTACTGCTTTAAGATGATAATTCTCTTGTCTAGGAGCCAATTCAAATTTCAACTCTAGATTACACAGTAAAAATATGTATTATCTAAGACACTGATCTAGCCAATATGCATGTTATTGTTTTTAAAGATACAGAACAATATCAATTTTGTATAAATTCATTTTTTTGTAAGTAAAATGTTTAGAAAACAGAGCTGTGGATTGCATAATGCAGAACAAAAATTGTATAACACAATAATCATTTAGAGTTTTATAAATATTGCAGTAAAAGTATAACACTGTAGAAACCCTTAATAGCTTAGGATGAATGAACTACCAAAGAACCTACCTGTGAAAATGCCACATATATGCACACACACAGACCTTTGAATATAGGTAAAGACAAGCCACCTGTAGCTTTTACTGCAACTCCCATTCTCTGGATGAGTGTTTTTGGGTTGCAGTCTACAGCAGCTGGATTGCTAGTGATTGCTGATCCTTGTAAAATGGGGAAATTGATTCTTTGTAGAAAGTTAATGAACTATGAATGCAAAATAGCAGGGAGCACATGGAAGCAATGATTGGGTTATTGCAGCAATCCTGAAACACCTGTTGCAAGGACCAGTGAATCTAGGATATTGATGCACTGGAAAAGTTGTGATGTTTTAGTAAATTTGTATTAATATAAAACAAACAAATTTTGCAAATACACACTTACTGAGATGTGTAAGTGCCTTTTTAGAATGTTCTGAATTATAACCACAGTAGGGTTATTACATAGCCCTATTTAATTAGGACTGCTTGAGGCAAATACATAATGCTGGTTAATAATGATTTTTCTGAAACCCTGCATTTTCTATAAGTGGCACTAGAATAAATGTAAGATCTGGCCATCCTAAATAGAGAATACAGCGGCAGACATACAGATAACTATCAGAAGGAAGGTTTTGTATGTGTAGTACTACATGTTACTCTGTAATAGAAGAATTCTAAGCACTGGGTTATTTATTCTGACTGTGTTATTGATCTTCGATTCTTCATCACTGTATTGTGTTTTGGGTCAAGTCCTGTTTTTTAAACACCTTTTTCAGATGATGTCTGATGAAACTCTTAACTCTCTTTGAATTCTTGGGGTTGTTTTGATGTTTATCCTAAAGTTGGAAAAGTATGAATTTGTTTTATTGGATTTGTTGCATCACAAACTATTCATTGTACTGTGCTCATTTTTAAAAGGAGTTAAAATAAACATCTGATTTAAAAGTCCACTCAAACAAATTAGTTTTTTGTTTTTAGACATTGTGGAGCATGCTACATTATGGTTGTCCTGTTTCTTGCCTGTTCAAAAAGGATTTAATATATGTTAAAGTGTAAGCTTAAGCATTAATTACCTATATCAGACTCGGCTGGTCCGATATGTTATGGATACATTTTCTACGGGTAATATTGATTATTTGTGTTTTATACTTTAATGAGGTCCTGTACTACACATATTCATAAGTAACCCAGTAAAAAGGTGTATAATTACTGTTAAAGGACCTTAAGTCTGACTTGATAGGTGTTTTGGTAGTACTTTCTTGTTTAGAGTTAGCTGTATGTATTTACACATTATTGCCACTGAACTTATTGAATTATATAGTAAATAAATAAACAGCCAGTTAAATGTTCCATGGTTAAAATAAGAACATTTTTAGAAGCTATGGCCTATTTCTGCTTTTACTACATTAGCCTCTATGTTTTCTCAAAACTAGAGACCCCCAGACATAGATAGTTTCAGTGGTGTATCTTGATTTTGTGCTGCCCTAGGCAGACAAAATCCGGGCACCCCCGTACCCAAGCTGCACACCCACGTTACACACCTAAGACATGCCCCATCATTCAGACTCACATCAAGCTTACACTCCCATCACACTCAGTCACACACTCCTACTCCCATCACACTCAGTCACACACTCCTACTCCCATCACGCACACTCTGACTCCCATCACACTCAGTCACACACACTGTCTCCCATCACACACACTCTGACTCCCATCACACACAGGTCACACACACTGTCTCCCATCACACACACTCTGACTCCCATCACACTCAGTCACACACAGTCTCCCATCACGCTCAGTCACACACACTGTTTCCCATCACACACACTCTGACTCCCATCACACTCAGTCACACACACTGTCTCCCATCACACTCAGTCACACACACTGTCTCCAATCACACACACTCTGACTCCCATCACACTCAGTCACACACACACACACACACACAGTCTCCCATCACACACACTCTGACTCCCATCACACTCATTCACACACACTGTCTCCAATCACACACACTCTGACTCCCATCACACTCAGTCACACACACTGTCTCCCATCACACACACTCTGACTCCCATCACACTCAGTCACACACACACACACACAGTCTCCCATCAGCACTTACCTTTCCCTGGCAGGCAGGCAGCATGGTCCCTCCATGCTGCCTGTTCGGCTTCCCGGCGATTGTGCCGACAGGTCACGTGACCGGGCGCGCGTATGACGTCAGCGCGCCCGTCACGTGACCTGTCGGCACTTCCGTGTCGGCACACTGCACGGGGAGCCGAACAGGCAGCACGGAGGTTTCTCTGTGCTGCCTGTTCGGCTCCCCGTGCAGCCTGGCAGGCTGAGCGTTGGTGAGGGGGGATCTTCCGATCCCTTCTCACCTCCGTCTCTGCCTGCAGGCGCGGTGGGGTTTTTTTTTTTTTTGCCGCCCCCCAAAATTTGCCGCCATAGGCATCCGCCTAGGATGCCTCGCGGTAAATACAGCACTGGATAGTTTCAGATGTAGCTGCAAATTAACACAACACTATACACGTTCTAAAGTTTTGCTACATATTAAAGTGTAGTTACAGAAAGATCTATTATTTTTTTATGTTGGTGAAATAAGACATTTTACCTGAGCAAGACAACAGAAAACAGAATATTACCTCTTACTACTGAAATCTGGGTTAAAAATCCGATACCATGTTTGCTCCAATATAAGATGACCCTGAATTTAAGACGACCCCCCAAACTTTGAATATTCATTAAGGAAAAAAATCAAAAGCCTGAATAATATAGGAAACATTTTTAAATTTTAAATATTCACATGCAAACTTCTTTTTCATAAGTAATAACAATGACAGAATAAAATGCATTTCTTGTCTTTATTTACTTTTATTTGCCAATCTGCCCAAGCCCCACACACAGCCATCTGCCCCCCTAAACTGAGGGAATGCTGCCCCCCTAGACTGAGCCAATGCTGCCCCACGGACTGTGCCAATGATGCCCACCTGGACTGAGCCAATGCAGCCCCCCCAACATTTTACCAATGCTGCCCCCTTGACATTTTGACAATTCTGCTCTCCCAGACATTTTGCCAATGCTGCTCCCCGATTTTGCTAAGGCTGCTGCTTCCCCTTCTCCCCCTTACTTAATCCTCCCCCCTGACAAATCCTCCTCCATGCTGCTCCTGTAAATGCCTAACAATTCCCGGTATTCTATGACAGTCTGTTATAGAAGGTCCGGGCAGCAGCGGAGGATGTCAGTGTGCATCACGCATACATTAATTGGTTGCCTGTGAGGGGGATTCACGTCCCCTGCAGATCTGTGGGGTACCTGGATCCAAGTCTAATAGTCAGACCTCTATTTGAGGTCTGATTATAGGATGAACCTCGAATGTAAGACAAGGGGACTTTTTCAGAGTATTTGTTCTGAAAAAAACCCAATCCAATATTTGGATCCTTTAATGTAGCATGTTTTTGCCTAGTTTTGAGTTTGGGTGTCCCACACCAGGTGTATTCTGGGTTTCCTTGGTCACTCAAGGTCCCACTCTAGTAATGTTCAGGATTAATCCAGGTGTATTCTGGGTACCACCCCACCATTCCTTAGGTGACTTTTTAAACTGGTTGACTAAACTGCCATAATGCTGAAGAGGATAAATAGATATCAGTGATTATTATAATCTTTAGCCTTTTGTCATGAAGATTTGTTGTCTACAACCTTAGCAGGGGGTTCCGGCACCCCAAATCGTCTGAATGGTCAGTTTCATTCCTTAGGTAGATAAGTGAAAAGAGTAGCCATTAGTCAGCCGCTACCTTTATCTCTAAGCTCATATATATGCTCTCAGTGTAGTTGACCAGCTTGTAAACAAATGTAGAATTCTTCTTTGATAATAACTACAACCCAATGTTCTTTCACCAGGGAGAATAAGTTGTGGGTCAGCACAGTAATGTCATCTGATAATATCCCCCAGCAGGAGCAACTACATTGCAAATATTATGAGAGATAGGATAAGATAGATCATTGTAATACTTAACAAGTTAAAGCTGTTGGTGCAGAGGTATGTATTCACATTCTGTGATTTACCAGTGAGCAATGATTCAAACCATTTGAGAATGTGCTGCCCAGTCCAAAAAGTTTATTGTAAACACTCTATTAAAGTCACATGCTCGAAGGTCTAAAACAAAACTGAGACATCCATAGAAATTAGGATGGAGTTCTTTGCTTCTCTACATCTTGAGACCATTTAAGACCTCAACCATGTTCCAGTGATCCTGGATGTTGTAGACTGGCAGATAGACCTCTAACTGAGCTGCCATTACACTTTCACTGATTCGAAAGGTAGTCCACAATGACTCTAGTGACACTCTAACCTGTAAGCTGCTGGGGAATACAATTTCCAGAATGCTCAGCAGGAAATATTTGTTAAGCCTAATGGGAACTGTATTCGACATTAGCTGGTGTGCCTAATGACAGACATTCCTTGATACAGGACAGTGGTTTGGCACTCCACACAATGTTCAGCCAAATATTTGACTGGCTGAATATATTGGAAACTGGAGTTCACATAATGCGGTGTGCAGCAGGATAGCAATAACTATAGATTCTGGGGCATGAAAGAGTCTTGTTCATTTTTTTTTTTTAAGTGCAACATCTTCAGATTCAATTTCAATGGTCAAAAAAATTGAATCTAAAAAGGAAAGTGACAGTTATATCAAACAAAGCACTGGCTTGAGATAGAGTAACATTTCTTGTTTGAAATGTAACCTTTATGAAAAAGTCTCAATCCCTGTACAAATTATTAAAACCCCCCTTGAGAATCCTAACTTTTGTGAGGGAGTCATCACTCATCATTGCTGGTTATCCACTGGGAGATATGTGTGCTACCACTGACACAAACCTCTTTTCATGAATCCAATGATGTTTGATGCTTGGCCACATGAGATTCTGCTAATTAGGATATGATGTAGAAGTGTAGGGAGTAGTGGTCTTATTTTTCTAGCTAAATGGCTATACTCTGGGCAATATTCTCTTCCCTAGTATTCTTCATAGTATTCCAGAAGACACAAAACCCCTGCCTTGGTTCAGAACACTGGGTAATGTTAAATGTGACAGTTGGATATTGTTTAGGTTGTATGCACAGGGCTGCCATCAGGGGGGGACGGGCGATACACCTGTCCTGGGCCTGGCGGGCCAGGGGGCCTGCTCGGAACCCGGTCCTATAAAAAAAAATGTAAAAAAAAAGTGAGGGCAAACGGGACAGCTGCCCAGGGCCCACTCATTCCCCTGCCCGTGTGACTGTCTCACATGGAGAGAGTTATTATCCGGTAGAAGCCGGCCAGGGACAGGGAGCTCTCTCCCTGATCCTTCCTCCTAGAGGTGCGGCTAGCAGAGCGCGACTGGTGCAAGCTCCACCCCGTTGCGCTCTGAGATTGACGGATGTCAGATGACACTATTTCCAGCCTCATGCATTCAGAGTGCATGACGCAAACACTATGCAGAGGAGACGTGAGAGAGCAGCAGCAAAGAGTAATGGGGCAGAGGGGCTAATGCTTTTATTGGAAAAAATGGTGGTGGCGTGTTAATAGACAAACTAACAGGCATATTAGTGGGCAAATTGGCTGTGGCATATTAATGGGAAAACTAACTGTGACACGTTAAAGGGGAATTTGACTGTGGCCTATTAATGTGGAAACTAACAGTGGTATATTAATGGGCAAGCTAACTGTGGCATATTAATGGGCAATTTGCCTGTGCCTTATTAAACAAAGTCTCCAACGTTGCTGGCTGAGCATCATAGACATAAATAAAACCACTACACTATATAATGGCCAAATAAATATCTTTATTTAAAATAAAAGTTTGTGTTGGTCCTTTACATCAAAATATAGTTTTTGCTTTCCCCCTCCCCCAGTAATGAAAAATCGGCATGTCTGGAACAGACATGTGTGAAGGGGAGGAGTTTATAATATAGCCATGCCTACTTGGGGTGCCAAACAAACCCAAGCGTCTGTGACCCTAGGATCGGCCCTGAAGCCGGCAGTCTGCATCCAGCGGATGCGGACCCGGCTTTTAGTCACATATTAATTGATAAACTATCAAGGGGGGAGGTGGGGGTCCAGAATTTTTTCAGTAAGGGGCCCTGAAATTTCAAATGGAGGCCCTGTGTATGCATATGCTCATGGTACCTCTTGGTACCTCATACCAATTAAATACGTACGCTAACTGGATTAGCAGCTTTGTAATTTATTTGATCACATGTATGATTTGTAAAAAACAATATGTTAGGCAGACTAGCAGAGCCCTCAAGAGCCACATGAGGGAAAAATCTAACTTTATTAATTACTCAGATTCATGTAAAGGATCAAGTACGCCCCGATGTCAAGTCATAGAACAGGTCAGGGTGCCTACAATAGGAGGCGTCAAACGGAGACTTCTATGTCAAAGATGAGTCTTCTGGACCTTTGAACTGTGTATGCAAAAACCTAGTGGTATAAACTTGGAGTGGGATGTAGGTTATTATTTTTAATTATCCTGACTCTCTGTTTACTGTTCGTCAGTTATAGGACTGTATATGTATTATAGTGACTTTCTCTCAGCACTGGGTCCCCCAATCTATTTGTTTATATACTTCTTTATCTGTCTATTGCATTTAGCCCATGGAAGATTTAAAAGTGATCGGCACTTTAACAATAACAATAAAGAATAATAATCAAATATTGTGCTATAATGGACAAGCTTAATGTCACCTGTTGGTTTGAGGAACGTATCTGTGTCCTGGTCTGTGCACTCCAGACACAATGGGGTCGTTGCCCTGGTGCAGAAAAAGTAGTAGTGGATATCATGAATAATCATAGATTTATTTCACAAAGATCAATGTTTTAGTCCCACACAGGGGACTTTTATAAAGACTTGATGTGTGTGTGAGACTGAAACGTTGATCTTTGTGAAATCAATCTATGATTCTTGATGAGTGCTCCTTTTTCCAAATACTATATATATATATATATATATATATATATATATATATATATATATATATATATATATATATATATATATATATATATATATATATATATATATATATATATATATATATATATATATATATATATATATATATATATATATATATATATATATATATATATATATATATATATATATATATATATATATATATATATATGTGAAGGCTTGCCTGGAGTTGTGGGAGGGGCGAGAGCACGTATTTAAACTTACCTTCCTCGATGCTTCACTCTCGTGTCGTCAGACGTTGACAGGCCCCACCCGCCACTCCCTCAGCTTTAATTTCAGCTATTATTTTCTTTTGGGGTAGGCCCTCTTTATTACAGGCCTACCGTACACGGCGGTTTAGGCACACCACAACCGTATTGTTCATACTAGGAGTTAGGCAGAGTACACCGACACTACTATACTAGAATAGCCCCGAACACAAATATATATATATATATATATATATATTGTGTGTGTGTGTGCTTGTATTTGCAAGTGATCTATGCACAGTGGCACAACAACAATGATAAATCGCACCTTTGTGCAAAATTCATATGCATTTACGTATGTGGTTACGATTGGAACTTTAAATGTAAAGACACTTTAACAGTAAAAGTTATACATTTCCACACCTATGAAAAATATATATTATGTATGTCGGTGGCATAGGATTTTGTATAACTATGAACAAGGTACTGGTATGTTTTGAGGCTTCTTGGGTCCAGCCTTTGCCTTCATGAATACCTGCCTCATTGGGGAAACTATTTCTTCTATAAATCATGCATGAGGGGCGTTTTGGGTTCTATGCCTTGGAGGTGGCCAATTTGGGTTTTGTGCTCCTGAAGGCTTCAGGGGAAATGCTTGTAACTACTGTTTTATATTCACTGAACATGCAAGTGGCATGACTTGTTATCGACCTGGGTTTTAACGTTTGCTTGGCATAACTCCTCCTCCTGCCTTGCAATCTTGTCAAAGATGTGGAACGCTGAATATTTGCACGGACAAACTATTTCTAAAACATTTATTATTGATGCGTCAATAAGGTGGGCTGTTTTGGTTTTTTATCTTGTACCTTTTTGTAATAATATGACAAATGCACAGAGAGTTTTTCTTGATCTGATCATAAGCCTTTTGTGTGATCTGGTTTGAACTAATTCATTTAGAATTGATGGAAATCAGTAAGTTGACTGAATATTTAAACATGCCACTTGATGTTATCAGTCACGTTATCGATGGCTACACAGAATTGAGAAATGAGGATGCCTAGATGACTATTTTGTTCAAAGTGGTAAATTAAGCTCCTGGATGTACTGATGTGGCATGGTTCCGCTTTCCATGTTTTATTGGAGCAATTGTAATGTGAAATTTAGCACTATAGGAAAGGGTGATATTTTTGGTGTTGTAACAAATAAATACAATGTACAACCCTCTGAACAAAAATATTTTATATTTATTAAATGTTTTTTAGGTTCCCAAACTCTTGAAATGTATCAAATGGATGAGGGATTGAGGAACTAGCAAAGAATTATCATTGAATTGATGCTTTTCTTACAAATTTATAAGCAGCTCTAAAGCAACTCACATTACATTTGGCCCCAATTGCCCTATTTTGCTGATGTAAGTTATTTATTGATGATGGCAATAGCTTACATACTTGTTTACAAAGATTATACAAAATCGGTGGACTTGCAATAAATGCAGCAATTATACAGAGACTATAAAGGCTGTCCCATTCCCATCAAGAACCTCAGTAATCAATGGAATGGGTTTTGTAAACATGGAGCATCTCTGTAACAGGTCACAGGTATGGTGTGGATTGGCCTGACACAAATCACAGACAAATAAAGCAAATCAACATATTATTTGACTTTAAAATCTATAAAGTAATTTACTGTAATGATTTATTCACAAGTGCTGAAGTATTTGTTTAAGATAGACGATTGTGCAAGCTGAAACAGAAAAAGCTGCATGTTGGAAACCTTCTGTATTAAGTGAATTACAAGCTATATTGCCTATATATTATAAAGATAAATATGTACAGTGAGCTTTTTAGTTATTAAGGGGGGCATTTATAAACACGGCGCAAACACAGATTGGCATGAGTGGCAATGAATAAAGCAGACTCACAGGAATCTGCGTTATCTACGCTGAGTGCGTAGAGTCAGGATTTATTAAAAATCAGGATCTGAACATTTGTGTCGGGGAACCTCTGCCCTCTCTCTCCCTTATAGCAAAGTTTCAGGATTTATAAAAAAAGCTCATATGATATCAGATGGCGATTGCGCTTTTAAAAAAACCAAAACCCTGGACTCTTTGCAATGCAACGAAGAATGTGTCGAGATTTCCCTTATTTGGTATGTTTCGGACAGCATGTACAATACAATGTAAAACCTTTGAACATCTAATAAATAAAATGCATATGCACACAAAATGTTCTTAAAGCACAATTAAACTTTTTTTTTTTAACCCTTGCTTCCCTAGAGGGTCACCTCTAGTGATACCCTTTCACAAGCATAGTGAGACAACTGCTGACTTGGTCGAGCTTTCCAGGGAAAAAACTGCCGGTCAAAGGATAAACTGGCATGTACTATGAAACGTACATACCAATATATCCAAATACCAAGAACACCACATTTCTTTTAAAGGAGCTCAAGGGAATAAAGGTTTGTTGCATAAGGTTATACAGGTTGTGGGTCCCTTATCCAAAGATCCATTGTCCATTATTAGTTTAGATAATGGATACTAACGTTCTTGGAGCTCTGTTGTGAAGCTCCTTTCTTCCACTGCAGCTCTGAGGCAAGCGCCCATGGAAAATGTAGTTTCCAGAGTGCTATGAGGGGATGGAGAGAAGATTGCATTCGGAGTGGAGCATTTCGGCAGCACCTTAGAGGAGGTCATATCGGAAGATACAGCCCTATAAATGCTCTACCTCACCTATAACCAATGTAAGCAAGTTGCTCACATTGGATATGGGTAAGGTACAACATTTATAGGGCTGGTGCTACTTAAAAGGATGGGTTAAGCAAAAATATCTGTAATCCGAAATGCTGCTGTTACCAAGCATTTTGGATAAGGGGTACTCAACCTCTATGTACAAACATAAAAAATAAGGTACTGGCACCAGGGCTGGATTAATGCATTGGCTTTATGGGGGCTTTGATAAAAAAGAGGAAAAGAAGACGTTGGGTGGCCAGGGCTGGACGTGGGAACATTCCCGGTTGACTGATCCTTTAAGAATGCTTACGTTTTTATGCTGCTCATTTATGATACTTTGGTTATGGTTCTCTCTTTGTTGCAGATGTTTTGTATGTATATGTTTTGTCTTTTGTATAAATAAATAGATATAAAAAAATAAAAAAATGTAAAATAAAAAAAAATACTTTTTTTATTTTATTGCGAAATAACCAAACATTTTCTATTCTTTATCAGTATTGTAAATTTAAAAAAAAAAAAAGAATTTAATAAGTGTCTTAATAAAACGGAAGACTACTGATTTTCTTATCTCACCACATAGCATTCAGCATGAAGCCTAACAACCTAAATCAAGCCAAGTAGTGAAATATGCTTCTATTTAATAGCATGGCAGCATGTTATTCCACTCTCGTTGCACATTCTGATTTCAAGATACTGTATATATTCATTGGATCTTATTTTGACACAGTAGTAATGTTTTGCTCCAACTCCATACTGTGCCTTTATGATTACCACTTAAGTAAAGTCATGAAATGAAAGATATGACAAAAAAACATTATCCTGCTTTGGCTAGATGATAGAATACAATAACAAGCAGGAGGAAGTGGTTCATATAGTTTGAGAAATGGTTCACAAAAAGAAAATGTCCTGCCATTTTATTCATTTTACAAGTAGATGTGGGTAGGGGGTAACAATGGTAAGAATAAGCTTTTTTCTTTCTATTATGTTTTCAGGTGTAGAAATTAGTTATTAGCCTTGCTACAAAGGCATGGTCATTTATATATTTTTTATATGTCAGATAACAATGAAATAGCTGCATGTCTGCGGGCTGTGTCCAATCTAAATGCAATCACTGCAAAAAAGGTTGTGTAGGTAATGGTTTTATTTTTACCCTAAAAAATTGGTTGGAGCCCCTGTGTATATATATTTATGCTTCTGGTAACATTCTATTCTTCTTTTCAGAACTTTTCTATAGCAAAGGAATTTTGGGGTCTAACCTCTGATGAATCATAGCATACCTCCCAACTGTCCTGCTTTTCGCAGTACAGTCTCGATTTGGGAGCCATGTCCCGCTGCACTCTGCCTCCGTCCCGCTTTTCGGGACAGAGGTAGAGCTCAGAGGGACAGCAGGACTCAGGTCCCAGACACCAAAGAATGCTTACTGGGCATATGCAGCATTGTGCGCATGTGTAGTAGCGATCCTGGCTTCAGAAGCAGGATCAAAAATGGGTGACAGTGTTACAACACATGAGTGGTAAAAAGTAAAGATAGTAGAGGATGAGGGAAGCCTTAAATATAGTATAAAATGGAATAGATGGTCACAATACTTAGAGGGACCATTATTTGCCCCTGGAAGTGAAGGGAACTCTGAACCCACCAGCGATTAGCCATGCAAGCACTTTTGTTGGATTGAATCTTATGAAACAACTGATACTTGGGGATGGAAAGCGTTTTGGGGGGGGGGGGGGGGGGGGTTTGTAGGTATAAAATGTAATATATTTAAATTTGATAGTTTTATTAAAAGGGTATTGTAATTGAGATATAAGAATATATGGGGATACCGTATATTTTATCAAAGAAGAAATTAATAAAGAAAAGTTACTGGAATTAAGAGAATAAAATTAGGCAAGGATGATTGAAAACACAATATCAGGAATAACAACAAGCGTGTTTAATATCTGAGCCGGAAAAAAAAAAAAAAAAAAAAAAAGTAAAGATAGGAGACTCAGCACACCGTTTAAGGGAGTTTAATCCACCAAAAAATAACAACGTTTCAGCAGGGCCGGACTGGGAACAAAAACCAGCCCTGGAAATATTTGTATACCAACCCCATAGCATTGTGGCAATAGATTATTGTTTAGAAAAGGGAAAAACATGCATTTTTAAGCACATTTGAAGGGTGTATTAGTTATAGATAAGACTGATATATACATGCTCAGGGCAATAGATAGCCCCCTGTACACAAGGTTACATGTATTGCCCTGTGCATGGGGTATATACCAGGGCAGTGTGTGAGATATAACTGTGTACATACTGGAGCATATATAACCCCTGTGAAGGAGTATATATCAGTGCATGAGATATAACCTTGCGTACATGCTGGCTGTAAATATTGACTTATCTCAGCATCCAAATTGCACTGACATGGCGTGCCCCAGCACCCAGATTAAACTCATAGCACTTTCCCCAGCATCCAGAATTTTACCCAGCACTGATATTGCACTCACAGGACTTACCCTAGCACCCAGGAGGAAATACCCTAGCACGCAGATGGACACCCAATCAATGGTGCATGCAGGAAAGAAAAAGGTGCCAGTTATGACATATTGTGCCCTGCATATTTTGCCACCATTGGCTGATCCTGCCCTCAGCAATAAATACAGTGTCTCACACGTACAGTCACACATATACACAGTCACATACACACACTGACACATACACACAATCACAGTTGTCATAACAGAGCTACAAATCAATAGAGCTGTCAAGAGCGATTCCCCTGCTCTTTTTGTAGCCGGGAAGCACTGTGATATACCCATTTATTACACTCTACAGCTCACTCCCCCCAGCCCTGCCATCTCTTACCCCCTGTATATATTTTTTTCTCCCCCCAGCCCTGTCATCTCTTACCCCCTGTATATATTTTTTTCTCCCCCCAGCTCTGTCATCTCTTACCCCCTGTATATATTTTTTCTTCCCCCAGCTCTGTCATCTCTTACCCCCTGTATATATTTTTTCTTCCCCCAGCTCTGTCATCTCTTACCCCCTGTATATATTTTTTCTTCCCCCAGCCCTGTCATCTCTTACCCCCTGTCATCTCTTACCCCCCTTTCGTCTATGTATTTTTTCCCCATTATATTTTAACCCCCTTCCCCTTCTCCCCAAACTCCCAACCACCCGTTATATCTTCTTACCTTCTCTTTCAGGCATCATAGGCTGTAGACGCACGTGGAGTTGTGCTCTGGCCGCAGCGTCATAGAGCAGCCGCGGCCGCACGTCTTAAAGCGGCCGCACGTCTTAAAGTGGCGACGGCCGAATCTCTTAAAGCGGCTGCATAAAGCGGCCCCAGGGCCGGCGGCCTACCGGGAAATTTCCCGGTATCCTGGTAGGCCAGTCCGGCCCTGCGTTTCAGCCCCGCACTGAGCTTTTTTCAAGTCTCCCTCATGGCACCCGATACTTGTAAGTGTGCAGACCCATTCATACTTTTCACATGAAAACACATGAGTGGTAGCACTGACACCCCCCCTCTCCAGACTCCACCCCCTGTGTTCCACCCCCTCCCCTTGACTCCAACCCCGGTGTCCCGATTCGCCGGGGGCAAAGTTGGGAGGCATGCTATAGTGAGGAGCAGGAGATCTGTGCTACTGTTGGCACACATATTCTGCTCTTTTATGGCCACCAGTGAATATTGTGGCTGCAAGAGGTTTACCATTTCCTGGCCCCTGGAGATGCAAAGCCTGATTAAACTACAAAACCACAGTTCATCCTTGTGCTCCCTATACTGAGGCATACATTTTTGAGATCTATTCTTTTATTAAATATACAATATAATCAGACAATGCACACATGTTTTATATAATGCCACCTTGAGTGACTTCTGTCACTAAATGGATTTGAAGATCCACTGTGACAGGTGTTCTTGGAGGGGCCTGGCAGCCAGAAGACTCCCTATGGACTATGGACCCTGTCTGTCAATATATTAGTTTGAGAGTACACATTTTGAGGGTGCCAGTGGACCCCTGTTTTCAACTGGACTTCAAATACAGGCTCATTCAGGATGTGAGCCAAGATGTGTACTCTAGGATTCAAGCCTTTGTCCCATTCACTGTGTTTTCCCCAGGATAAGATTGTATCCTATCCTGTAAACCCCTGTAATTATGTCACCTTACCCATTGTCTTCATGTAAGTATTTCAGTGTCCTGTTGTACAGTGATGTCCTTCAATTAGCAAGTTACTTTAACTGAGTGCACTCTGTATGTATCTGTACTTGACACCTTTGTATCCTGAAAGGTGTGAGGCAGAATTTCCCCAGTGTATGTCCTTCTGTTAAACTGATTATATTGTGTTGATTATGTGTCTTACTGTGTGTATTGTAATTAGGTAATTCCTATCTGGTTTGCAGCCTGGAAGTATAATGTATTACTAGCCCCAGTTAGTTGGAGAACTATGTTAGTTTCATCCCCCCATTGTATATTAATGTATATGATGTCATGTTTATGTGTATATAAGTCTGTGCTGTTGCACAAATAAAGAGAGTTGTTCTTCTTGCTGTACCTAACTGCTAGATGTCCTGTCTATTTGGGTACAAAGAGCAAGGGTCCAGGAAAGACTTGCTGGGTGAATGCTAAGCTGTATTCGGGGGCTAAGGAGGTGATTTCCTACAACGGGCAGAGGGTCTACTACATCCGGTAGACGGTCCGTTACAACTTCCCTTTGGTTTATCACAAAAAAATTACACAAAATATTCCATAGGAATCGGATGAAACATACTCATGTGTGGTGGGGTCAAATATCCATGGCCAAAAAATTACCATACAATAAATATCAACTGTATTCATTTAGCTGTTCAAAACATGCTTAAGAAAGTGGCAAAAACAACAAAATCAAAAAGAAACAGAATAAAACCTTTACGGGTTTCAGACCTGTAAGATGTAAGGGCTCTTAATCATGGTATATATATACGGAGAATTTGGAAACATTTATTGTGTTTACAATCAAATATCTGGTGTTTATAGAAACAAGTAAAAAGTAAATGATAATATACACAACAAAAATATTATGACAAAAACACACATGCATCTATTCACTTGAATCAAATTTGTCTCAAGTTGGGATGTTGAATTTTACTTAGTTTAACAATTAAATTAAATAGACCACCATGAGCTATTCACAAAAACAAATTTGCTTTCCCTCTCCACCCTTGACAAAGTCAAACTTGGACTTTCATCTTAAACTCACCTTCATTGAAAGCAAGTGAGTTGGACTTTGATGTCCAAATGAACCTATACAATTAGCCACCTACAACGGTAGTGAGTTGCACTTAAATGAATGTGGGTGTGGTAAAATCATTATCACACTCTGCATAAAACCACAATGCTGTTTACTAAAAAATGAATGAAAAAAAAAACAGACCTTCCCTTTAACCCCATGCCGACATTGGACGAAACAGATCTGTCTTGTCTGGTAAAGCGTTGCCGACATTGGACTGACCTGCGGTGAAAACGAGCAGTGTTTGCGATCTAAGATTGCAAACACCACTAAAGTGGTGATGCTTTAATGCTTCGAGGTTGAGGCATAAAGCATCACCTATATCGGGTGCCCAAGGAATGATTCGCGGGTGCCATATTGGAGAGCAGCATGCTCCTCCAATTTGGCTCTGCCCTGCTGTGGGTAGAGAGTCGGAAGTAAAAAAACTTCACTTCCAAAATGAAAATTAGAATAAATTAAGGGGTAAATTTAGGGTTAAATTTAGGGTTAGGTAAAATTTAGTATTCGGTTTGGGGTCAAAGGGTCACTGTAGGTAAAACCTCCCCCCCCCCCCCCACACACTATTACTTGCAAAAGAATGCATAAAAATATGGAAACAAGCATATTTCTAAATTTGGGACAAAATTTAGAAACTATTTAAACGTGGTATTTTTTAATGATTGTATTTGTGAAAAGAATTTTTTAGGTCAAATTTAGAATCATATTTTATGATTTCTTTTGTAGTAAATTATAAGTTGTGATGAACATAAAGGTATCTAACAAAAGCCCTACTTATGGTGATAAAAACAATATATAATTTGTGTGGGTGCAGTATGTGAGAAAGAAGAAAATTACAGCTAAACACAAAGACCCCAGAAATGTCAAAACAGCCATTGTCACCAAGGGAAAGACACTAAGGTCATGTCACTAAGGAGTTGAATATTGGGGTCCCCAGACCCCTAATCAATCTTGGGACAATGGCTGGAGAAGAGGCCTCCAGCCACCCATAATACCGGGGCTGGTGGCTATGCAAGATGTAAGAGTGGTGTCGGTGCCCCCATAATACCAGTAAAGCTCCTGGCTCACCTTATACTGAGGATAATGCTCCCAGTAACTGATAATAATGGTTATCCCATGGGTGGCGAAAGGGCTCCTGGTCCCCCTTGTTATGAATGGACATGAGGTCTGCCAGAGTGCCCCTGCCACAAATAAAAAAAAAGCTGGGGGCAGGCAAACGTGCACCCACCACTCCCTAATGTTGTATTCAATGGGGCCAGGGCTGCCCAAAAGGTCTCCAGACCCTCATTAAGTACATTTTGTCAGGGGCTGCCCAAGAGGCCCTGATTCCCCCTATTAGCCATGAGGCCTGGACTTCCCCAAAGGTCTCCTGTCCCCTTAAAAAATTAAATAATTTCTCTACCTACCACTCTCATGCACACTAAGGGTCCCTGTAAAAACTATACCTTAAATTACTGTCCCACTATGATCTACGATACCTTCGATCCTAATCCTTGGCCCAGGAAAGGGGCCATCCAAAGAGAAAAAAAATATATAGCAATCCACCTATTAAAAATGCCAGAAAAAAAAATCCCAACATAGCTAACACGCCCCTTGATAGCTGAGGATTGGAGCCCAGTAGGGCTTTGGATTTCAAATGCCTAAGGAGGCATCTGATTTGCAGATCAGCCATTCAGAGGCCTCTCTGCTTCTAGGCCAGCTATTGGAGAAACCCTTTTGGAAGCTTCCAGTGCCATTAAATACATGGGACTGTCGGTGGCACTTCGGCAGCTCCTGCCCCATTTATTTAAGAGGGATGTTGGGCCTTTTTGCAGAACCTCCTAGCCTATTAGATGCATGGGGGGACCAGGGGCATTTGGCCAGCTCCAGGCCCCATTAATATCAGCAGATTTTTTAATTAACGGTTGCACTATAGATGTGAGAAAGTTTTTGCTTTCTCTCTGAATGTAGAGAATAAAGAAATGACTGAAAATGATCTATACATAGTGTGCCTGTGATGTCTCCTGCTCATGACATCACCTGTGGCTTGATATGTAAATGACTTAATTTTCCATGGGTATCAAGCCACAGGTGATGTCATGAGCAGGAAACTCCATAGCCGCATTTCTCCTAATTTAAGCATTTACTTACAATTTTGCTAACGCAAAGCATAGATCATTGTCAGTCACTTTTTTAGTACTCTACATTCAGAATATAAGCAATGTTTAGGTGGTACAGTCCCTTTAACATAAAACAAGATTAAATACCAGACATAAACTGCAGATAGACTAATTGAGAGGTTGAAGTTCATCTCTCAAACTACCTGCCCTTTCATTTAACCCACTCCCTACCACAGATGTGCGCAACTCATTGACGCATTAACCCATTTTTTCCTGGCATAAGATTCAGTGGGATCCTAAATTAACATGAACAAGTAACATGCACCAGCACAGAGACTCCATTTTTGATCATGTTATAGCTTTATATGGAGGTAATGGAGCAAGACAATGCCCAAATGTCAAATTAAACCACACAGCTCTGTAATCACTCTGACTGACATGGCATAAAAGGATAATTAGTAGTTCATTACATGGAACCTTGTTTGTTCAGCTAAATTGATTTCTCAGCTGTCCGGGTTTTGTGTTTATTTAGTAAGTGAACTGCTGCACACATGTATATAGGAGAGTTAGGAAATCCCACCCTGGACTTTTTGATCAGCAGGTTTAAAAAAAAAAAAAAGAATATAGGTAGAGGTGGGAGAACCTGAGAAATTGCATACAGGTGTACGGTAACAATCACTGGCGCAGATTGATCTGTGATCCAAACAAGCTGTGGTTAGAGAGCTGCGTGACTGCATGGAATGGGTCCAGCTCACCCATCTGCTTTGTAGGTGGAAATTCTTTTGTTACTTGTTTGCTTTTCAACTTACAGTGAACTTCCCTCTCAGAAAAGGCTGTAATCCCTCACCACTCAAAACGGAAATTCTGCTAGTTTAAACAGAACGTGCAACAAAGTCGCCCTAAAACCTCAGTTTTGCACATTAATGCTGGTATAAAGGAGAAGGTTCTTGTTTTAAATATGCTTTTTTTTCAGTTGGCTTGAGAGATGCTATAAACACCTGACATCAAAGCTTGGGGAACTTGCTACCTCATAAAAATGTAAATATTAGTTTCTCAGGCACACAAAGTCAGTATGGACTGTGCAAGAAGGTGTATCATGAGGGCGGTTGTGACGAAGTGCCCTTCGCCACTTGGTCTTGGAGAGGCCTGTTTGCCAGCCTCCTCCCCTGTGACTATGGCCCTGGGGTGTGTGGCCCTTTAAAAATGCCCAAAAAGGTAACTTTGGAACTTCTGGGTGGAATTGTTTGATTTTTAGTTATTTTCATATTTAAAGTATGCTGATTCTGAAAATGTATGTTTTATGTGAATGTGATGCATATTTTGAAAGTTATTAATATTGTATAGAACCTGTATATTTTAGCTTGGAGATAATTGAGCTGATACAAAGGTTAACTCAATAATCTCCCAAGAAGAGGAATGTACTGTAATTACTAGGATCCAAGTCTTTGTCCTATTCACTGTGTTTTCCCCAAGTTAAGATTGGATCCTATCTTTAATCCCTGTTTTTGTCACCTCTCCCATTGTCTTATGTAAGTCATTTAGTTTCCTGTGTGTATCTGAGCTGGGCACCTTTGTATCCTGAAAGGTGTGAGGCAGGATTTCCCTTTGTATCTCCTTAGGTTAAATTATAATCCTGTTATAGTTCCTTTGTCTAATCTGGTTTGTCAAGATGTTCAACTGTATATATTCTGTGTTTCTGTATCATTAAACAGTTCTTGTCAGTTATGCTCCTGAAACTGTGTGTCGTCCAGTTATTGGGATTGCTGTTGGGATATTGCTGTATTTGACCTGCTGGAAACCCTGCCTTTGGATTTACTATTTACTTGTTCCTGAGTCTCACTTGGATTATAAGCGGAGATAACCTGGGTAATATTGCATCTCCGCTACAGCGGTGATAGGTGAATCATGGTGCTGCATAGTGACATCTTATATCCTAAACATTTCTGGTTTCTTTTTTACTTGTGGAAACATTAACACTTTGGTTATGGACCTTTTTCTTCCATGCCTATGCTTAATAGTAAATTGTTATATATGTTTGCATTTTGTAAACACATATTTGTAACATTAGTGTTTAAACATAGTTTGCATCAGGTGATCATGAACTTGGGAATTAATAAGGCCAGCTAATTGATCTATATCTAATTAAGCAGGGATACCCTTAACATTTTGTTTTACCCATTGTTGAAAAATATACACATATTGTAACATTTTAATTTAGTTTGAATGTTATCAATTAACACTGTAGATGTTTTAAGTGCAATGATAATGTTTTAGCCCTTTCAAAGGACAACTAAATTTTTTTTTGACTCTTAATTGAACTTATTTATAATTTTTGGGGGGAGATTTACTTCACACTTTATTTGCTTGATAGAATCCCCAGCCCCTCCTACTTTCATTCTTGACCCCTTGGCTCAGTTGTGTCACAGACACAAATGAACCAAGGAGCCGAATGTAACTGTGTCTGAATGTAATCTGCATTACATTTCTGACACAGCCTGTGTTGGGAATGCAATTCTGTAAGATAGACGAAGGTGAATTTTTGCAAGTGGCTTTTAAACTAAAGCAGAATCAATGGGAACTACATTTCCCATAATTCTGCGGTGGAAGAACAATTGTCAGCGATTCAATTTGGATGTAACATTCATAGAGTCCCTAGTGTTTGTCCTTTTAAAGACTAGAAGGATTCCCATAATGTGCCAGATCATAATACTGTAATAATATATAAAACTGGCTCAGTAGAACTACATGGGCCATGAACTGCTTATAGTGGCACTTTGTCCTAATACTAATTGCACTTATGTCACACATCTTATGTATGTATATGGCAGATTGCCATGCAATGTTATAAATAAAGCTACCTCCAGTGATTTACTCCAAATATATCCTGAATAGAGTTGAGCGGACACCTGGATGTTCGGGTTCGGCAGGTTCGGCCGAACTTTGAAAAAATGTCTGTGTCCGTGCTCGAACTTGACCCCGAACTTGTCCCCAAACCCGAACCCCATTCAAGTCAATGGGGACACGAACTTTTGGCCACTAAAATGCCTCTAAAAAAGTCATGGAAAGGGCTAGAGGGCTGCAAAAGGAAGTAAAATGTAGGTAAGAGTAGGACAAGTGCCCTGCAAGCAAATGTGGATAGGGAAATAAGTTAAAATTTCTAGTTTTCTGAACTTTTGGCCACTAAAATGCCTCTAAAAAAGTAATGGAAAGGGCAAACTTGACCTTGAACCTGAACCTCCTAGGGTAATGAGGGGGGGACCTAGTGTACCCCCACGGTCCACACCCATGAGCGGTGGGTGGGGACCCTAATAATAATAATGAGGGGGGGACCTAGTGTCCCCCTCCTGGTCCCCAAGCATTGCCGGCGGGTGGGGACCCTAATAATAACGAGGGGGGACCTAGTGTCCCCCCCGGTCCCCACCCATGAGCGGCGGGTGGGGACCCTAATAAGAATGAGGGGGGGACCTAGTGTCTCCCCACGGTCCCCACCCATGGCCGGCGGGTGGGGACCCTAATAAGAATGAGGGGGAGACCTAGTGTCCCCCACCTGTCTCCCCCTCATTCTTTTTAGGGTCCCCACCCGCCGGCAATGGGTGGGGACCAGGGTGGGGGCGGGGCGGTATTTAACTAGTTACTGGGCAGCAATAGCTGTCCAGTCACTAGTAATTTTAAATTTAAGGCAATATTAATCGCCGAACCCCGAACTCCAACCCGGACATACAGTGGATTGTCCGTGTTCGGGTCCGGGGTCCAAAAATCGTAGTGTTCGGTACGAACCCGAACTTTGTGGTTCGGGTTCGCTCAACACTAATCCTGAATATTATAAAATATTTGCATGTGTAAAACATTTAAATGGCAGAAACAGGGTGGAATAACTTGCATTATGATTATCATTGAAGACACTTATTTAATGTTTTAGTGACCATCATATAAATGTAACTCCTTATTTTGCAGGATGTAGGCTAATCAACAACTGTAGTTTTTTTTTTTTTTAATAATATAGTATTTTAAAACACATTGGGAAATAGCACTGGTTCATTGGTACAGAGGTTAACAGAGAACTATAGAGTCATACTCCAATCATGTACTCTAAATAGCTCTAGAAAATAAAAATAAATACATTATGGATTCTTTTATTTGAGGCATGGTGCCCATATTTAAAAAGGGATCAAAATCCCAGCCATGCAAGTTAGAGGGGTTGCTAAGGGAATATATTCAAGATTTCATATTGAACAAGAATCTCATTAGCAGGAGCCAACATGGCTTTGTCAGGGCCGTCTTTAACGCGGGGCAAACGGGGCAGCTGCCCTGGGCCCATTTACTCCTCGGGGGCCCCAAGGCAGCTGTCCCGTGGGCCCCCAGCCCCTGCTGCCGCGTTCACAGCGCTTTGCGCTTGTGAACGCTATTTTTCAAAAAAAACTGTTTCCCTCCTCCGTGCAAGAGGGAAGACTGCACGGAGGAGACATCCGGCGGGGGACACGGAGCAGCTTCATGTAAGTACGGGGGGGGGGGGGGGGGGGGGGGCTGGCTGGCACAATATTCCTGGTATCTGACTGGCACTATATTACTGGGCATCTGATTGGCACTATATTACTGGGTATCTTATTGGCACTATATTACTGGGTATCTGATTGGCACAATATTCCTGGGCATCTGATTGGCACTATATTACTGGGTATCTGATTGGCACAATATTACTGGGCATCTGATTGGCACTATATTACTGGGCATCTGGCTGGCACTATATTACTGGGCATCTGGCTGGCACTATATTACTGGGCTCTGACTGGCACAATAATACTGGGCATCTGATAGGCACTATATTACTGGGTATCTGATTGGCACAATATTACTGGGCATCTGATTGGCACTATATTACTGGGTATCTGATTGGCACTATATTACTGGGTATCTGACTGGCACTATATTACTTGGCATCTGACTGGCACTATATTACTTGGCATCTGACTGGCACTATATTACTTGGCATCTGATTGGCACTATATTACTGGGTATCTGATTGGCACTATATTACTGGGTATCTGACTGGCACTATATTACTTGGCATCTGATTGGCACAATATTACTGGGCATCTGATTGGCACTATATTACTGGGTATCTGACTGGCACTATATTACTTGGCATCTGATTGGCACTATATTACTGGGTATCTGACTGGCACTATATTACTTGGCATCTGATTGGCACAATATTACTGGGCATCTGATTGGCACTATATTACTGGGTATCTGACTGGCACTATATTACTTGGCATCTGATTGGCACTATATTACTGGGTATCTGATTGGCACTATATTACTGGGTATCTGATTGGCACTATATTACTGGGCTCTGACTGGCACAATAATACTGGGCATCTGATTGGCACTATATTACTGGGTATCTGATTGGCACAATATTACTGGGCATCTGATTGGCACTATATTACTGGGTATCTGATTGGCACTATATTACTGGGTATCTGACTGGCACTATATTACTTGGCATCTGACTGGCACAATATTACTGGGCATCTGATTGGCACTATATTACTGGGTATCTGATTGGCACTATATTACTGGGTATCTGACTGGCACTATATTACTTGGCATCTGATTGGCACAATATTACTGGGCATCTGATTGGCACTATATTACTGGGTATCTGACTGGCACTATATTACTTGGCATCTGACTGGCACTATAATACTGGGCATCTGACTGGCACTATATTACTGGGCATCTGACTGGCACTATAATACTGGCCATCTGACTGACACTGTATTACTGGGCATCTGGCTGGCACAATAATACTGGGCATCTGACTGGCACAATAATACTGGGCATCTGACTGGCACTATATTACTGGGCATCTGGCTGGCACAATAATACTGGGCATCTGACTGGCACAATAATACTGGGCATCTGACTGGCACTATATTACTGGGCATCTGGCTGGCACAATAATACTGGGCATCTGGCTGGCATAATATTACAGGCATCTGGCTGGCATAATATTACAGGCATCTGGCTGGCACTATATTACTGGGCATCTGGCTGGCACAATATTAAAGGCATCTGGCTGGCACAATATTAAAGGCATCTGGCTGGCACTATATTACTGGGCATCTGGCTGGCACAATATTACTGGGCATCTGGCTGGCATAATATTACAGGCATCTGGCTGGCACTATATTACTGGCATCTGACTGGCATAATATTACAGGCATCTGACTGGCACAATATTACAGGCATCTGACTGGCACAATAATACTGGGCTCTGACTGGCACAATATTACAGGCATCTGACTGGCACAATATTCCTGGCCTCTGACTGCACACTATTACAGGCATCTGACTGGCATAATATTACAGGCATCTGACTGGCATTATATTACAGGCATCTGGCTGGCACTATATTACTGGGCATCTGGCTGGCACAATATTACTGGGCATCTGGCTGGCACAATATTACTGGGCTCTGACTGGCACAATATTACAGGCATCTGACTGGCATAATATTACTGGCATCTGACTGGCACAATATTACAGGCATCTGACTGGCACAATATTCCTGGCCTCTGACTGGCACACTATTACAAGCATCTGACTGGCTTAATATTACCGGCATCTGACTGGCACAATATTACAGGCATCTGACTGGCACAATATTCCTGGCCTCTGACTGCACACTATTACAGGCATCTTACTGGCATAATATTACAGGCATCTGACAGGCACCATATTCCTGGGCTCTGACAGGCACAATATTCCTGGTATCTGACTGGCACAATATTATTGGTATCTGACTGGCACAATATTACTGGTATCTGACTGGCACATTATTACTGGGCTCTGACTGGCACAATATTGCAGGCATCTGACTGGCACAATATTGCAGGCATCTGACTGGCACAATATTACTAGGCTCTGACTGGCACAATATTACTGGGCTCTGACTGGCACAATATTACTGGCATCCGAAAGTTACAATATTACTGGCATCTGAATGGCACAACAATTATGGCATATGTGTGTGTGTGTGGGGGGGGGGGGGGGGTAACATTGCGATGGATGGCGGGATTGCATGCAGGGGAGGGGGCAGGGTCCAGGGGGCCCAAGCAAATGCTTGCCCAGGGTCCAATCACTATTAAAGACGGCCCTGGGCTTTGTGAAAGACAGGTCTTGTCAAACTAACTTGATTTACATTCTATGAGGAGGTGTGTAAAAATATAGCTATGGGTGCTCCAGTGGATGTGATGTATTTAGACTTTGCCAAGACAGTTCCACATAAAAGGTTACTGTACAAATTGACTGAAATAGGCTTAGGGCCAGAGGTTTGTTGAAAGACAGAATGCAAAGGGTGGTGGCAAATGGGAAGTTCTCAAATTGGATAGATGTAATAAGTGGAGTACCTCAGGGTTCTGTCTTAGGTCCTCTTCTTTTTAATTTGTTTATTAATGATCTCCCATAGGGAGCCATGTCTCAGTGTTATACTGTAATCCAGTATGAACTGTATGTATATTCACTGCAAGAGGATTTGGACAAATAGGGTAATTGGGCAGATACATGGCAAATGTGATTCAATGTGGAAAAGTGTCAAATTATTTCTTTGGGGAAATCTACTAAGAAAAAAGATTTGGGAGTAGCTGTAGACAATAGAATTAGCAACAGTACATAGTGTCAGCTGGCCAATAAGATATTGGGCTGTATTAAAAGGGGTATTGACTCACGGGAGGAAGATATTATTCTGCCCCTTTATAGGCCCAAGACCTCACCTTAAATATGAGGTCCAATTCTGGGCACCTTTTTAAAAAAAAAAGACATTATGGAAAAAGTTAAATCTGTAGGGCCAATATAAGGAGCTCTCCAGGGACCTGTTCATTAATAGAAATGTACAAAGAACAAGAGGTCACCCCCTGAGACTGGAAGAGCAAAGATTTCATAGGCAGCAAAGGAAGGGATTCTTTACGGTAAGGACAATAAAATTATGGAACTCACTGCCAAGTTGCCTCACTCACTGCCTCACTCTCTCACTGCCTCAACCACAATAGATGCATTTAAAAATGGTCTGGATGTTTTTTTTTTAGAAAAGCAGAACATACAGGGGTATTAATAATAGAATAAGCATTAATAATAGAGCTTTTTGATCCAAGGAGAAATCTGATTGCGCTTTTGGAGTCAAGAAGGAATTTTGTACCTGGCACCTTTGAATCTGACATTTAAATATTTATTTAATGTATATATTTTATTATTACTGGATATCTTTGGAAGGTAGTGTTTATTTTTAAGATATGCAAAGCAGTGTGCCGTAAAAATACATACTTTTTTTTTAATTCTTGCGAAAAGTAGTAAAAGAGTAACGTGTATAGCGAGGGAGGATGCTCCATCTACATAGTTTAACACTGATGTGCATTGGGTCATAGGTTGCACTTTCTATCCTCATGGATATAGTGAATGACATAACATTACCTTTGTTTACCTACTGACCAGCAGGGGGTCCTGTTAGGAAATTGTACATGGAAGGATATTCTAATGTATAGCAATGAGTACTTAGCAACACAAAATATGTTTTGTTTCCTCTTCCCTCCTTGTCATCCAGCAACCACACACAATCACCAGAAGAAAAGTTGAAGAAAATAAGTGCGTAAAGAATGTAAAACAAGATTACTAGTGAAATGTGCTGGAAAGGTTATAAAGTACAGTACCAGGGAGGTTAGTAATGAAAACATCAAACAGCTACTTTATAAATGAAAAATTACCTACTCTAAAATTAAACCTGGTCTGAGAATTATATTGTCCAGCCATCTATATTATGTTAATAGGAGGGAGGTAGACATTAGACAACCTATAGTTTCCATACATTTAGGGGACCCCTTTTTATAAATTACTGACATTATAGGCTCTTTACGTGAGAGGAGACATTCACATTAAAATGCCCATTGCTATGTTTTTAAAGGATTAAGATAGATAACTATCCCAATTAGGAGATTACCAGAGAAATGAGGTTCATTATCAATATACTATGTGCCATAGATTTAGATTTGTTGTGGCAATTAATTATCCTTCCCTAGGTTGAAGGATGTTAAACTTAAAGGTCATTAACTTAAAAAATTCAGGTGTGGTAGGAGATAGGGTTTTACTCCATTAGGTTTAATTCACCCTACAGGCAGGTTTCCAAGCATGCTTGAATTGTTATTTTGGTGCCCAATACTATAACACTCCCTGGGTGGAGGCTTAATATCACTTTAACTGATTACAAAGAATATTTTTGATACACCAGACATATACTTATTTCCTTCTTCTCCAGGTCTTCTTTCTTTTAAGTCAGCATTATTGGGTAACAGTAGACCTTTGTGGTAATACAAGCAGTTATGTTTATGTATATTGTGTAATAAAAAAGAATAATACAATTGTAGCTGAAATAATACAAATTTTAGTTTAGGATTACTTTTAGCAAAATGTTGATCACAAATTAACATTTTGATAAGATTTGTTTTTAAATTTACCAAAAAATCTACATTATGCCTTAACCAACTGTAAATGTTATATTTAGCATGAAAATGTGCTAGCCTATTCTTTGAATTTATTTATGATTTATAGACATATTTTTGAATGCAAAGTTTCTTCTGTTTTATTTTTTAGTGCGAAGTTCTAAAAATCTGAATAAATTGGTGTGTAATTATTTTTCACCCTACCTAGCAAAGTTCAATAGGGTTATCCAGGCTGGAAAACTGCCAAGCTGACTAACTATCAAACGCTGTCTCAGATACAAACTAAACAATGGGCTGAATAAATATATTTTTTTTTTCCAAGCAAGATGGTTTGGATATAGCCCAAGGATTAACTCTTTGTGTTGCCTTCTAATTTCACAGTGTGTCACCTCTGGGACTTTTCATCATTAATCACTGACATAATTCCAGGCCTCAGACAGGCCCAGAGGCTTTCCCAGGAATCCCTGCTGTTAGGCAGGTGATAGATTCAGGGCCAAGGGCTTCTGAAATGGAGCCCAGGTAAAATATAGCTTTGGGCTGTTCACATGACAAAATAAAACAGCCCAAAAAGATTTAGAAACTTTTTTTTCCGGCCTCAGGGCTTCTCAGTTCTTTGCAATGTATTTACTTGCATATGTAAATTCTAACTAGTCATTTTTTTAACACTACCTTACAAATGCCAACAATAAGTTATCCGTGTGGTTTTGACTCTGTTATTTATTTAATGCCCCTTCCTTTCCCTTTTCTCTGCTGTCTAAAATAAAAGTAAAGGTTAAAAAAGACGACAAGCTCGTCCTGTATGGGTCTTTGTGAGCTCTGTTGTGTGCACATTTTTAAATCTCTCAGCAGGAATGGTGAAGTTTTCCAAGCCATCACCTAGCAACCCCAGTACAACATTAAGGAAGCCTGTGTACTGTGTCCATGCTCCTGAGTAATTATCTGGCGGCTGAGCTTCCTCCACATGTAGCTAATGTTTCAAGAAACTTTGAACCACTGGCTTGATATATTTTCTTCACTGGTTTTTCCTGCATGTTTCCACAGTGAAGATTCTCCTGAAAAAATAAATAAAAAGCTATTTTACACATTCTGAGACCTGCACCGACAAAGCAATGACACAATAGTGTCTATTCACTAAAAGTAGCTGAGTTGGAACAGTTTTTTAATGTGCCTATTTTTCCAATTATTTTTCCCCAGTTTTGTAATTCCCTTGTCAATTCACCACATTTATGTGCAAGAATAAGCACCAACATGGCTCATGGTGAACACTTACTGGGATCTGTGACGAACAACTTAATGATGATCTATGGAGCTTCACGGACCTTGCCACACAGACTGGTGTACTTGTGTGAACATGCTTTGAATCCAAGGTTATATGCATCATATAAATGGAAATGTACATTATATGCTATAGTTTAAATTACATTCCAAGTTATCCCCCATATTAAATTAATTCCTGCATATTAAAGCTAACGCTTTAACTAAAAGTATTCATTAATAATTTTTATTTAAAATACCTTTTAATTACTGAAACACTAAGTTTGCTCTTCAGGCTTTCTGTCTGCAACCAGTGGCCAGTGCTCCATATGTGCTAGGTGTGCGCCGCACGGAGCATCCACGTAGTGTATTTATGGGGTTTGTGTGCTCCGAGCAGAGAGCACAGAAACCCCAGAAATACATCCGAAAGGCTATGCCAGCTACGAATTCGGCAACAGAGTCACTCACTATTGCCAGTTCAACAAGCAATAAAAGCATATGAATTTCGTATACTTTTCGTGCTTGTCGAATTGGCAACAGAGTGAGTGACTCTGTTGCCAAATTAGTAGCAGCGTTGCCTTTTGGATGTAACTCGTGTATTTCCGGGGGTTTGTGTGCTGGCTGTTTTCAGCACACAAACAACCGGAAATACATGAGACGTCATGCCTCCAAATGACAGGCATGCTTCGGTCTGGCAGCACGCCTGTCACTCAGGGGCATGATATGCCCCTGTCTGCAACAGGTCCTCCCTCAGGAAACTAGAAAAATGGGAAACCACAGCAGCATTTAGTGCATTTTAACTTTTGGACTCTTCATGCTTCATTATTGAGAGGTATGGGGACTTTTGGTGCATGTGTGTACGGCATTAGGCACACATCAAACCACGTAAGCATGCCCTATGATTTCCCCTTTATTGTCAGTATGGCAATCGCTAAGTAAAGGCAGTTGTGAGCATTTGCATGAATGTTCAGAACTGCAAAAAGATGAAGCATGCACTTTATATTCCAAGGACCATATGCGAAAAATAGGCAGAATGCTTCACTGAAAATGAACTAACACAGGGGTAGGCTACCTTTGTCACTGCAGATATTGTAGATTACATTTCCCTTGATGCTTTTCCAGTATTAAAGCTATAAGAGCATTATGGGAGATGTAGTTGGAGTGCTGAAGGTTGCCTACCCCTAATCAGTATAATATTATGCTAGGATTGGGAATTTAAATTTGTGCAGCCAACAAAAAACACTTACAGAGGGATTTATTCACTAAATTCAGAGTTTAGCGGTTGAGATAAGATCTCATCACAACCACCAAACTCCAACAGACTTGACCTTCCTCCTGGCCCCATCTCCATTTCCAAAAATGCTATTCACATATCATTTTTTTGGTCAAGATGTGGCAAAAGGCATTCGAGATGGAGGAAGAGCAAGATGTGCTGATGAGGTTGAGTTTGGACGTCAAGACTTCAAGCTCACTCCATTCCACTTACCGCCCATTAATTTTAATGGGAGAAGAAATTACTCTGTGGTTTTGAGGCTACCTGGGAGGTCAACTTGGACTTAGTATCAATAAACAAATTTCTTCGCCCATTGGCATTCAATGCCGTCAGTTAATTAATGGGTGCAGTAAAATCATTAACTCTTTTGTTAAAAACAGTGAACTGTGCAATAATTACCACACAGTTTTTTGTAGCAAACCCTCTATGAAATACTGGGACCAAGGACTGCCTAATAATTATCAGGGCAGAGGCTGGCCATAATTAAACCCAGTTAAAATATGAGGCTGGGAAAAATAAAGGTGACCAGTTACCAGTTAGCACAAACTTCACCATACGTAAAAGCTTTCTCATGACAAAATCAGCCTATAGGGTTGCTGGAAAAAAATTGGCTTGGACCAGTTTTAACTTGATGGAGACAGTAGCATGGATAGCATCCTTACTAAAACTAGAGACCAGTTTTTAGATTTTGCACACATTGACACTTATACTACACTTCTGCCTCGTCATATCCAAGCTCCTTAAAAATGTTTTATTTTCCTTTGTAATATTACGCTTCTATTTAATTAGCCATTTCTTGTAAATGGAATCTCACAATTTGTGTATGTTTCAACAGGACTGCAAACTAATATATTACATTTTCACTCATCTCCAATCAGTACAATTTAGTCTAAGAAAACAAACGTAAATAATCTTATTACACTTCAGTGTTTTGTTGCATGGTCTGTGGAATAGGCATTTGTTTTGTTTTTCTCGTTTTATTATATTTGTATTACTTTCTTTTCAAACCTGTGTTTTGTACATTTTTATTTTCTTTGCTGCAGAATTTGATAGCAAAAACAGATATCTACTGAATATAGATGGTTGCTAAAATGAAAAACAATAAATATAAGTTAAAGATTATGGCAAATCTATATGGTTTTATATTGCTCCCAGGCTAAAACACAACCTCTTAGCTTCTGTGCTTTTAAAGAATGAAAAGCTAGCGGAAATATTATACCAAATCCACAAGACAAAGACAGCTGTGTTATAGTTGTGAATATAGTGCATTATATAAAATTGACATCAAAAGTAGAGATATTACAGTCAATGAATATGCAGTGCTTTTTAAGGGGACTCAGTAGCAGTTCTCTAGTGAGGAAGGTTTCTTTTGTACTCCAACTACAGGGCCTTTTTTATTCCTCTTTCCACACTTGTAATTCCACAGTGGACAATAACCTATTCATACCACTGCAGCTCCAGCATTTAAAGTGGATGCAAATAAGGATAATCAATTATAGTTTACTTGAAAAGTACCAACATATACTACAAGGTTATCCAAGCAATATATTTTTAAATATACTATATTACTTATGTATACAGGCAAATGTATTCACTAATTTGCAATATTAAGGAAGGAGGACATGACTGCAAGCCATTGCTAACGTTGTAAGAATACGTTTTTACATTGTTGTATACTAACAAAATCCATTGCAGTCTGGCAGCTCTTCTTCTTTGGCTCTAGACTGTGTACAAGATCCCTGTTTATTCTTCCTGTACCTGGGTAGTTCCTACAAAGGAAAGATAAATTATCAGGCTGTTAATGAAGCACAAGGAGACCAGCCAGGCTAAAACAGACTCCAACCTAAATCTATTAAGCTCACCCCCTTCTCCTAGCTTTCCAGAGAATGTTTGCCCACCAGCCGGTGGCTTCTTCAGGGAAATAGTGTTAGAGCATTCACAAACCGATTTGTGGCTATTTAAACTATGTTGCTCAAATGAAGATGACGATGTCACTTAATAATGTAATAATATACAGGTAATATAAAGGTTTGGGACGCACATTTGTTATCCATCTTGATATAGATAATTATGAAGTATTAAAGCCCCTATTTACTTCAAAACCGGATCCTGAAGGCTTTCCGCCATTTTCTCCCTTTTGTGGCAAAAGACTTTTGAGTTTATTGAGGCAAACAAACCGGCACAGCTGAAACAAGGACGGGAGGTAACATTTTGGGCAGATGTTCTCAGTGGAAGTCTACCCTGCTTCACAAAAGCTTAATAATGTACACATGTAAATAGCAGCATTGGCAAAATAGCCAGACTAACAGGGAATCGCCGAAATATCACAAAAAACAGACCTGCTATAAACAGTCTCGAAAAAGGAAGTGGCAAAATAATATGAAAAGTTACTCGGAGAAAAGAGCCTGCTGGAATCTATCTGAGTGTTGCCAAATGTGTAGCAGGTATTGTGCATGCCGCTACTAGTGTCTACATATGGTGCTAAGGACTGAAAGGGAGGATGCCACTGTGAAGCTACTTGGAATACTCGATCAAATGCAACTAATTTGGTGTTGAAACAATCGATAAAATGAAATTAAACTAAATGCATGATGGTTATTGAGGGGGAAAATGCAGAACAGGAGAACCTTCCTAGATGTCAAATCATTGAGTGTGCACAAGGACCAATTGACATCCACTCTCTACCTCATGTATCAGTCTCTTGTTGTTTATCTAACTTAGTATGTAGTCCTCCAATATACATTGTAGCTAGAGCTGCATAAATTCTAGGCGATATATAAATAAATCTTAATGTAATATAATGAATAAAAAAAAAAGTGTATACGTGGGATAGAATGAAGAAAAAAACATTTTAAATAAGTGGCAACTGTACTATGACTAATGAATGTGCTTCAAACTGGAAATAGTGATAGACAAATGTGTGTCAGCAAAGGGGAAGGGGAGGTGATAAGATAATATGTGAGGGAAATGGAAGATAAGTGCACAGTAGAATAGCAAGAGAAGATTCTCCTCCCTGTAATAATAATAATAACAAAATTACTTTGTTTATAAAGTTGCTGTATTGGTGAGTTAGCTAGCCAAACCTGTCCTGATTTCAGTTAGTGTGACCACTTCTACTGCAAATGTAGATTGCAGACTGATTTACATGTCTACTCATTCCGGAACTGGAGTATACATATTTGAAATGCATTCCTGAATAAAATGGTAATGTGGTTATCCTACTGCAAACATGCTCATCTGTCTGCAGCTAGAGCTTACTTGCTGAGTAAGAGTTCTGGAGCAGTTCATGTACTCAGAACTCTCAAGTTGTGATAGAGTTAATAATCCACTGACATTTGAACATTCTATCTGCTAGTAAAAACGCCTACAGGGCTCCATTTTGTAACCATGTGCAAAATGCATTTTAAACTCCCAATTTGCCATAGAATCAGCGTGATACATTTACCTACAGCTGGACTCAACAAACACACACTGTGTAGCCATCAGTGTCTGCTTCCATACCTTCCCCTAACAGTAAGTGAAAGTAACCAAAAACCATTAATGATATAGAGAATAGAAAAGGCGAGTGGTTTTATTTACCGTTCTAACAATTACTATTTCATTTAAACACATTTGACTCTTTTCAGAGCAGAGTTAATTTATCTCTGGTCACTGAATAACAAAGACTGCAATAGGTAAAAACCAGTGATAAGTGATAACACACATTAGGTGTATAACATGCAGGCATTCCTTTAAAATACAATCTATCTATTGCAGAGAGCAGCCATTTCCTTATCTACAACAACTCAATTGAGGTAAACTAGAGTGCTATTATCTCAAGTATGCAATAAATGTCTTAATTTATTTTGTGATAGCAGTGCTGGTAAAGTGTTATCAGGAGGATAATAGTGAATATCACTCAGATCCATGTTTATACAATGCCTTAGAACAAGTAACTAGTCTTAAATGAGGGTAAGTGATTTATTTCTCACTCGAGATAATAGGGCTCAAGTGCTGTTCCTTTAAGGAGGACATCCCAGCACTTGAATGGTTAAGAAGAGCATTGAAACACAATGTTCTCTGGATTATTTATAAAACCCTAATCAAATCTTTGTAAAAAATATTTTGTAGTTTTATAATTCACATACAATAAAGATACACAAGATTTGTGACTTGGATTTTTTTGTACCACAAAAGGAACCCTGGAGGCACAGATGTGAGAACAGGTTAATGGGTTAATGCAGATTTGTAATTGTATATTTTCTTATTTCAGCCATGAAGTAATTGAGTTAAGAATAGATTGTTTGGAAAAACACAACTTTGCACTAACTTTTGTTTCATAGAAAACTTTATTTATTCATAAAGTGTTTACTAGTCTTTTAGTATAAGTTGACGTATAACTAATACAATGTTACTTAATGATATCGTGCCTGGGCAGAGTATACAAAACAATATTACAACGTTAAATTGTTTTTACTGATCTATACATCTATACAAGATTGCAAGCAAATGTAGGAGAAAATGTGGAGTCTCCTGCTTATGACATCACCTTTGCCCTAACATGCAAATAAGCTTTTTTTTAATGGCAAATGTGTAAATTGCATATTAGGCCACAGGTGATAAGCAGGTGTGATAAGCAGGACACTCTACAGTCACATTTAAAACTCAGTTTTGTCCTAATTTAGGCATCTGCTTGCAATTTTGCTCACACAATGTATAGAACATTTTCAATATTTATTTTTTATTCGATACAGTTACAGTAAAAACAACGTTTAGGTGATTCAGCTCCTTTAAACATGGAAAATAAAATACATGAATATGTATATGTAAGGTTGTCATGCATTAACAGATATATTTTGTTTGTAACATACATGTTCATGGGTTTTAGGTTAGTGGAAGATTTGATGGTTCCTGGAAGTCTACAGCACATTTGAGGAAGGCTGTAAGAGTAGGCACTTTGACCTAACCCTTTTTATAATGTGGAATGATATGATAGGTGCTGGAGCCTGCCTATACTAATCTGGTAGTGCAGGTACTTTGTAAGGAAGTGGTTATGAACAAGAAAAGGCATGTAAACAGTTTATATTGGGTCAGACTATAGTCAGTTTAGTACCTTTAACATTTCACATGGGTCAGTAGGAGAAAAGAAGCATAATGAGTTATACAGAACATCAAGTTTACTGAGATGTGTGTAATGAATGAATATACTACATAGATACAGTCAATATGACTATATCTTAATGACTAAATTAACAATTGTGGCTCAATTTGTTTTATTACAGTGGGATTTAAGCCAGATGTGATTCTATATGAAGTACTAAATCTATGATACAGTTTAAAAAATAGTTGATCAATATGGAGATAAAAAGAGAGATGAAAATCAAGCGTTGTCACCAGATTTCTTTAAGAACTAACTGGTTATAGTTTAGATTTGGCTTAATGTTTAAAAAGTTTTTTAATTTGTCCAGAACAATATGGCCATTTTTTTGTTTTTATATAACAATATGTAATAATGATCCACTTTTGGTAACTTTTGATAATTATTTCGGTAAGTTCTGATAACAGAATGGCCTTATCTAGACTTGGGCATTGATTTTTGGACCATTTGGACATTCGCCTGAAAATGAATGCAGACCCAGAAGAAAAAAAACCGAATGCAGAATGAACTAAAATAATTTGTTCATTGGTCCATTCATTTAGTTTGTTGGTTTACTCAGGAAGATCTAATTTCCTTGTAGAGTTTTTGCTGATCGAGTTTTTTTCTTATAGAGTTAACTACAGTATTAGCTTGTGACTGCTGGAAATATATTAAAATCTAAACAATTCCTGAAATAGAACAACTTTTTCTAGATCTCTGAAATTGTTGCATTATAGCAAGAGTCAGCAATAAGGTAAGTGATGGAGGGACTCTAAAATTAAATATATAAATATGCAACTCTAGTAATATATCAATGAACATTGCTCTATAGGGCTTGAAAGAAAATCTCCCAGTTTCCAGTGCCCTCTGGTCATTGTGGGATTGGCATAAACGTATGTTCGGCCGTGAAAAGAGATCACTTTTAGGTCATTTTCTTTAAACCCCAGGGTGTGGAGGAAAAAAAAGAATTAGCCAAGAAAAATCATTACCACTTCTGTTATCCAAGCCCGAAGATCGGATTAATCAGTTTTACACTTAAGCCTACCCAAAGGTCTGCTTTGTAAAGGTAACGATCTTAGTAAAAAAATTAGTCTCTTGCTATTATCAACTTGACTTGGATGGATCCCGAAGGCTGGGTAATGATATGTTACAATGTAGGCAATCAGTCATATGTCCCAGCCCATAAGTGAGTTTTGAGCATTTGATCTGTTTATGTATTTAATATACCTTGGTATTTCAGCAGAGTTGGGGATATCAATAACCTGTTGGGAAGATTAAAGTGATACTGAACAATCTTTTTACTTTTGCTTATTTAGCAGAAAGAAAAAGTTAAAAAAGTTAAAAATGAATTCCCCATTTTTTCAGATACATGCAGTTTTACATTGAATTCTGCGCATCACAGCTGAGGCAGAGCTGATCTGTTACATGCGCTCAGTCCGTCAGATTGGAAGCTCACCACTCGCATCTGTCAGGGTCTGATGAAAACCAAGTGTCTCTCTGCTAGCGAAGCAAGACACCCTAATTTCTAAGTATAATTAGTAGAGGGCATCTAGCGGAAACTTACTGGACTAGCACTGATTGACAGTTAGCGAGTGGATCAGCCAGCATGCTTCATGATGAAGCATGGGGGCTATTGGTCAAAGGATAAAGTGGCATGTATCTTTTCACTTGTCTATGTGTGAAAAAGTGTCTAAAAAGTGTAGTAGCTCTTTAATCTTGTCCCTTTAAAAGTGCACAACAGATCCAAATACAAGAGTGGATGAGTTGGCTTGTGCTAAGTTTAATGTAGGTTTACTTTTTCCTTTTATTTCTGGGATGATCAGCTGACTGGTTATGTTGTAGTAAAGTAGAGATTTGTACACACTAAATTGTTACAGATTGCAATCCCTAGTTGGAGAAAAATTCAACTGGATTATCAATTAAAAATGGAGAGGGGAATCTCCTATAAACAAACTTTTTTATTCTCTACAGTCACAGTATAAGAAAAGTCCTTTAAAGTTCTTCCCTGGAAGTAATAATGATCTACATACAAACCAAGTAGTGTTTCATTCAGGCTGTATGACTTGGAACTCACAGTGAAAGGTGTTTTCACAAAACCATGCTTTGATGGTACCTTCTAGAGTAATATGTTTTTGATCTGTGAGCAGAATTGCCAAGTGATTTCTTTTTTGTGTTGCCACAGGGAGTTTCAAATGCATGATACAACTCACCCCCCTACAAATGTATTAATAAGATTTATAATTGCTGTTATCACATATCAGATGAATCATGATGATCTGGATGTTTGTCATACCATCACAGTATTGTATTATACTCTTTTTGGCTAATTTTTTTCAGCATGCTTTTGTGATGTTTCATTTAGTAAGCTAATAATAGTGCTGTAATCTTGTTTAACCCCCTGTGTGCCTGAAGCAGATATTTATTGTTTTCTACGGGCTTTATTCATGAAAGAGATGGGAATTTCACACCGAGGGCCAAAGTTGCTGAATGGGAGAATTTTTCCTAATTGGCTACTTTGGCCTTAAGTTGGAAAATCCCTTCTCAATTCCCTGCAAGTCTGTATTTCACAAATAAACCTCTACGTGTTTCCCAGAACTGTGGTCCAAGTAAAAAAAACATGACTTTTTCTAAAACCAATACTTTCTAACTATATTTAACAGAATTTCCAGAATCCTGGGTCAGATGAAGGAAGATCTTGCCAATCTGACCCAAGATGTCTGCCTCCTGATAGTGCCATATAAACAGAGAGGGCTCAATAAGGTGCTTTATTTGTGTTCTTTGATAAAAAAAATAAAAATAAAAAAAAATTTACATTTAAAACATCTACACTTGATGCAATCTTTCAACTGAGCAGAACTTCTTTATTGCCAACAGTTGTCCTTTAAGCCATTCTTCGAGACAGAATTCGAGCAGACTGGAAACAGAGCATGCCAATATTTGTTCTTGCTTGTAATAAATGAAATCATAAAAAGCAAAGCTAATTATCCCAAACCTGACTTATCACTAGTAATGCTCACTATAATAAATCAGATAAAATGTTTCAGTGCTTTACTATCTGTTATATGGCAATAATATAGCAAAAGAAATTGACAACTATTTAAAGAACAAACATGAATAAAGTCTGTACATATTTATAAATAAATGCTAAAAAAAAGTTATGTACAATGAGGGGTATACATAAAGATCAATTCAATGAACACAGTGGAACTGGATTGTACCAGTTTTACAATTTTGCCCTCAAACTGCTCTTTATACACCACTCCCAGTACACTTAAATATAATCTCCGAGCAAGAGATGGTTAATGCTAATGTTAACCCAGCAAGGAAACTTGGATAACACTATCCTCTAATCAGGATTTGAAACTCAGTTAAAAAAAGCTATTAGCCTGAGAAAAGCTAATTTCAATGTTCCTCTTCCTGGGGATAAACAGTAATCTTTATCAGTGGAGAGAGAGAGTGTCCCACACCTGGAACAATCTCAGTATGCAAAGCTACTTTAAGAAATCACCTATTGGTTTTCACAAAGTCATTGTGAGCAGCAGGAGTCCAACTGTGGCAGAGGTAAAGGGTCATAACACTGGATTAATGAATAACGAGAGCGGGGCTTTCCTACCTGCACTATTTTCTTGTTGCATGCTGTGTGAAAATGAATAACAAAGTGCATAGCCCAAATAACTTGTGGCTGTATAAATGATACACAGTATCTGTATGCGTCCTGTAATGAAGGCAGTAGTTTTTCATGCCATCTAAACCACTCTGTCACATTCCAAACAAATGGATGGGCCAAATGCCATTAAATCTCGATCCGCTTACGGAAAGCAACTTTACAAGTACTAGTTTGGATGTTTGCTAAGCAGAAATGACACGGGCTGCAAGATATATATAAATGGCCTTCCCTGATATGGGCAGCTATTTAGTTATCCTTATAGTATAATAAAGCAATACAATTGTCCGCTTTTCAAATAATAATTATATTAATAATAAATATTATCTCAGTTGCAATAGAGTTCACCAAATGGACATAAAACATCCGACTTGCCTTATTTATTTCATGTGTACATAGTATTTGATCTTAATTTTGATTTGATACATTTTTGATCTAGTGAATTAAAAAAATAAAAATCTGTCGCTTATCTACATGTCACAACTATATTTTGCATACTTTGCCACAGATGGGTTGAGTGATTCTGATAAGCATAGTGCAGTTTGTGTTGGTCCATATTCGTCTCTATGCTCATAGTAAGTGAAAGTGAAGCTTTTATTTAGAAACTCTCATTAGCAAATGACACAACTCCATGACCAGATCTTGTATCATAGAAATCTTAGTTTGTACATTTTGTTTAGCTGATGCTGTAGAGTTGAAACATATGTGTCATTGTTATGACCAGCAGAGCCAAATTTCTTAGGTATTTTGGCCTCACTGCTTAGTCAGGAAGCAGCAAGCTCTGTAACAGAGCCCAGTATTTGAACCCAAACACCTCATCAGAGTTTAGAAACATATAGAAACAAAACTAAAATAGTAAATTGGCTGTCTCAAGGCCATACGGGGGATGGGAGCTAGGCTTTTGGGTTAGTATTCAGGGCTGGAGAGCAGGTGTGCACATAGTAAAATAAACTTTGTAGTGACCGAGGCCAGGCTGGGAAACACAGAAAGACGAGCAGTAGTAATAAAGAATAATATGTGGAAATCAAACAGACGTACAGGACAACAACAATGCTGTGTAGTAAACTAAAACAGTGTGATATACAGCTATAAGGAGAATCCTATGTATAGCTTTATTGCTTATCAAATTCAGGCATGAACTATTAATTAGCAGTAGCCTCAGTATAGCATTGCATAAGCCTCTCATCCATTGAAATATGGAAGTCTGGAGAATATGGTTCTAGAGCCAGTAGCTTCAGTAACTTCCATTTCTAGTTGCCTTGTATTTTGGATGTTAGCTTTCTCATTTGATGCCTGGGAGAGACTAGTTGCTAAATTGATTAAAGGACATCATCTTGCTAATCCTTGCAGCCAAAAAGAAGACCTGGTAGGTCTGTCCTGTTTACACATTTCTTGAGTTTAACAACATGGCAGACTCCATTATTCATCCTTGTACATATTACATATTACATCATGCAAATGTTATATTTGCAGCACTACTTGAATTGGGTGGATGGGAGTTATGCACAAGGATGCTTTGACTTACTTATGTATAGTATGTTTTAGTCATATCAATAAAGTATTATTGTCAAGCATTGTGCAAGGTCAAAATTATGCTCCATGCCTCTCAATACAAATAATGCATTAACTCAACCCATGGAATATAAAAAAGTTCCCAATATAAACAAATGATTTTGTAACCCTCAATTATATTAATTTATTGACAATTTCCTGGTTTCATGCACATTGTCCTGTACACTCATTTGTCCTGTACACTCATTTGTCCTGTACACTCATTGTTTCTCATTAGAACATGATGGCAGAACAGGACTGTCAAATATTTTCTGTCCCTATGTGAATCCATTTAAACCAACACCAAGTGCTGTTTAACATGCACAAGTAACTTATTGGATTGAAATGCAAAGGGTTTGAATGAGTCTCCATAACTGAAGAAAAAAATAGAAGTCTCTTATGTATAACTTTTGCATTCTACTGACTGATTTAATGTCTATTTAAAGGATAACTTTCAACATAATATTAAGTTATGTTTAATTGAAAGATTGCATCAAGTGTAAGCATGGTACATTAAAAAAAAATGCTTATAAAATATCTTATGGAGCCCTCTCTGCTTCGATAAGATTTATCTGGTGACAGAAATCTGCGGTCAGATCTTCCTCCATCTAACCCAAGATTCTAAACATTCGAACATGTCCGCCCCCTATATAAGCAACTGGGGCTCAATAAAGTACTTTATTTGGAATAGTTCATTATAGCATTTTTAATTAAAATAGCCTAAACCTGATGCAACCTTCAATTAAATATAACATCATTTTTTTTTTTTACCAACTGTTAATAGTTAAGGTCAGGCAAGAGTGTGTGCCTTTTATATCACAGGGAGGTGTTACTAGTACTTTTGTGCCAAGTATCAAAGCTTTGGAATTTGTGGATACGTATCCTTATAATGTCAATAAACTGTTTCCTTGAGACATTAAAGAGTTACAATAGAAACTGTTAACTAAGTGTGAAAAGAGACAGGCCAACTAAGGTTAATCACATGGCGATCTACTAATGACCTCTCAAGCTCTCAGTCTCAACCATCCAGCTCCTGTAAAGACCAATCAGGTGAATAATTTCCTGTCTCCATGGTTAAGAATAAAAGCTCAGCTTATTGTGAAAAGAAAGCTCACAGTAGGGAAGGAGGTTATTATTTTAAAGCAGATCTAAACACCTGGGTTTCCCAGTGGACCATATTAAACTACCTCTGTTATGTTTAAATATTCTCATAATTTCTTCAACAGAGCAACATTAGCCCATTATCACTTTAAGCATAATCCGCAATGATGTTAAAATTGATATTGGACATTTATTATTTTTTCGAGTAGACAGACCAAAAATGTAATGTAACCCATTGTACTGCATCAGGTTTAGATTTTTCTCCAACCTGTCTTTAAAAAGTTTGTTTAGTTCATTAATGCAAAAAAAAAAAGAGTTGTAAAATAAATAATCATTAGATGTAAGGAGGCTCCAATGTCTCTATTATTTTGTAACATTACATCCTGTATCAAGGAATAGAGTTGTCATTTGCCATTGGAGAGTAAAAAAGATTATATACATATACAATCATTGTGCACACGTACAGACTGGTTAACCTCTGCAGTATAGATGAATTGTGGTTAATTAGCACCTTGCATCTATTTTGTTAACATAATAATGCACACGCTTCTGAATGACACACTGCGGCACACATGTGTGGTTGCCTGGAATGTGTGACCTATTGCAGTGATGGTGAACCTATGGCAAACATAGCCGTAGCTAGCTCATTCTGCACCCGCAAGAACAGAAAATTGTGACCCTGGAAAATATAATGACATGGCTATTATTTTGTAGAAAATCAAGGAATATGCATAAATACTAACATTATTTAGTAGATCCTGTCATTAAATAGATGGACATACAATAAGGACAATTAGGGTGATATTGTATAGCACCCATGTGAGCCAGATATAGAAGCTTCCATCAGGTTATAGTTAGCCAGAGTGACATAGGAAAAATCTAATTAGTCTTTAATTAACTGGTCATATATGGTGATATTCTGAAACTCTGGTTAACTACATACTGAAACTCAGTATATAGTTAACCAGAAAATAATGGTGGTGCAATGTAGCTCGCATCAGAATATAGTATAGCAAGGTAAGGGTCTTTATATATTGATTTGTTCAAAATTGGATTCAGGTCGGGCATTATACTATAATCAAATGAATCAGCAGTTCGGGCCGTTCGGAAACTGCATACAAATCTGGCTACCCAATATGCGTAGATCCGCCCTGAATAAAATTCAGATTCAAGGCGTATAACCACATTTGGTCTATTTCATTTCTCCTTATATGATCTGGAATAAAATAATTACCTGATCGTGGCCTCCAGCGCCGATCTGTGATGCCCTCGAGTCCTTATCTTCGGCCCAGGGAATGGGGCAACCCAAGAAATAAAAATGAATTCACTTATTCAATTAAAAAGAAAAATCTTGACACCATGAAACAAAAAAGCATAAAATTGATTATGCAAAGGATTGATGCATTATGAAATCCCTGCTTCTTCATTTGAAGAAAACACGGTATCTGACTTTTTAATAGTGGCACAATTTTATTTATAGAACATGTGGATTCAATTTAACTTTTGCCGGTGTTCTGACAAATTTCTCGAGTGAATTCTACTGCACAGGCGCAGTAGAACTCACTAACTGCACATGCGCAAAAAGTAACAGCTGTCCGCCCACTTCTGGTCAGCTGTGGTAAGAGGTAAGGTAAGAGCACATCCGCACTTCGCTCAAGCTATTTGTTAGCTGTTTTGGCATGCGCACCTCACTCGAGAAAACTCTACTGTTTTTACAGGATAATAAATACCTCAGGAGGACAGACGGACTCATACATTGTGTGTGGAGCAGGAACACTTGTGTCAATTTCCTGCTCCACACACAGTGTATGAATCCGTCTTGAGAAATTTTTCAGAACACCGGCCTTAACAGCCTGCATAGCATCTATCCCAGTGTGTCTTTCTCTCTTTTCAATATATTTCTCATTCAACTGCTGAGGCCAGGAGAAAGGGATTATCGGGGCAAAGTGAATGGAAAATTCTGCCCTTAAAGACATCCCGATTTAAATATTCTTTAATGTATTTTATAGAGCACATGGTGTGTATTTTATATATATTTATGTTAGGTAGTCACCCACAACATTCTTTTAAGAGAAATATTATGCATTTTATTTTAGTTGTTTCATTGTATTTGGACTGAGAAAGTTAAAGGTTATTCACAACCTATGTCATAACTCTTGAGAGTATATTGCCATTTAGTTACTGTTTAGGTGTCTTAATGCCTGTCTCCAGCAGTGAGGCTGTTGTGTGTGGTTGCAGCAATTTATTGTTCATTCTTATTGAAGAAACACACCATGCTGAACTATAGCTCTTTAGAAATGCCTTGCCACAAATAACTCTTCTTATAAGGAAAAACATATTTTCTTTGGCAGGTACAGTCCTTGTCTGCTGTAGATATATGGCAATAAAAATATTGGGAATTTAAATGCAGATCTTGAAGTCTATGCAATAAATAAGACAGAATAAGAACTAAGACAACTTTTACCAACTAAAATCAATAATCCATCAAAAAAGGTTTTTTACCCACAATGTATCATAAACATGGCATTTATATTAAATGTTGTATAGAGTGGGGCAGATGCTGAAAAGATAGAGTGCTGGAGGAAAGTAAATAGTTAAACCATGTCCATTTATGTTTACCATTTCTACCAGTTTGCATAAAAATGTAAAGGAACATTTATTATAGTTAGAAATATATTGTTATTGCTCCTTATATTATTTCTCCTTGTACTGTTTACAAAAGGAGCAGCTGGTGAAATGCAAATAGTAGTCATACATTTAAAATCAACTTCTGTTCCTGCTACATCTAAGGGTTAGAGTAAAAAAATAAATAAATGTATAATATATATAAATATAATGGTTCTATTCTATAGGGACTATATTTCCTCTTTGTGAGTGAAACATGTGAAAGTAATGTTACTTGAACACACAAGCACAACTTATCAGCACAACATACATTTGAAATAGTTAATATATATATATATATATATATATATATATATATATATATATATATATATATATATATTCCCTGCTGCATTTTCTATCCGATGCCTTCTGTCATACACGCCTTCATAAATAGTGATTGGCAAGTGATCAGTCTCCCTATTAGAAGATATTTTTTAAACATGGTGAGTTAGTTCAATAGATTTTTTTGACAGTTTGAATGAAAAGGAGACTGATTCTTTTTTTTTTTTTTGCACTGATCTCGCAACAGAGAGGTCTAACCTTCAACTAAATTTGAGTAAAATTTAACAAATCTGTTACATTTTCTCCTGAAAGGTGAACATTAAATACAAGTGTCACTTACAGTCATGGGATAAAGAAAGTACAGCCTCTTTGAATTCTATATTTTCCTATCAGGACAAAATACCAATCATCTGTTCCATAGCAGGTCTTAAAATTAGGTAAATACAACCTCAGATGAACAACAACACATGACATATTACTCTGTGTGTGAAAAAAGTACACCCTTACTACTTCCATAGGAATTCAGAAGCTAAATATCAGACCGGTGCTACTAACCAAATGTCCTTGATTAATCGAACATCAGCAAATGTGACCACCTACATAAAAGCCAAAGTTTTAGCTGTTTGCTGGTCAGGAACAACCAGGTTCAGTGTTAACACAATGCCAGGGAGGAAAAGCATCAGCAATGATCTTAGAGAAGCAGTTATTGCTGCCCATAACAATGGGCAGAGGTGTGGCTGGGGGGGGGCTACTGGGGCTGAAGCCTCGGATCTCCCCTCCATAGCCCCGAATGGAGACTCTGACCACGCCCCCTCATGCTCGGCTCCGCCCCCTCGTGGTCGACTCCGCCTCCTGCATGCTGCAATCTATATGCTGAACAGCACCAGACTCTGCCCCCTCACGATCGGCTCTGGCCCTCGTGCTTAACTCCGCCCCCTCAAGCTTTGCACGTGAGTGTTTGTCAGAGTGTGAGTGGCAGAGTCATGAGTGTGCATGTGTATGTATGTAAGTAGCAGAGTGTGAGTGGCAGAGTTATTAGTGTGCATGTGTATGTATGTGAGTGGCAGAGTGTAAGTGGGTGTGAGTGGCAGAGTTATTAGTGTGCATGTGTATGTATGTGAGTCCAGAGTTTTTAGTGTGCATGTGTATGTATGTGAGTGGCACAATTTAAGTGGGTGTGAGTGGCAGAGTTATGAGTGTACATGTGTATGTATGTGAGTGGCAGAAAGTAAGTAAGTATGAGTGTGAGTGTGGCAGAGTGTGTTTGAAAGAGAGTGTGTGTGAGTGAGTGTAAGCATGAGTGGAAGAGTTATGAGTGTGTATGTGTGTGAGTGGCAGAATGTAAGTGGCAGAGTGTGAGTGAATGAGTGAGTGTGGCAGAGTGTGAGTGTTTGGAAGAGTGTAAGCGTGAGTTATGAGTGTGCGTGTATGTGTGTGGCAGAGTGTAAGTGTGTGTGAGTGGCAGAGTATTGGAGAGTATAAGTGTGAGCAGCAGAGATATGAGTGTGAGTGGGAGTGAGTGTAAGCGTGAGTAGCAGAGTTATGAGTGTGCGTGTGTATGTGTGTGAGTAGCAGAGTGTGTGAGCGTAAGCGTGAGCAGCAGAGTTATGAGTGTGTCTGAGTGGCAGAGTGTAAGTGTGTGAGAGTGTAAGCGTGAGCAGCAGAGTTATGAGTGTGTGTGAGTGGCAGAGTGTAAGTGTGCGGGAGTGAAAGCGTGAGTTATGAGTGTGTGCGTGGCAGTGAGATTACTAGGAGAAAATGTGATTAATTACTATTATTCATATTGAATGCGATAATCAAGTGTGAAACAGTGCTTTTATTTTCACACTTGATTATCACATTCAATATGAATAATAGTGATTCATCTTTATATTTAGTCTTTATATTGATGGCAATAAAAGTCCATACACATGGCATTAAACATCCCATGTACCTGGTTATAGTATTAAACCCATACATTATGAGTGAATGTGCTGCTCATTATATTATGGGCTTTACTCATGAAAGAGAGAATTGCAGGGAAGTGAGATGAGAATTTCAAACTAAAGGCTAAAGTAGCAGAGTTGGAAAAATTCTCCCATTCAGTTGAATTCCCATCTCATTTCCCTGCACTTCTCTCCTTTATGAGGTTGGTAGAAGGAGCATACCTTCATACCTCAGCCTATTCTCCCCAGGTTTCTGACCCCTTTTTATTAAAAAATAAAAAAAAAATATTTGTGATGTGCGTGTGAGAGTTGCAGGTTTACACACGTGTCTGCGTGGTAGAATGTATGTGTGGGAAAGGCCATCTGTGTGGATAAGGGTGTCTGGATGTGTGTGTGTGAGTGTAAGTTTGTCTATGTAAGGGTATCTATGGTGTGGGGGGGGGGGGGGGTGTCAGGGTGGTTGTCTGTGTGTGTGATATCCCCTATATTATTGCAAATTATGAGGCTGGTAAATGGTGTATGCAACGTACACAAATTTTTGTATGCTCAGTTATTTTGAAATCATAGGAATTTGCTCACATACAAGTGTGTGTGTGTGATGTAAGTTGGTGTGTGTAAGTGGGATTGTGTGTCTCTGTGTGTAAGGGTCAGTGCTGTATTCACCGCGAGGCATCCTAGGCGGATGCCTAGGGCGGCAAATTTTGGGGGGCGGCAGCGCCCCCCAGCACTGAAAAGAAAAAAAATGTGAAAAAAAAAAAAAAATGTAAAAAAAAAAAAAAACGCGGCCCTTTAAAAAAAAAAATAGACCGCGCTTGCAGGCAGAGACGGAGGTGAGAGGGGATCGGAAGATCCCCCCTCACCATCGCTCTGCCTGCCAGGCTGCACGGGGAGCCGAACAGGCAGCACGGAGAAACCTCCGTGCTGCCTGTTCGGCTCCCCGTGCAGTGTGCAGACACGGAAGTGCCGACAGTCACGTGACGGGCGCGCTGACGTCATACGCGCGCCCGGTCACGTGGCCTGTCGGCACAATCGCCGGGAAGCCGAACAGGCAGCATGGAGGGACCATGCTGCCTGCCTGCCAGGGAAAGGTAAGTGCTGATGGGAGAGTGTGTGTGTGTGAGAGACTGAGTGTGATGGGAGACAGTGTGTGTGGCTGAGTGTGATGGGAGTCAGAGTGTGTGTGATGGGAGACAGTGTGTGTGGCTGAGTGTGATGGGAGTCAGAGTGTGTGTGATGGGAGACAGTGTGTGTGGCTGAGTGTGATGGGAGTCAGAGTGTGTGTGATGGGAGACAGTGTGTGTGGCTGAGTGTGATGGGAGACAGTGTGTGTGTGATGGGAGACAGTGTGTGTGACTGAGTGTGATGGGAGTCAGAGTGTGTGTGATGGGAGACAGTGTGTGTGACTGAGTGTGATGGGAGTCAGAGTGTGTGTGATGGGAGACAGTGTGTGTGGCTGAGTGTGATGGGAGTCAGAGTGTGTGTGATGGGAGACAGTGTGTGTGGCTGAGTGTGATGGGAGACAGTGTGTGTGTGATGGGAGACAGTGTGTGTGTGATGGGAGACAGTGTGTGTGACTGAGTGTGATGGGAGTCAGAGTGTGTGTGTGATGGGAGACAGTGTGTGTGACTGAGTGTGATGGGAGTCAGAGTGTGTGTGAAGGGAGACAGTGTGGGTGACTGAGTGTGATGGGAGTAGGAGTGTGTGACTGAGTGTGATGGGAGTAAGAGTGTGTGTGAGAGACTGAGTGTGATGGGAGACAGTGTGTGTGGCTGAGTGTGATGGGAGTCAGAGTGTGTGTGATGGGAGACAGTGTGTGTGGCTGAGTGTGATGGGAGTCAGAGTGTGTGTGATGGGAGACAGTGTGTGTGGCTGAGTGTGATGGGAGTCAGAGTGTGTGTGATGGGAGACAGTGTGTGTGGCTGAGTGTGATGGGAGACAGTGTGTGTGTGATGGGAGACAGTGTGTGTGACTGAGTGTGATGGGAGTCAGAGTGTGTGTGATGGGAGACAGTGTGTGTGACTGAGTGTGATGGGAGTCAGAGTGTGTGTGATGGGAGACAGTGTGTGTGGCTGAGTGTGATGGGAGTCAGAGTGTGTGTGATGGGAGACAGTGTGTGTGGCTGAGTGTGATGGGAGACAGTGTGTGTGTGATGGGAGACAGTGTGTGTGTGATGGGAGACAGTGTGTGTGACTGAGTGTGATGGGAGTCAGAGTGTGTGTGTGATGGGAGACAGTGTGTGTGACTGAGTGTGATGGGAGTCAGAGTGTGTGTGAAGGGAGACAGTGTGGGTGACTGAGTGTGATGGGAGTAGGAGTGTGTGACTGAGTGTGATGGGAGTAAGAGTGTGTGTGATGGGAGACAGTGTGTCAGCGGCAGCGCCCCCCAGCACTAAAAAAAATAAATAAAAAAAAAGTAAAAAAAAAACGCGGCCCTTTAAAAAAAAAAAAGACCGCGCTTGCAGGCAGAGACAGAGGTGACAGGGGATCGGAAGATCCCCCCTCACCAACGCTCTGCCTGCCAGGCTGCACGGGGAGCCGAACAGGCAGCACAGAGAAACCTCCGTGCTGCTTGTTCGGCTCCCCGTGCAGTGTGCCGACACGGAAGTGCCGACAGTCACGTGAGGTGCGCGCTGACGTCATACGCGCGCCCGGTCACGTGACCTGTCGGCACAATCGCCGGGAAGCCGAACAGGCCCCATGGAGGGACCATGCTGCCTGCCTGCCAGGGAAAGGTAAGTGCTGATGGGAGACTGTGTGTGTGTGTGACTGAGTGTGATGGGAGTCAGAGTGTGTGTGATGGGAGACAGTGTGTGTGACTGAGTGTGATGGGAGTCGGAGTGTGTGTGATGGGAGTAGGAGTGTGTGACTGAGTGTGATGGGAGTAGGAGTGTGTGACTGAGTGTGATGGGAGTGTGATCTTGATGTGAGTCTGAATGATGGGGCATGTCTTAGGCGTGTAACGTGGGTGTGCAGCTTGGGTAGGGGGGTGCCCAGATTTTGTCTGCCTAGGGCAGCACAAAATCAAGATACACCACTGCACACACACAGTCAGTCACAGACAGACACACACACACATATAGTCAGTAGCAGTCAGACACACAAATACAGTCAGTCACAGACACACACACACATACAGTCAGTCACAGACACACACACATACTTTCGGTCACAGTCACATAAACACACAATCTCACACACACATGCAGTCAGTCATACACACACACTCTGTCAGTCACATACACTTACACATAAGTCAGCAATTTTGTTGTTGTTTACGATAAAAAAAAGTGCATCTATCAATATGTCCCCCTCCTGGCTGCTATACCTCATTCTAGCCTGGTCTGTGCCATGCTGTTGTTTCAAGCCCTGCTTAGCACACTCAGCGCTCGGACACTATAGGGGATGGAGTAGGAAGACTGTGCAGCCGGTGCACACACTGCTCCCCTGCACTCCACTGGATAAATAAAATGATCCCAGCAGCGAGGGCACCATGCAGGGACAACAATAAATGGGCGCCAGGTTTAATTTCCTGGTGCCCGGGATTTGTTGAGCCCTGATATATACTCATATATACCTATTGTTCATTGGCGTCAATTATATCAGTCTGTATGCCGGCCTAAGCATGTGATCTTATTTACTCCACTTCTATCAAATCTATCATGGGCTCCAGCCCAACACTGGGAAAGGTTATAAGGCCATTTCTAAACAATTTAAAGTCCATCATTCTACAGTGAGAAAGAATATTCAAAAGTGGAAAACATTCAAACAGTTGCCAATCTTTCCATGAGTGAACGTCCCAGCAAATTCACCATCTGCCCTGGGTCCACTGTTCAATGTGGTCGCATTAAGCATTTCAGCGTCCACCGCTTTACTTATTTTGAAGGTCGCTGCTGATTTCAGTATTTCAATTCCAGCTGCCGCTTTAAGTAATATGGCAGCTCCTGCACTGTGCGTAAAAGGTAAAAAAAAATCAATATATTGTGCTAGCCAATTTGCAGGCAAAGAAAATAATTTATACTAGTAATAGTGATAATTTAATTCCTCTAATATGATGAACGCATTCATTTCAACAACCATCTTTATTGATCCATAAAGGTGGAAGACAACTTCTGGCAAGTTTACATTAGAGATATAAATTAAATATTTAACTTGCCTATATTGACATGCTGTCTTTTAATATAATGCTCACAATCGCTCTGGGGAGAATCATTGGGCCAAATTTAGATGTTGTTGAATGCCAGAGCTGCAGGGGACCTGGATCCCCCTCTCAAGCAGCCAGACTATAAGACTGGGATCCAGGTCCCCCGCAGAGCTGCAGGGGACCTGGATCCTCCTCTCAAGCAGCCAGGGGATGTCAGCGCGATACGCGCAGACATCCTCCACTGCCGCCCGGCACGACCGCCGGGACTTCTATGATGAAGCCGGGTCCTTCTGGCTTCATCATAAAAGTCCCGGCGGAAGTGCCGGGCAGCAGCGGGGGATGTCTGCACATATCGTGAGAGACAGAGACAAGGTGAGGGAGGGGGGAAAGAGACAGAGACAAGGGGAGGGGGGAAAGAGATGGGGGGGGGGAAAGACACACAAAGGGAGGGAGAGAGACACAAAGGGAGGGGAAAGAGAGAAAGGGAGGGTGGGGGAGAGAGATAACGCTGGGGGAGAGACAGACAACACTAAGGGGGGGGGTAGAGAGACAACGCTTGGGTGAGGGGAAAGAGAGAGGCAGCATTGGCACATAAAAGGAAATAAAAACAAGAAATGCATTTTTTTTATATCATATTTTATTGAAAAGCACTTTACATGTGAATATATACAAGTTTAACTTTTTTCCTATAAGGTAGTCTTATATTCAGGGTCGTCTTATAATCGAGCAAATACGGTAGTTACCAGTACTCAAAGCACAGAAAGTGATATCACTGAATACATTGGTAAAGTCCTGTCCCCTACTTACCTTTATATTGAAAAGAGTTCAAAAGCAAGCTTTATAGCTACTCTTGATCCCCTGTTTGACTGTCTCCATTTGATTATTGTTTATTTAATTTTATGATAGTTTCCTCTTGAGAACATTATTATAATATATAGATAGTTTACAGTACATGATTTAAGGTTTGGTTATTAAAAAGGATGGTTGCATTTTCCTGGCTTGGTGATGATGATCAAAGAGTGCAGCAGCTCCAGATTTAAGGATCCGTGCATGCTTATCCATGGCAGAATACCAACCACATCAGAAAACACAGTGTACAGCATTTTGCACAATGGTGCCAGGGCTGGAGCTGTAGCAGTCATGACAGGGTGCTGAAGGGATATGTCCAGCCTATAGTGGGAGTTAGTGGGAGGAGTTGGGAAGTTATAAAAGTTAGGGAACAGGAAGTTTGGGAGCCATTTTAGAATAAAGTTTTCCCCCACCTGTTGTCCCACTCACCCTCCCTCTTTTTTCTGGTTGTGTGTTTTTTTATCTTCATGTCACAGCGTTGGTGGAAGCTTGCAGAGTATCCAGGAGGGTTAATGGAGGAACGGAATGGGGGCGAGTCAATTGGGACTCTGGTGGGAGGGTTGAGGGGAAAGTGGTACCTTGAACCTCAGTTATTAGGGGCAATGGTATATGCCCAGAACATGGAGTTATTCGGCAGCCACCTGGTTTTTCTGATGTTATATGGAACGTTGTGTTTAGTCATTGTGTAATACTGGTATATATGTGGAATGTATAAAATGTAATGCCATAACTATTTAAATAAAGTGCCATGGCCGTTATTTTACCCCTTGGTTATTTCTAGGCAAATACATATCCCCGATGATCGAAGCTACCATGTCATGCATGGGAAACATCACAAGGTGCATGTCACTTTGCAAATAGTTGTGATGCGGTGTAACTGCAAATAATAAGTGTCAAAGGGAACAGAGGGTAGACAAAAATCCCGAATCAGAGAACACAGGAAATGGGAAAACGACACACAAGGTTGTATAAGATGGGAAAAGAAAACAACAAGGAGGTTTAGATTGAACATCAGAAATGGACAAAAGAGGAAAGGTAGAAAGGGATAAAGAGGGAGAAGGAAGGAAAGAAAAGGGCACCAGGGTCAAGTAGTTGGGTTTGTATGGGCAAACTTATTTACACTGCTGTAAATGAAAAAAATAAGTTGGATCAGTATTTTTTCACAAGAGTTGCAGCATATACTGACTTGCATCCCTCTCTAAGTGAAAAAAGGTTTATAATTCTTACTATGTGCGAAAATAAAAAAATCTTTATGAACCACATATGACATTTTATTTTGCAGTGTTTTCAAAGCCGTACAATAAAAATCCACACTCAGTACGCAGACACTGACTTATGTAACACAACTTGGACACCACCTGCTCTCATTAAATACTCCCACAGAAAACAAGCTATCAACAAGCTATCAGACAGTGTCTGTCACGTTGCAGATCAACAGACTGGTTCTTCTAGTTCATAGACTGTAAATGAACTTTGCAGTTTGCCATAGGCAAATCAATTTACAGATCTTGAGTGCTTTAAAGCCCAGTTTACCTTATATTTCAGAAATCAAATATCAGAGAGCAAAATATTGTTACAGGAGACATATATTTGGGGATTTGTCTACATACAAAGGTGCAACACACTAAAGATCTCAAACCAAGATTTCTCTAGAAAAGCAGTTTCTCAACCTGTCTACATCCAGCCAACTTACACCATGATCCTCAGATACTAAATGGATAGGTGATTAGTCACACAGCAAGATTAACACTGCATCTAGTTTAAAGAGCACAATGAATGATGAATGATGAAGGCAGAATTTTGTAACAAGGGCTTGTCTGTGTACACTTTATCATGCTTTTACCACTCAGGGCATGGGGTGAGTGTGGGTAGATCCAGTCATCTATCACCATAAGACAGGACATGCGCTCAGACACCCATGTTTTTAGGACATCATTATATAAGTGGAGTATAATGATGCTCCGAATTCTCTAACACAGGGTGGGGCAGTACAATGCCCATAATGTCAAGCCAGATATTTGTCTCCCTTGGCACTGTAGGACTTGAAGTTGTGTTCTTCATTTATTCCTATACTTTAACGAAAGAACATAAGTAAAGCCTCTTACTGAGCCTTCTGTGCATGTACAGCACTATCAGGGACAGGGGCGTTGCTAGGTGAACAAATGATCAGGGGCTTGAGCCCAGATGAGCACAGTCGCACACAATCTCACCCCGTCTCTCTCTCTCTCACGCACCCTGTCTCTCTCACTCTCTTTCTAACACACACCACCTCTCTCTCTCACACTCTCTCCGTCTCTCTCTCGCTCACACTCTCCGTCTCTCTCTCGCTCACACTCTGTCTCTCTCTCTCTCGCTCACACTCTGTCTCTCTCTCTCTCACTCTCCCTCTCTCTCTCTCTCACACACTCTCCGTCTCTCTCTCTCACACACTCTCCGTCTCTCTCTCTCTCACACACTCTCCGTCTCTCTCTCTCTCTCTCACACTCTCCGTCTCTCTCTCACACTCTCCGTCTCTCTCTCACACTCTCCGTCTCTCTCTCTCACACACTCTCCATCTCTCTCTCTCACACACTCTCCGTCTCTCTCTCTCACACTCTCCGTCTCTCTCTCTCACACACTCTCCGTCTCTCTCTCTCACACACTCTCCGTCTCTCTCTCTCACACTCTCCGTCTCTCTCTCTCACACACTCTCCGTCTCTCTCTCTCACACACTCTCCGTCTCTCTCTCTCACACACTCTCCGTCTCTCTCTCTCACACTCTCCCTCCCACTCTCCGTCTCTCTCTCCCACAGCGTCTATATCTTTCTCACACACACTTACACATACACAACCTGACACACACACCCTCATACACTTATGCAAACACCCTGACACACACACCCTCATGCACTTATGCAAACACCCTGACACACACACACCCTCATACACTTATGCAAACACCCTGACACACACACACCCTCATACACTTATGCAAACACCCTGACACACCCTCATACACTTATGCAAACACCTTATGCAAACACCCTGACACACACACACCCTCATACACTTATGCAAACACCCTGACACACCCTCATACACTTATGCAAACACCTTATGCAAACACCCTGACACACACACACCCTCATACACTTATGCAAATACCCTGACACACACATCCTTGACACACACACCCTCATACACTTATGCAAACACCCTGACACACACACACCCTCATATACTTATGCAAACACCTTATGCAAACACCCTGACACACACACACCCTCATACACTTATGCAAATACCCTGACACACACATCCTTGACATACACACCCTCATACACTTATGCAAACACCCTGACACACACACACCCTCATACACTTATGCAAACACCTTATGCAAACACCCTGACACACACACCCTCATACAAACACCCTGACACACACACCCTCATACACTTATGCAAACACCCTGACACACACACACTTATACACATTGCTTCACCCACACAGTCACACTTACACACAGACACTAACACACATTTTTTAATATTTAAATAAAAAAAAATAAAAAAACCTTATAGCGTTGGTCCCCCTCCCTGCTAAATACCTTTGTTGCAGGGAGGAGGACGGGGCACTTACTTTCTTCTGCCGGATGTCCCATCCGGCGCGCAGCCAGACTCACAGTGCGACTGGGCGGAGCTTGCTCCCGTCGCGCTGTCAGTATGGCCAGGAGGTGCGGTCACCGCAGGCACTTGTCTGTGGGCCGCACCTCCAGGAGGAGGGGCCAGCAGCAGCGCCTCTCCTCCTCAACCCCCGCACGAGCATAAACCTCCGATTCTGGGACTATGTCTGCGGGGGAGATAAACCTCTGCGGGGGAGATTTTTTATTTTTATTTTTAAACAGCGATAGCCCTGGAGTCTCGGGGCTAAAGTATGCGTTAGCCCCAGAGTCTCCATTCGGGGCTATGCACTGGAGATTCGGGGCTATAGCCCCAGCAGCCCCCCCCCTAGCGACGCCTCTGATCAGGGAGCAGACATCTTGGCTCGGATGGGTCAGAGCTTTCTTCATCTGACCCACATTTCTAGATAAAACGCCAGCTCCCTGATAAACTTATTTGTATTCTTTCATTAAAGCATTTCTATTTAAAATGCCTACACCTACTGCAATTCTTCAGTTACACATAGCTTATTTTTTTGAAAAAAGTTTTCCTTTCTTTTCTTTTTTTAATGTTGTTTTCTGGTAGCCCTATCTTTGAATTAGCAGATCTTGAAGAACAATCATTACTGGCCTCATTATTATGGCAGGGGAATTTGCTTTTAAAATATCAATATTACATAAACTACATTGATTAGCTAATATTGCCACATTTAGATCCGACTTTATTCATCGTACCAGAAAAAAAACGTATACTTTGTTTAGCACCCAAGCTATTACTGTGGCCCTTGGAGGCAAACTGAAGTTCTTACCTTTTGCCGTTTTTTACCATGAGTGCCGAAATGTGATCACATCATGACAAAATAAAAGTTCCATTTTAGAGACACTGGACATGAAAGAATCATTTATTGAGCTCCATTGATGTGGTGCTTTTTGTGTATGTCAACCTGCATTGGTCTCCGCCCCGTGATGTTGGGGACTGGAGTGGCAGTGTTGTTCCTCCTAAACTTCAAATTTGACACTTTCCATTGGTGGATCTATACAATGACCATATGCCATCTTTAATAAATATCCTGATCTCGCTAATATCACAACGTATGCTGTATTTGTATTTGTTTATAATCAATATGTTAAATATAAAAATACTAAGTGCATTTCTCAAGATAATACAGCAACAGCTTGGTATTTATAACAATATCTGTATTTCATTATTTGTATGACATGAGGGTTTAGCTACAAACATTATTGAGACAGCTATGGGTATCCCAATCAACTGAGGGTCTGTGGGTCTTGGACGTATTTTTCAAAACACATCCATAATAACTAATGGAATTCTGTAGGTGTCCAGCATTCCTCTCTGTATCTCAGAGCTTGTTTTTTAATTCATTGGTCTCTATCCTAATACTTTTTCACAAGTAGTGCTCCAAAATCCAAGTATTTCAATCTGTGGGAGCTGATCTTCTCTTGCTATGCATTCTTCTCATAATCCAGAGCTCGATATGGATTAGTCTCTCAGTGTGAACAAGGGATTACCAAAACAGATTAGCTGCTAACTAAGAAGAATACTATCCACTGTAGCACCATTAATGCTGCATTCGTTATTCCACCACAGTTAACTAATTTGGGAGAGTGAGATTACCTCAGGGGGTAGAATTACTTACTTTAAAACGTTATTGAATGTGCTCACTGTCAAAGAAATGAAATCAACAAAACAAGCAGAAGAGAGAAACTCTCTCCTGTATTGAGGAGCAGATGGGTAACTTTTTAAATGTGAGGGGGATATAATTCTCCATATGAGATGTACATTTAGCCTCATGCCTTGTGCAAGTTAGATTTAGTAATCTATTGACTAGTAGCAGCAAAATGTATTGCTATAAGGCTAAACTCTGCAATTCTTTGACATTTAGTCGTACTGTTTCAATCCACAATAATTGAAATGCAATAATAAATGTGGGCTTTTTTTTATTTGTTTCATTTTTCAGCAGCTCTTTTTATAATTTTTTTGCAAGAAAAAATTATCACTTTATTTCCATTGTGATAATAGGACTCATGTTAATCCCAGAATTAATATTTGCCTAATATGTATTTGTATTTGTATCACTTGTGTGTCACTCCATCTTTAAAGGATTACTTCTTAGATCTCATCTGCCTGGCTTGTGATGATGATGAATTAGCATTTTTGGATATAGATGGATTTTGCATCAGTAAGAGCTAGACTATTCCTTGAAGAGATCTTGTCTTACTGCTAATATAGGTTGCTGTTTACTTGGAACATAAGCAACAGAAAAAAAAATCCCGAAGGGCACATTATGTAATTATATGCAAAATTATATTAACATTTATTTATAGAGCTTATATGATATATATATATAGTGCATGGTATGGAACTTATATAGGTGTTACAAATGGTTAGACAAACAGAAACCAATTCCAGGTAGGTAAAACCTGATCAGAAGCTTAGAAACTTAGAAGGAAAATATGTAACAGAAGATAAATTTGATGTTACAGCAGGAAAAAATAGAAGGGGCAGAAAGCACATTCACTTGCCTAATTTAAATTGGAAATAATTCTCTGATTCTTAAGAAGACCTGTTAAAGGACAACTGTACATTGGTTTTATACATTTACACAAGATATTGAGTATTTTCATTTAAATGATCGAATATTAATGGAATCTCCTAATCTCTGCACGCTTCCTCACATTAGGAGACTCCAGTCATCGATATGCATGCGCAAAGTGCCACTTATGTGTTATGTAGCTTACCACTGTAAATAAGTAACGTATTCATTAATTAAATCACAACATTCGGGAATGCAGTCCCAAATCCCACTATCCTGTAGAGCTCTACCTCTGTCCCAAAGTGCAGGACTTAGCTAGATCTTGGCAGGATAGCACAACTGCCTCACAAAGTCAGGACTGTCCCGTGCAACATGGGAAAGTTGGGAGTCATGCAATGGGTCATAGAATCTATTAAAGCTTTACATAACTGCTCTGCCTAATTCAAAGGCTTTAGCTGATTCGCTTTAAAACACTGTAATTTGACTAATATAGTGTTTGTCACTGTTTAAAGTTATCACTCCAGCATTTGTATACATTGCAGTTCCTTACAGCTTCATTTACACCATGTCAGTCTGTGTTTCTACTGAATAACTGGTTCATATATGATTAAAACGTAAATGTTAAAACAGACATGTACAAAGTATTTTACCTAACTAGTGGAAATGGTGTTGGAACTGGGTAAAGATTTTTGTCTTGGTCTTTTAAACACACTCAAGATTTACAAGGCCAATGAAATGTATAATGGCAAGTGGCCACCATAGAAACTAAATTATACATTCTAGTGACATCACCCTGCCTTATATAAGATTTTATTGGGTACTTAAAGGAAACCTCCTACAGTTTTCATTGGCCACAAGGTGCTGCGTGTAAATGTAACATATTTTGCCATTGCTAAACATTCTTCATAGCTCCGGGAGCTGGGATAGATGTATACATCAAACCCTTGAATAAGTGTGGGCAATATAACATAGTTACTGATCATCAGAGGTTTTTGTCTACTAAAGTATTTACTGGAAAATGTTAAATGTGTACCCCCTTTATTCATAGTAACAGAGATCAGGCCCAGTCAGTTTCCATAGTGTATTTTTCATTTTTTGTAGCAGCAACAATTTCTATTTTTGATTATGAAGCGATGGCAGTCATGGTTTTATACCTCTCTTCTGCTCCCGACAAATCAAGATGCAGTGGTTTGGGAGGCTGAATGTCAGTGCCACCGCACGTGTTACTCAGACTGGCAGTGCTAGCTACACACATGCAGCATTCCTACTTTTATCCTACACGCTGAAACGGCAGAATTGTGGTACCAAATCGTGACTGTTCCACTTGAAGTGGGACAGTTAGGAGGCATGTGGTTCTTATTCAGAACTTAGTATTGAGATATTTTATTACTATAGTTTCTTTTTTGGAAAGCACGTTCTTGAACTATGATCAAGCATCTTAGAAAGATATCAAAAGAAGTCTGTTGAAATCTACTTAAAAATGCCAACTGTCCCAGGCACTGTCTATGCAGGCAAGAACCAGAGGAGGTATGTGGTATACACCCCTTTCTCTGTCCAATATTTATTCTGTATTTATTCTGTACAGATCTGTGAAACACCACCATGGGTGTAATAATTAAACAAATAAATGAATATACACTCCTCTGTGTAATGAAGTTGCAGCACCTGGAAAAATACTCCTCTGTTCATAATAGAGGCGCTTATACATGTAGAGGAAAAAAAACACATACATAGTGCAATATTACAACACAAACTCATTCACAAAATGTTAATCAAGTAGACTAATCAGATATAAAATTATCCATGCCACTGGCATCCAAATGAGGGAGGAGGGTGGTTACCATTGCTGTGTTGTGTGATGGGCCTACGACCTTGTTGGGCGTTTTGGTCAGAAGATGTGTAATGGCTGGATTCTCCAATCCCATCCAGGAGAAAAGAACTGAAAGCCTCTTATTTTTCAGGTTTTTTTTATTGGATTTTGTATTTATTTTATGTAAGATGTATGTAGCCCAGCTCAACACCATAAACATGGTTGAGGGGGCATGGTCATGACAAAGTACATGAAATGATTGAATATTAGTAAATATAAGTAAGAGGAAGAGACTGAAAAGTTGTGGAGACAATGACTTGAGATGATACAAGTTTTTTTTTCCGGAAATGGCAAGTGCATTACATTTTTTACTTCCTGAGGAAACTGGTTGGACCATAGAATCACATAGAAAACTTTGCTACGGCTTGGAACTGTGCATCATTTGTTTGGAGTCTGCTGTTGCTAGTCTATGTTTGGACTTTGCTGGTCTCCATTTGTTTATAATAATAATTAAGTGTGCCATCAAATGTTCAAGTGTGTCTCTCTATTTACCTCTTTACATCTGTGTTGATACTGTGCTATTGGTGTTTTTAATGTATTTTTTTTAGAGCCATTGAATTAAAAGAATTTTTGATCTGATGAGCCTATTTGACTAACATCTTAGTGAGTGCATATTGCATATTAACTAACTTCCACATATCATTTATTTTGTTTTGCAATTCTGCACTATGCATGTGTTCTCTTTCTCGACATGTATATAAACCCCTATTCTGAAAAGCTGCCCTGAACCCAGGAGATACTCCTTCTTACCTCTCCTATCTTACTTCCACTATTAGTTTCCTGCATTGCACCCGCTATACAGGACTGTCACTACAACTACACTTGGTCCAGTACTGGGAAATCCCAGCTCTTAGTATATTCTCGTTCCCAATATAGCACACGTATGGGGTAACTTATAAATGTCAATTGTGGGGAAAACTGCTAATAGTAGTACTGCAGTCACCATGGAAACCAATAGAATGTGCCACTTTTTCAAGTTTGCCCTACAATGACTTTTATACGTAACCACCAAGAACTTTAACTTTTGCATACAGATGAGGGTTTTTTTCTTTTATAAATTGTCATTAAATAAAAACAACAACAAATAAATCACTGTGCTTTACAGAACTTTTTACTGTTCTTCCCAACAATGGTGGAATGAAAAGCAATTAAGTGATTTTCCAGAGGGCAAACCTAGAACAAGTGACTAATTAAAATAAACAACACCCATAGTTTTAATCCAAAGCTTCTAGTTTACAAAATTATCAGCATTGTTTATAAAAAAAAATAAAAGTACAAGGTTCTTTAACTTGAAGCTGTGTTTTGTTGGTGCAGATGTATTTCGAGGCTAAATAATCCAACAGTGTTGGTGTGTACACTGTTCTGTGTTTCTCATTGCTATTCTCTGAATGCACAGCTCGGCTTATGTTGATTGGCAGGACTCACAGGCATGAAACCCTAAAAGAAGCCTTTCTTCCACTCCTCTCACGTCCACTCCACCCCTTCAGATTTACATTGAAACTCTGCCAATGTCACATTGCCTCAAGTCTTTTGCAGCATTAAAATGAAGCCCCCTTTCTTCCCTCCAACCCCCCTTATCAACCTTGTACCATGCCCAACAGAGATGTTAATAACAAAGTTTGAAAAGTACCTTGTTTCCTTATAAGAACTTCTCCAGGTTTTAATTTAGATATGTCTCATTTTTTTTGTAGTAGGATAGAGATGTAAAGTCCTGTTTTCCTCTAAAGGTGAAAACAGCCTGCTAGCCAGCAGGTGCAGAACCCCTAACCAGCTGCTGGCTGCACTTGAGTTCAAGCGTCTTGGTTCCCCCCCATGCCAAGAGTACTTCACATAATCCTCTCATGCAATTCACACTGTAATTGCACAGATCCAGACTGCTAGGGCTCAATTTATTATGATTTTTACTAACAAGATCTTCTGCAAACAGGGACTAGTCATATTAATTAGTTTTATGGAGCCAGCCTGCTCCAGCCTTATCAAGACTTTTTGTTCTGCTTGTCTTTAACCCCCAAGTTCTCCCCCTCCTTTGGTCCTCTTGAAGGCCACTCATAGAGTAGTACATGTGGATCTTTCAGTTTTTGTTGGTTCTTTTGATTGCCTGGCCTCATCTTCTCATCAAGATGAGGCCTGGTGGATAGACGCTAACGGTGGAGATTATTCTGTTGAGTACCAGCTTGTCTTCTCAAGGTTATGTTAGTGACATGGTTGATTACAAGGCTGCTGGACTGTAGTCAGAGTACCATAAAGTATTGTGGACCTTTCTACAAAACCAAAATAAAGACCCATCTAATTTGTTACTGTTATTCTAGTTTGTTTATCGATAGAGCACAAATTAACAAAGTACTTTCATTTATAAAACCTAACTGTTAAGAGTGACACAAAACCAGCTAGTAAAAAAACTGAATTATCATTGCAAAAAAACCACCTAATTGGTGTTTTCTTCCTTTTACAATTCTAGATCAATCCCATTAAATATTAAGAGTTGTGAGCACAATGTGACCCAAAAAGTGACACACTGAGAGCAAAATAATTAACAGACATTGTGGACATCCCCTCGAATACAGCAGAGCACTTTTGAGCATGCTTCATTGCATTGCAGCCACATTATGATTGTTACTAGTTTTTCAAGTAACGTGCCAACATTTTCTGTAGCTGTTTTGAATGAGTCAATTTACATAAGACTGATATTTTTTTCTACTAATCAGATAATGAAAAGCTTAAAAGTATCTTATTAACCCTTGTATAAGTGTAACAATTTTTACTGCCCCTTCATCCATCCTCCTAGACTTTGAAATACGGAGTTCCCCTCACCACTAAAATTCTCTTCCTGTTACATAAAAAAAATTATGTGCTTACATATGCCTACATCTAAATACATACATTTCTAGGAAGGTGAGGTCTTTCATAAGTGGTAAATTACATTTTAATTGTTATTACTGTAGCCCCTATGTGATTTCAGAGAGAGTGGTATCTTACTAGGTTATTTGTGGTGTGGTGAGGCCTGGGAGGGATGTGATTGGGTGATATTAAGTTATAATTTGGTAGACTAATCCTTGGGATGTACTATTACATAAATACTGTATTATCTGGGAAAGTGAAATGGAAAACCTGTCACATGAGTATCACTGGAGTAGACACAAAAAGTATATTTTAAGCAGTAAAATGAGTCCCTCATTGTTAAATGGATACACATAACTTAAGTTCAGTCCTGTTCTTGGGACCATCAGAAAGGGTATAAGTTATATACCATCAAAGTCCCTCTCCCTCCTCTGATCATTTTAAGCGATTTAACTCCTGTTTTACTAGCTTTACTACCTGGCTTTGCCTGGGATTTAGACTAAGATCGCTGCTCTTTGGTTTAGACATATTCTATTTTATAGTTAAGATTTCTGTATGAGGTTGCTGACTTTGCATCCTTCAGTATTTGACTTAATCATGCACCCCCAAATGTGTTATATATTTTGTCTTGACACTGGTATATGTCTTAAGCGGCAAAGTCAGATTGAATTAAATTAAAATATTTTAAAATTATCCCTCAGCTGTCTTCTAGATTCACTTTTTGTTATTGTCCATATTTAGTGACCCCTTTCCTTACTTCTCTAAATTTTTACAACTGATTGTTTTGGTTTTCTACAGAAAAGTGATATAACATTTGTATTAACTACAAACTGACAGATCATAATTTGTATGTCCTTTATGGTCCATTAAGCTAAACTTAAAATTTTGAGTAGTTCTGATGTAATGTAACCTTTTCTTGCATCCCCTAGTGAGCAACTCATCTGCTCGGGTTCTAAAGGTTTAAGACTACTTTCAAATCTTCAGTTTGCTGATGTCTCATTAGTCAGTCCTGAGACATAATGTACATTCCTAAAGTACTTAATCCTGCACTCTTGGACACAATACATTAACATGACATCGTTATCCTCAAGTATGGAGCTTCTACCTTCTGTGACAAACAGAAGTAATAAGAATAGGTAACGGTTTTGCTTGTTTGTTAAATTCTTGCATCAATACAAGTTGTCAACAAACAGTTCATTCAAATAAAATGAGTAGACTGTCAGCTGCATGCTTAATGTAGGTTATCAAGTATTGAAAGAATTTGAAGCAGGTTAAACGTTTAACCCAATGTTTTAGTGTCCCAGAGAATTGGAGGAATAACTGCAATGCCACAACCATAATGAATTATTAAAATCCCACCAAATGGTTAGAAAATATTATGGCTGGTATTGTTTTTATTGATGGTGCATGATAATGACTATTTTATATAAACAATAACTTTTAAGATGTTAATGATGATAAGTTTACATGTTACCGAATATGTTTTTTTCTGGTAAGTGAGACACACACAGTGGATTTAGGGTTGTCAGCATTCCTTTAAAATAATAATAATGATAATAATACTGGCCATTGTATTGCTTTCATGGACTTGGTACTGACCTGAAGTCAATTTTGTACTGGCCTGACAGTGGCTTGGTGGCAACCCTTTTTGGACTACATAATCCTCAACTTTCCATCTTGTGTGTGCCTACAGATTTAAAAAGATTGATTTTAGACAATGCAATAATTCCATGCATTCATTTGTTAAAGATCAGTTGTTTTTCTTTAAGGAGAACAGATATCCCTTTAGATAACAGGTGCTATCTGAGTGCTACCCATCCACACAACACAGCAAATTATACCCAAGTGAATTGATCCAACAATAGATTACAATGAAAAAGGTAAACTGATAAATACAGCATTACTTCTTCACAAACTCTGAATGAGCATATTAATGTCAGACAGAGATAGATTAATGACCAGCCAACTGAGGTCTAGGCTCACGGAATTCAGTAGGTTCCTGTTGTCATGGGAAAGCTGCATGCAGAAGCTTATGCAAGAGGGGGAGATAAGCTAGCTCTAGTTCTAAGGCCTGCTAAATTCTTAATCTATCTCTATTTAACAGGTCAATCACTTTGTGTGGAAACTTATTTAAGCATGAGAACAGATAATTTATTCACCAAACACTTTTTTTTGTAACTTTGAAATCTTAAACAGTTCCTATCACGGTTTTATATCTGTATAAACCTGTTTGTTACCAAAATGTACGTTAAATATAATTAAAAAAACCTGAAATAAATACAATGTTACAAATTTGTGGAATCTATTGGAAAAATATAAAGGGCTATACAAAGGCAAAGCAAGTGGAAATGTAGTGTAAACGGAAGAAACTTTAGATGATCATTTTTCTAATTATTAATTCAACATATACACACTGATGGAACCTGTGTTAGTTTTTTGTAACAATACCTAATGGTTTATGAAATCAAACAAAACAATTATTTCTGCATAAATCATCATGCAATATTATGCATCCCTTTTGGAGTTTGACAGTCAAGTAGGATGAGTTTATTTCCATTACCCAGACATTACGTCCAAACAGGATTTGTCTTTTGACACATAGGACTCGTGAGCCATTCTGGAAATCAATAACTGTGCTTTGCATGGTAATAGGTTTTGACACTTTTTCAAGCCACAATCTAGCCATCCTGTTTGATAAAAGTTCTGTTGCCCCATCCTCCTCCTGTACAGCCCCCTCACCAAGCCTCTGGGATGACTCAGATCATTGATGCATCTCCCGTCATTAGCATTTCAGCGGTCTGGCTCAGTAGGTTCTGAGGCAATCCTTCATGAGAATACAGAAGAATGTGCCCTATTTGCATGACTCTGTGCCAGAATGTAACTTTTTTTTTTCTCAGCAGCTTATTGTGCAGTCTCCATCAACATTAAAACTTTCCCATGAAGCGCTGAAATTATATTCTACATTTTCCAGCCCAGTTGTATCAGAATACAGCTTGGATTTTGTGTACAATTTGAACTCTACCATTTCAAAACTTTGCATACACGTGAAACAACTTGTACACTTCAGGCTGTTCTTGTGAATTGTGCAAAATAGCAGCTGTAATTTTAAATACCTTGGTGAACTCTTAGAATCTTTAGACCATGTTAAGTTAAATTTGTTCTTGCTAATTATTTTTCCCCATTGTCAGTCAAGTGTTGCTCGAGAGTCCACTTGATAACCGGAGATTCATTAACAACTCCATTAAAATGTTTGTTGCTGCTATTGGGGACTTACATTGAAAATAATGTTGAATCCCCCATAAGCTTACAATAATAATAATTTAACAAATTGTTGGCAGAAAAGTATCCTAATGAGCTGTGTCAGGGATAGCTAATAGTGAGGATTTAAATAATCAGTTTATAAAAATATTGGGGGACATACACACGCATATACTGGTGTAATCAGCGTGAGCGCCAATGGGTGTCTGCGTTATCTGTGACAAATGCGTATATTTAGATAGTGTTGGCACGCGTTGCCCTGGCGCAGCCTATGTATAAAACATCTGCACCTGATTTGTGTTGGGGAACCTCCTCCAAACACAATTTGATGGAGGTCCTTCAATCTCACACTGCTGTTGGGAGTTATAAGAAAGTGCGTGTTTTATAAAACTGATGACACTTTGCAGTGCAGTAGCTATTATACATATCCCCCATTATGTTTTATTAAAGGGCCTAACTATTATGTTGCGCTTAAGGGACTGTCAACCTCAAAAGTTACTTTTACTGTGAATGTAGAGAAAAAAATGGTGAAAAATGATCTATTCATTGTGTTAGCAGAATTGCAACTGCATAAATTAGGTTTAAAATGTATTTTAAATGTGTCTGTGGCGTCTCCTGTTTATGACATCACCTATGGCTTGATATGCAAATGAACTGTTTTTCAGTGGAAAATTAGTAATTTGCATATCAAGCCACATGGTTATGTCATATAACAGGAGACACCACAAACCACAATTAAAACATTTATTTTATATTATGTTAAGCATTTGAATGCAATTCTGCTACCACAATATATAGATACGTTTCATCATTTTTTATTCTCTACATTCACAGTATAAACTATGTTGAGGTTGACAGAGTACCTTATGTGTGCATTATGGGGAACCCGTATGAAAACTCCCACACTCCTGTGAGTCTGCTTTATACATTGGCACACATTATTTGGCACAGTCAACGTGTGCGCCTTGTCAGGGCCGCCATCAGAAATTTCAAGACCCCTTACTGAAAAAAAAAATCTGCCCCCCAGGTTGTTTATCCATTAGTATGCCACTGATAATTTGCTCATTAATAGCCACTGATAATTTGCTCATTAAATTGCCATTTATAATTTCTTCATTAATATACCACTGATAATTTGTTCATTAATATGCCACTGGTAATTTGTTCATTAATAGCCACTGATACTTTGCTCATTATTATGCCACTAATGATTTTCTCCTCTTCTGCTCCCCTTTACATACCTGGATGCTGCTCGTCGGCCGTCTCCTTCGCAGTGTTTGCTGCATGCACGCTGCGTGCAGGAAATACAGCCACCGGTATATGAATTGCTGTCATTTCCAGGGCCTGTTTTTTAAAGGACTGGGCCATAAGTGAGCCACCGGGGACGCAGGACCGGTGTATCACCCATCCCCTCTGATGGTGGCCCTGTGCCTTGTTTATACATGCGCCCTATATATCTACCTATAATACCCACATGCCTTTAGTTTGCATGAAGTGGCAAAAATCTGATTTGATGGGGCAACCTTACGTTACCACAATGGGCAAGCTGAGTTGAAGACTGAGTAGATCATCTACAAGCTCCCAACAGGAAAGAAGAAACTATGAGAAGGTGTCCTGTAGTGGTGTCCTGGGATAGGTAATCGGTATTGATGGGGGAGAGGAGGGAGGTTTCCTGTGATACAGGGGCAGAGGGAGGTGTGGCTTGCAATGAGGGTGATTTGGGAGATGGTCAGGGAGTGAATATTGTAATGTTGCGGTAATAGTAGCTTGAGGTCTGTGTATCTACTGGAGGTGGTGGAAGTGTCCTGTGATTGTTGGCACGACTGATATCAGGGTATGACAGGCAATACACCTGTCATGGGCCAGGTGGTACTGGGGGACCTGCTCTGGGGCCCCCTAAAAACAAGAAACTCTGTATGTGCCATCCTACCATGCGGCCTCTTGCACTCCTAGCACGATTTCTGAGGTCAGAGTGTTGGTGGTCACGTGACCTATAGACCACATGGGGAGCTCTAGAAGCAGCATGGTAGGATATTTGTGCACCTGGACAGCACACCGACACAATGCTCCACTAGACACCACTAGACACCAGGGAGCTGTGGGTGCTGACTAGTAAGTCATGGGAGTGTAATGTGGTGATGGGGCATACCCAGGGGTGCTGAGGTAAAACTTGGGTGTGTAATGAGATTGAAGGATCATTTTCTCAGGTGCTGGGGTAAGTCCCGTGTGTTCAATGTGGGAGATGGGGCATGTAATGGGGTGCTTTGGTAAGTCCTGGGTCTGCAATGTGGTGATGAGGCTTGTCCTGGGCTGTTGGAGTAAGTCCTGGTTGTGCAGTGTGGGTGAGGGGTGTGCTGGGGTGTTGGGGTAAGTCTTGGGTGTGCATTGTGAGTTATGAGGAATGTCCTGGGTTTGTAATGTGGGTGCTGGACAATGTCCTGGGTGTGCAATGTGGGTGATGGGGCATGTGCTGCGTGTGCAAGGTGTAACATCAATGGTAGCCCTGATTCCATTACTGTTGCCACAGAACATATTAGTGTATAACAATATTGTTAACACAGGTATGGTAATATCACTATACTGTACAAATAAAGCTACAACTGATAAAGTGACTAGACACCTAAGTCATAAGCTAAGAAACAAAATAATACATAGCGTGAAGGTGTGTTCTACAAATTAACTACATTTAAAAAAATAATAATACTACAAGTTATAAAATATGTGTGTTGCAGGTGCATATGTATAGATATTCAGTTATTTGTGTGTTACATCTGCATTTTTGCTATATGTTTAAATCCATACACACTTTTACTGGCCAGTATCAATGTGTGTTTTTGTGTGACTGCATCTGTGTTTCTGTATATCCAGCTACACCAGCTATTGTTACACACTGAATAATACATAGAGTGAAGGTGCGCTATAGAAATTAAATATAAATAAATTAATAAAAAAATAAAACACAATATTTGGTCACCACCAAATTGATGAGTGTGTAAATGACTAGGAATCACAGAATAATGCATGGATAATAATGCAGATAAAAGGAATATTTATAAGGAATTGCCTATTTCCTTGTAGTTTTCAAATGTACGTATAGTATAATGGTACAAACATGGTTGATAAATAAGCCTTGAGAACAACTGGTATCTGAATGTATATAGCGCACCATGTGTAGATTTCAGCTTTTGGGTAGTGGCAGGTTCTCCAAGCAGTACCTTCAATCAGTGTATCTAATATACAAAAAAGATTTAATAAAGTCTAGAAGATCTTACATTGACGTAGAAATGTGATCACTTGTCAGCCAAATCACAAAGGCAAATACAGCAGGTAGAGTAATAATTGAACAACATAAGTGGGTTAAAGCTGCCTGACACGTTTCACCATAAATTCTCGGGCTTCTTCCAAGCAGCATTCAGCATCCTTTTAAGAAGCCCATGAACTTCAGAGAAAAATGCAGTTTTCGATTATTTGTGTACAACTACTGTATTCCCCTTTGTGATTTGGCTCACAAATGAACACCTTTCTTCCTCAATGTAAAATGTTTTATGCTTCATTAAATCTTTTTTTTATGTATGATAGATTGATTGAGTATACTTTCTTGGAGGTACTGCTTGGAGATCCTGCCACTACCTAGAAGTAGACATCGCACACAAGGTTTGCTGCAAAGATCCAGATACCAGTTTATATCAAGGTTCAGTTATCAACTATGTGTATACCATTGTACTATAAGTATGTTTGAGAACTTCAAGGAAACCATGTATTTCATTTAAACGCTTGTATATATCCATACATTATTCTGTTATTCACTTTTCACTTATGCACTCATCAAATTCGTGGTGACCAAATATTGTGGGGGGGTTTTAAATTATTATTTCATTTCTTTAACGCGACTTTACTCTATGTATTATTTAGTGTGTAACAATAGTTTGTATAGGTGGATATACAGTAACACAGCTACAGTCACACCAAAATGCACATTGATACTAGCCAGTAAAAGTTTGTATGGATTTAAACTTATAGAGAAAATGCAGAGAATGTATATATATTTATATGCACCTGCTTCATATTTTATAGCTTATAGTCCAAATAGTAGATAAATATTGCTCATATTGTCTGCCTACCCTGTAGTTTTATACACTGATATATTTGATTTAGAATTTTCATTGATTGAGAATTCAGAATATTGTGCCTGCTATAGAAGCAGTATTTAATGACAATTACTATATCACATTATTTGAATAAATGTTTAAATAATATAAAAAGCAAGAATTCTGGAGGAACCCATCTTAAATGTAACACAAATACAAATGTTATATAAGAGGAAGCAAAATGTTACCTACATTTGAAAGAGTAATATTATGTGTTATGACATTATTCACCTTTTCAGATAGTAATTGCGAGTTGAGCTTTTATTTTGATAATTTCTCTTTCCATGCCGGTATTTTTAGTCTGTGTTTGTCACGCCAGGAAACGAGAAACAATTCAAGCAGAAGAATAATCTGGAATGGACGCCAACAAAGATAATCATCTGCCAAATAGCTGCATGCACAAACTTATAGATTAGGGCCCTCCAGTAGCACAAATCTCAAGGTTGCCGGGAAGCTCACACGGTGATTAGTATAGGTTTACGGAAGATATTGTTAATTATAGGTGGCTGATTTTGCTGGGTGAGACATCCCAGGTTTTCTTACATTCCTGTTTTCAGACAGATCATCTTAAACTGTTGTCTAACCTTTTTTTCTTAATCCATTGCGTTTTGAGTTGGTGGGAATTGCATTCATTGCACCTCTTCTGGAGGTACGGAAACTCTTTTTATATTCACTTGGTTGGACCGAGCCAGGGAAATACGCACACATATACACTGAGAAAAAAAAACCTGGGGTACTGATTAATGGCTGCTAATTAGCAATGTTAATGACCAGGTGTCCCTGAGCACGGCCAGCTTCTCTCAGCATGTAGTGATCCCTCAATGAGGGCCTTGCAAATCCATTCCCAGTGACCCTAGCCCTCAGCTGCCAGTAATGAAGCAGAGCTCTCTCATTATACCCAGGAGAGACTCAGAGGGAGGCCACAATCAACAACGCAGACCTTTTCCCTCTGACTCTAGTGGATCATCCATTAATTAAAGTACAAGCCTCTCTCTTACCTTTTCTTTAAAATTCATTGTGTAGGTGTGTATATAGTTTTTCATCCTGTGTATGTGCATATATGTTTATATAAAATTATATATGTATGTATATGTTTAAACAGCTATTGGATATGACATATTGCACTGAATGTCCACACACAAATGTTCTTATGCCATATTAAACATGTAAGTGTTTGTATGAAAATGTAGGAATATACACAAGATATAAAATAAGGTGCTGTAGAAGGATAAAAAAGAAAGATACATGTATTTATTCATAAAATCAGTTTGTCCACAGGCTTAAAGGGACAGTACATCTGAAGAAAGAAATCAAACATATTGATAATTCATTACCACCAACTGTACTACATATGTATTTACATGGTGTGATAGGCAAATATCCTATCCTACTGAACATGCTAAATGTTAAAACCAGATCCAGATGATGCCAAACAAAAAGTTACAGGCATCCAACCATATACTTTTTTTTTCTGTAGGTGAGGCATGTGTCACAAAACAGAGAAAAAAAAAGTGCAGACTAGGTGAATTTTGTTTAGTATCTATGAACACATTTTATAATTATATGTACTAACTGTCATTGCTATTATTTTTTAATTTGGTATAATTCATGACCATAACAGGGAAAATTACTCTTTAGTGGAAGGGGGTGGAGCAGGCAGACTTCATCTCTTTATGCTGTGCTCCAAGTGGGGCTGGGACAGTGATGAAAGTGGCAATTTGCCACCTCTCTGGGTCAAATGGCCCACCTGGACCTATTGTAGGGCTGACTGTGTCTGTCGATGGAAAACCAGTTTGTCTAAAGTATGACAGGTGGTGATTGGAAACAACAGATTGTTGTTGTACAAGTTCATCCAAATGTTTGTAGATTTATTTCTGGTCTAATGATCGTCCTATTATATTTAGATATAATGTCCTTCCAGTTGCCAATTAAGGAGTGAGACTTAAGACCGAAAGAATGCTGGAGCAACTTGGGTAGCAGAGTCCCCTAAAACAAGGCTTGTGTGACTTGGTAGAAATGACTAGAAATTAGCACTCCACTGGGTTCAAATAGACCACCAGGTTTGAACACGTGTGTGGGACATTAAGTGATGGACAATTCAAGGCCTATCTTGTTTTTTTTATTTTCCAAAGTCCTTTTTTGAAAAGAAAAGGATGAGTTTATTTTGGTAATTTTGCACCCACATTGCCTCTCAAATCCTTCTCAAGCCTTCTTTCCCTATTCAACAGATATAAGCTAACTTTTCTGTAACACACTGTCTTGGAACTCTTACATAATATATTGTGTCAGGGTTTACACTTATGATAAGTGACAGATTGCTGGGCTGTTATGGTAGCTAATCAGGGCCGCCATCAGGGGAGACGGGCGATACACCTGTCCTGGCCCCAAAAGAGGCAGCTACCAGGGCTCATTCATTCCTGGGGGGCCAAAGCAGCTGCACCGTGGGCCCCTGCTGCCCATGTAACTGTCTCACATGGAGACACTTACAATCGGGCAGCAGCCGGCAGATCCGCATCCCGGCTTTTAGTCACAGCAGCCAGAAATGACAGCATGTGGTGGCTGTATTTTCATGCAGGAAGAAAACCTGTGGAGGAGACTGCAGAGGACCAGCAGCATCCAGGTAAGTACTGGGGAATGGGGGAGAATTGGCTGTGGCATATTAATTTACAAATTATCAGTGGGCTATTAATGGACAAATTATCAGTGGGCTATTAATGGATAAATTATCAGTGGAATATTAATGAGAAAATTATCAGTGGCATATTAATGGACAAATTATCAGTGGCTATTATTGGACAAATTATTAGTGGGCTATTAATGGACAAATTATCAGTGGCTATTAAGGAACAAATTATCAGTGGCAAATAATGGGGGGGGGGGGGGGGGGGAATACATTTTTCAGTAAGGGGCCCTGAAATTTCGGATGGCGGCCCTGTAGCTAATTAGCAGATTTAATAAATAATTAAAAAAACATCAAGGTTTGGTGAACACTTGTTGACAAAGCCTATGTAGTTCAAAAGCACTTCAGTTCCATCCATGAAACACTTTTATGTTGCTCCAGTTAGAGCCAATTTAATTAAAACACATAATTGAATAAAAAATAAATTAATTGAGAAATAGCTTTGCTGGCTCAAGAAATATCAAGGCCCCAGAACACAGCACACATGGGATAGTACACAATAATATTAGTAATAATAATAATAATATTGTTTGTAAATTATTGAGGTACTTTATTAAATATTTTCTTACTGTAAACAGCCCCCACACTAGTCATATATTGTATTTGCTTTGTTTTTCATCTGAAAATTTGGGGACTTTGTTAAACTGGCACTGGCCTGAATTTTTTCTTCACACAGCAAATACATACTGGCCTTGAATCTGAAATGAATCATTTTTTTTATGTGACCTCGATGACACAGTATTTCACTTTGTAACATTGAATATTTTTTATGATTCTCCTTCCTTCTTTTATTCTTTTCAGTTCATCTCTCAAAATAAACAAAATCAGAAAATGAAAACATGTTAGTTTTTTTTTTATTTTTGAAAAATGGATTAACCCCTTAAGGACCAGGGATTTTCTGGGCCGATGACCAGTTTCTGGGCCAATGACCAGTTTCTGGACCAATGACCAATTTTTGAAATATGGTCACTGAAAAGGAATTTTCCTCTCTGTAATTTAACGCATCCATACATGTTATATGTTGTTTTTTAAAGGACAGTTGGAGCTTTCTTTTGATACCCTCTACATAAAAATAATCTACAATTTAGTATTAAAAAATACATATAAAAGGGAAAAATTTGGGAAAAAAACAATAATCGACACAACTAGTGCAACAGTATAAAATAGAAAAAGAGCACAAATGCCTATGAATAAGCGTGTTATCACGCGAAACGCGTCAGGCGGATAACTCTCACCGCGTCCTCTGTCTTAAGTGTCTACGTGTATGTTATATTTAATACATTTTTCTATTTTTCACCATATTTACTTAGAGTGCATGCATTTTTTTCTTTGTTTAGTGCAACAGTAACTCACTTATACCAACTAATTGACTAACTAATAAAAAGTTTATGCTCCCAGACCCCCCCCCCCCAACAAAAAACCGAGTAAAAAAAACTCTGACCAGTGTGATGTCAGAGCCATAAGAATCATAGAACAGGTATGCAGGGTTAACTGTAGTTAAATGAATATATTACAATAATATTTATTTATTCAAAAAAACTTTCAAATTGCTAAAATAAAAATGAAAACTTGGGAAAAAAAACATAATGAAGGCCATACAGAAGAAAGGAAACTGACCACAGTAACACACTGTGATCAGCGAGGAAAGGGTTAATTTTTTTATTTTTACATGCTGTTCTTTATTTATTTATATTTTAACTTACAGGTCACTCTCTCTGCTTCACTATAAGTACGTACGTGAAGCACAGGGGGTGAATTAGAGGCAAAGTCAATGTGTGAACACATTGATTTAGCCATCTAATTGGCATGTTATCGCAGTGATCACTCACCCGGAAACCCGCCAATCGGGTCCAGGAGCTTTGCTTCGGGTGCGAACCACTAATCACAAGGTGCCCGAACTTCCATGCGATTCAGCTAAATCTAGCCGGTGCTCTTTTTGAGCATCAGCTAAATTTTCCCTGTCAGACTGAGGCCACTTAGTGGGATCTGAGCAGTGGCGTCCCGAGGCGGGTGCAGGGGGTGCGGACCGCACCGGGTGATACCTCCAGCGGGGGAGACACCCGTGTAGCCGGCATCCCCCCGTAGCGCATCGCGCTGCTGTACTTTTATTTTTCTGGCAGCACATCCACTGGATTCGGGCGCCCGAAAAAAAAAAAAAAAAAAATCCATGGCATCTGAATGGCACAAGAATTATGGCATCTGAATGGCGCAATAATTATGGCATCTGAATGGCACAATAATTATGGCATCTGAATGGCACAATAATTATGGCATCTGAATGGCACAATAATTATGGCATCTGAATGGCACAATAATTATAGCATCTGAATGGCATAATATTACTGGCATCTGAATGGCGCAATAATACTGGCATCTGAATGGCACAATAATTATGGCATCTGAATGGGACAATATTATTGGCATCTGAATTGCACAATAATGATGGCATCTGAATGGCACAATAATGATGGCATCTTAATGGCACAATAATTATGGCATCTGAATGGCACAATAATTATGGCATCTGAATGGCACAATAATTATGGCATCTTAATGGCACAATAATTATGGCATCTGAATGGCACAATATTACTGGCATCTGAATGGCACAATAATTATGGTATCTGAATGGCACAATATGACTGGCATCTTAATAGCACAATAATACTGGGATCTTAATGGCACATAATTACTGGCATCTTGATGGGCAAATTGGCTGGGGCATCTTAATGGCACAATAATACTGGCATCTTGATGGCACAATATTACTGGCATCTGAATGGCACAATATTACTGACATATTAGGCAAATTGTCTTGCTTATTAATGGCAAAATAATACCTGCATATTATTATTGTGTGTGACATAATTTGTGGGGCTCTTGTATGTGGCATATTTAATGAGCCATCTGACTGGTATTACTAAGGAATCTGTTTGGCATGATATTGGAGGAAATCCAGGGGGGTGACACCATGAGTTACCGCACCGGGTGACACCAACCCTAGTGACGCCTCTGGATCTGAGCACTGCTTATTGCAGGGAACCGCGATGAGCTGTTAAACACTGGACGTTTTATGCCATCCTAGCATCTTTTGGGACCTTTAAATTAGGAAAAAAGAGAATATCCTGTCTTCAAAAAGGGGTTAATAGACCCCCCATGTTTATTTACAAACAATGATGGAAATAAATGATGGTGGGGCAATGAGGTGAAATCATTTTCTAACATGCCAGAAATGAATCAAAAATAGTACACAGGCCATGTATTGGTTATTGCCATGGGCATGGACTGTTAGACTTATTTTTGCTTTGACAATGCCATTTTATTGGTCAAGTTTCTCAGATCCAGCTCCACATTTACATTTGCATGTCAAACCTCATTGTGATGTCATAAATAGGAGATACCGCAGATACACAAAACTTTATTTTCTCCAAATATAGTCATTTGACATTCTGATAATGCAATGTATATCTGATTTCTGATAATTTTTCATAGTATAAACGAACTTTATATGACAGAGTCCCTTTCAGTAGTTTACAGATATTTGGTCCCTGGCTTTTGAGTCACCCTGTACATTGAATTGTGTTCCTTGTTTTGATATATTTAGATATAGCTATTGTCACGTATCAAAACATGTGAAGGCTCATCCAGGCTGTATGCAGTCATTCTTCTTTTTTCTTGCTTTCTTTTCTGCTTATGTTGTATTCATGTGTCTATCCTGTTCCTTATATTCCTGTACCCCTGTATCTGTTTCAAGCCTTGAAGCCCTGTAATGGGGCTGCCCTGAATCCTGAAAACCTGCAATGGGGAGCACAGTCCTGAAACCCTGTTAGTGGGCTAGCCTGAGTCCTGTCCTTAACCCTGTAAGTGGGATGCCCAGAGCCCTGTCCTGAACCCTGTTAGATCCTCTCCTGAAGCCTTTTAAAGGGGGTTCCCCTTCCCATCCTTCTTCTTTTCTTGGTTGTTATGTTCTCCTCCATTTCTGGTTTTCCTGTGTTTATTGTTCTGTTCCATTTCCGGTATTTGTGTTGCTTTCTGTTTGTTTCATTGCTCCTATACAATGTACCCTGCCTGTTTGTTCTCTGTCTTCAGCTTCCTTCAAGCTCCCAGTCAATGCAGTCCTGTTACAGGTAATTCCTGTGTGCCTGTGTTGTGGCAGTATTTCTAGATTTATTTTTAGGCAGGTTCTAGGTTAGGGATTTGCCATATTGTGAGGTACCTTGACACTGGTTGGCAAGCTTAACATCCTATGGCAATCAGGGGACCTAAATCCTCACTTTTACCACCTCATAGTCATTAGGTTAGTTCCTTTATTTGTCTCTATGATTGTTTTGTTTCCTTATACTTGGAGAGATTGCTGGGTGCTTGGAGCTCCTCTGGACAGTTTTTGTTGTTAGCATACATAAGTACTACAGTTCCACATACACACAAAGACCCATGCTCCACCTCCTCGGCACATTATCCAGGGACAGGGTAAGTTACCTCCGAGATCCACTCCGTGTAAAATAACCTTAATGGCAATACAGGAAAAACAGCAAAGCAGAGGAAGTTCACCTCAAATAAATGCTCTTGATCACAATGCTTTGGTAAAAAAAACTTTTATGCTTTATTCATCCAAGGTTAAACGCATTGCATTGGCAAAAACCTTCACAAGACAGATCAACTTCCCATCACACACCTGACGCGTTGTGTCACAAAAACTGACTTTATCGTAGGCATACCCCTTGAAACACTCACCCTGTATTTAAAGACCGCTGAATTAACAGCACCTATGGTTTAAAGTAGACAGCTCCAATTTAACAGCACCTGTGGTTTAAATGAGACAGTTCACTTAAACATAAGTGATTTTTTTGTCGACTGTTGTCCTTGAAGGTTTGTCAACAAGGATGGATAAAGCATACTTTTGATTGATATGAGAAAGTGAACGATGGGGAAATAAAACAAAATCATCTTCTTCATATTTTCTGGGCCAGTGCACCATTTTACATGCCAGGACAGACATTTGGAAATTGACGGTATTCACATTATGCAATACATGCATGCAGGAAAGCTTAGGCTCAGTCTACCCAGTGTTATGTATCTGTCAAGCACAGCGTACATAAATATTATATCATTCCGAGCAGGAAAAGTACAAGATTCTAATCTTTTATTATTTGTTATTTATAATGTATGCCTCATTTAGTACAATCGGTAAATGGCACACAGAAGATTAATATGAAGTTTACCACTCTTTGAACTACAATCTTCTTCGTTTGTATTAGTGGTTGCTTAGCAACCAAGCAAATAAGACATACTAGAGGAATCAAAGTATTTTACAAAAAGAATTACAGGAGATTTATTTTATGTTCAGGATTTGTAAGTAACCAGAATTCCTTTGGATCAAAGTTGTAAAAGAGAGAATGATTCATACAATAGCACAAATAAAGGTAATTTTATTTACACATTCTTGTAATCTACTTTAAATATAAAACAAAATACATACATTCTTAGTCATTTTTATTTCATGTGAATTAAGACGTGCTCCAGAGTCAGATTGAATATGATCTATTCTGTCTGCCATAGTAATTTTCTAGTTGGCACCAGTTATGAAGAACTATTTGGCGCTATTCAAATATACAATAAAATATACTGCAAGCTGCTCTCCTATACTCAACAGGTACCTGCATACTACTGTAATTGGTTTTCACTATACATTTTTACGTGGACTGTACATAAATTTATATCCATAGTTATATGGTTTGCAGTCTTGGCATCCAGCCCAGAAAGGACTCCACCCGAAACGCAAATCGCAAATATGCAAAGTGGGAAATAATGTGAATGACGCCTACAAATTATGTTAGCAAAAGTGTTCATGAAGACTTTAATGTCTATCCACCCATTGGAGACGAATAGCAGCAAACATTAAAAAACCCACACCCCGTTTCACATGCTAGTCTCAGCAAAATTGGGACCATTTGAGTCTTAGTGCTGTAAACCTTCAGGTAGAGGGCTATATAGGAGACATGCAGTATCATAGTAATTTAGCTTGAGTAACCTCCAAGGTCAACCTCCAAGTCCTGGGTTCCACTCTTTCTTTGAGTTTGATGAAGATGCTCTCCCAAAGATGATGGAAACTGCAATTTATGGCATTGGGCAGAAGCCTACAATCTGTGACTCTCACCAAAAGAGGTACCAGGCATTTCTGTGAAAAAAGGTTTGTAACACTAAATACAATTAGTAATATTACTGAATTTACAGAATTTATTCACCCCGTCTTTACAAATCTATCATACATATTGACACCTTATTTCCTAACCTCCATATTTTAGTTTAGTTAAACCTGAAAGGAAATCAAGGATATCCAAACTGCTCATGAGTTTGAGCTTTAGATGAAACTGTGATTCATGGGGCATACTAGAGCTGCTGCAAACATTAATCAATTGATTTCAGAAGGGGATCTACCTTAAAGCCCAACGCAGACTAGTCCCAGTATGTGTCTGGTTTTATCTATTCCATTTCTGTATATGTTTTCCATGTTCCTGTCCCTTACTTGTGTCGTGCCCTGAATATCTGAACCTAGTTAAGGGGTTCCCCTCTACGGACCTTGTTAATTTTATTTCCCTGTTCTGTGTTACTGTGCCCTGTTCCCTGATTCCATGTTTCCTTTGTTCCCTGTTCTGATTAATTTCTGGTTTTCTGTTCTGCCTGTCATTATGTTTCATTCTGGGTTTTTATTCTACCTTGCTACTTTGTTTAAGTGTGCATTACCCGTTTTCTCAGCTTGCTCTTTCCATTCCCAGCCAGTTCTGCTGCAGGTGTGTTTCTATGTGTTTGTCTTTCTGTGTTATTAGAAACATAGAAACATAGAATGTGTCGGCAGATAAGAACCATTCGGTCCATCTAGTCTGCCCAATTTTTTTATTTTTTTTTTGAGTACTTTTATTAGTCCCCCGTTCCCGGTCTTATAGCTAGGATAGCCTTGTGTCTATCCCACACATGCTTAAAATCCTTGACTGTGTTTACCTCTACCACTTCTGCTGGCAGGCTATTCCATACATCCACTACCCTCTCAGTAAAGTAATACTTCCTGATATTACTTTTAAATCGTTGCCCCTCTAATTTAAGACTTTAAGAATTTATTCATTTGCTAGTTTATTATTCAGTTGTAGGGACTTGCCTGATTGTGAGGCACCTTGACATTGGTTGCCAAGCTTCATCTTATTGACCTATAAGTCAACTAAACCCTGACCATTTAGCATCTCTAGTGTTAGGTTTTTCCCTGTATCTTTGTATGTATGTTCCCTGACCCTCTTTTCATGAAGCACCTGAGGATTCCATATGCTCTATACTCTCCCCACATCTAGGTCCATTATGAAGCGACTGAGGATTTTAGCTCAGTACACCATCTATTGTGTTCCTTAGCCCTGTCCTCTATATGTAGTCCTTGTTATATCTGTGCCTGATTTTTTCAGGTCGTAATGGCCTAGCATTCTTTACTCACCATTATATATGTTATTATCTCTAACCCTTTACCCTGTATTGTTTATTCTTAGTTTGGTTTCTGTTTTATCCCGCTCTTGTCTCTTTTCATTCTACCTTTGTTTCTAGTCTATCCTGTAGCCCTGCACTCTGAATTTAATTCATCTTGTTTGTGTTCTGTCCATATTTGCTCTGCTCTACCTGCTTTATTCTTCTTTAGCCTGCAGGCATCTCCTGTTCAGTTAAAGCTGTGTCCCAAGTTCCACTCCAGGATGTCTGCAGGATCTCTTCCATCTCATCTTAGCCTTGCCTGGATACTTCAGCTGCTACTATAGGGCCCTTGGAATGTAGCGGAATGATCCTGGGTTCCTCAAGCCACAAATTAACAGAATTTATACAATACAAAGAAATTGCAACCAAAACTTGCTCTTTAAAGCAAATCCAGCATATTTCAAAGAGAATTTAGCAGCACACTGTATTAAATATCCTGGTTTAGGGGTGGGGTCCGCATTCCCTTGTATTTGTATGAATATTTGAAGCCTCACCAAGCTATTGGGTATTTCACCCCAGCCACCCATTGGTGTATATATATATATATATTGTATCCAGTATAGGTCCTACCAACATTGGAGTACTTTGACTCAGTGGTTAAACATGATATGGCCTTATAGGTTGAATAAATCTCCAATTTCTTCATCTAGGATAGGTGCTTTTAAAAGAATGTTATGAAACAAATTTTGGTCATGCGCTGATATTTCTCTGTATAGGATGACATAATACCGCACAGCATTTGCGTGACCAACGGACCTTTTTCATCCAAAAAGAACCAGCGATAGTATTGCCTCAAAAACGTAATATTGGCCCCATGATCATTTTTTACCTGACCACGGGTAAAATTCCGGCTGGGTTAGCAATCCAAGCGCACATGCTGTGAGTTGCAATCTATTTGTGATAGCCAGTTGCACTTGCACTCAGTGTGCATTTCAGTGTGCGTCACACTGTTTTAGAAGCCATCTGCAGGCATGCAAGTTAGGAGGTATGCTTTTATATGCATTTTCTCGATTGCACATGTACTAGTTAAAAAAATAAAAAATGTTTTGCCACGGCAAGTTTGGAAAAAGTTTGGAACAAAAAGGACTAAATAAATATGCTAAATATGGAGCAAGGACCAGAAACAACCAATGATTTCCAGGGTAATTACTCCTCATTTAGCACTTTGCCCAATAACAACTCTTTATACATATGGCCTAAAGAGCTAACCTACTTTGACATTGTCAGATCCTTACTTTATACACGAGCATTCACCTGCAGTTCATAAATATATGCAAAATAAACCACATACAGGGTTATGCGCCAAAAGTGGACTAATAAGTGAAAGATAGGCAAGTTGAAGCAGTTTTTCAACTCAGCAGTTAATGCATGAAACCATTTACAAAATACAAAACAATGCAATCACAAAATAACAGACATTGATGATTCATTACGAGTGCAGTAATATATAGAACATAGCAGAAACATGAACACCATGAATACTCCAACAAAATATAAACCAAATAAAAGCAATAGAAAGAGATAAAAAGCTCACACATGTTAAATATAAAGATACCTATCCAATGCACAAGCCACTGGTACAATAATGACCTAAATTATGCATATCATATAGGAAGAAAATGGTCACAACATGTTTAGGAGCCAAATTCGATATCATATAAACAGCAGCTATTAACCTGGTTTGCTTGATGATAAAGGTACACAGAGAGATTAGATGCTGCTTTTAATATTTTCATTTTCTTTATGAGATGTAGAGTAAACCCAGCTAAACAAACAAAACAACCCTGGAATAAATTGAAGGGAGCTATTGACATAAAATAGCTGAAGGCAATTAAAAAACCCTGGCCAAGCAGTGAGGTCATCTGGGCTACCTAATTGCTTTGAGAAGAGCTTCTCAAGACGGTGTAATTATGGATCTCCTCACTTAGCTGGTGCTCCTTTTCTTGCTCCTGTTCTACCCCATTGCCCTTCATCCTCAAGCCTGTGTTCTTAAGAGGGCGGAAGCTGTAACTACAAATAAATCAATTAGCAGGTGTGGTGTGCTAGCTGTGTTTACTGGTAACATAACATCTGCCTCATTATGTACAAAGGTAGTGCCAGTGATCAGGGTGCACTTCTTCATCTCTGTTTAGCTCTCAGAAGCCTATTGCATTTGTATTTTTCTAGTTTAAGGTACAAATTAAATGAAATCTCATTATAAAGTGCCAGAAAGTGACGGTATTGCTTACATTTTATATTTATGAAGTGAAAACAGAAAATCACATGTAGAACTTAAAAAATAAATTAATAAGTAAATATATATATATATATATATATATATATATATTGAAATATATGTATTTATTTATATATATTGAAATATATGTATTTATTTATATTTCTATATATATGTGTGTGTGTGTATGTATGTATAATTTATGGTCTTCTTTTATCTCTGAATGGTTAGATGAGCTCTGTAAGAGAAGGAACCTTGACCTCACTTCCTTTTGTGTAATATGGAATGCTGAGTAAAGTACAAGAGCTGGATTTGTGGTGAACTGGAGAAAGCAAACTGTTCAGCTAGTTAAGGCATCTTCCAGAAAGGTGTTTAAGAAGTGGATAGTCAGATGCAGTCTCTCTCTCCATTTGGTGATGCTAAGGAAATACATTGCAATATGCTTAGTGCCGTGACTCAATTGTAACTTCAGTGAGTGTGGCTAGGGCTTATATTTGAGTTCTCAAACTAACCTACTCACTACATTTAAGGTTTATTAGTTTTCTGATGTTACAGGTAAAATGATACCATTCATCTCAATAAAAAAATGTGTTACCATATTTTTTCTATCATTTAAAAAATATTTCTCTTGTACTTGGAAAGATGTGAAATTCCTAACAAGATGTTTAACTTCTCATGACTATTACTAGTGTTCACTTACCAGAGTTAACCTATTGCCCTAATGACAGTTTGTTTAAAGGAAGTGAAGTGGGAACAAACGGTGAGTATTGACATAGTATTGATTAGATATAGGTCATCCAGGAGTTCCTCTTTATAATGATTAATGTGTTTTTACGCTGACCCATGTATCCTTTTGCAAGAAATTTCTGGACTAAAATGAATATTAGACATGAAAAGTCACCAAAGATTGGAAATGTACTAGGCCTACGAACAGATGCAGCATGGGTCTCATAGTGACTAGTTTCGCACTTTATAGATCTATAGTAGAATAGTCGCCATGCATAACTGACATTTGCCCCTCACCTGCCCAGGCTCCTCTAATTTGGTTATTCCTTTGTTCTGCTATTGTTGATTGACTGCCCCTGGAGGCAGTCCTCAATATAACATTAGAAAAAAAGGACAAAAGTAACCCTGGATCAAATTAACACTAGATCTATTGTTGGGGTTAAAGTTAGAGTTACACTTAGTGTTAAAGATGAGTTAGGGTTAAAACTAGGGTAAGGGCAATGGGTAGATTTAGGGTTAAGCTTGGGGTCAAAGGGTCACCGTAGGAGAAAATGGTTTAGAAACAAAAACACAACTTTTGGTTATTGCCTTATAACTTGCAAAAAACAACAACATTAAAACATGTAAACCTGCATGTTTCGAAACTTGGGACAACATTTTGAAACTATTTAGATGGGGCCTTTTTTACCATTTGTAATTGTCCAAAAGATTTTTTAGGTCAACTTGGAAAATGTGTGTTTTTAAAATTTTGTCATCATATTTTATGATTTTTTTTTTTGAAGAGTGACTGATTACTTGTATCAAAATCAGAATATAAACTTATCTTAAGAATAGAGATGATCATTGAAGATAGGTCATCATGTACTCCTGCCTTAGAATTAACAATGTGCATAAGTCCTCAAATGGGCAACTGTAACACAGCCTGACCCCAAGTGTAGCTAATACCCAATGTCTTTTAAGAGTAAATATTAAAGTTAGATCTAAATAGTATCTACAGGGTATAAAACAAGGGGCTGTGAAATAGAATGATATAATAAGGTACTGGACACATTCGGTGGCCTCAGCCGCCTCAGTGTTCTGGCATGGAAGGGATGACAGGAGGAGAAGAGAGACACAAGAAATGAAAGAGGAGAGAGAGAAGCGAGACTATGGTTGGGGGAGAGGAGAGAGAGAGAAGCGAGACTACAGTGGGGAGAGAGAGAGGAGAGAGACTACAGAGGCAAGAGAAAGAGAAGAGAAACTACAAAGGGGAGATAGGAGAAAGAGTGAAGAGAGACTACAGAGGGGAAGGGAAATATGAGAAAGAGAGAAGAGAGATTACAGAGGGGAGAGATTAGAGAGAGGGCAGAGAGAAGAGAGACTACAGAAGGGAGAGAGAGAAGAGAGACCACAATACTATGGAAATAAAATGGTACCATGAACTGTGGAAAAAAGCATGCTGCATTAGCAGTTTAGTGTGCTTTTATTGCAAACGTTGTCATTGTTCAACTATAGACTCACACTTCTGTTGTTATATCATTCTCATCAGTGCCTGCTCTACAACTTCCACAGCTAAGTGACTAACCATCTATATTTAAGTCCTGGGACAAGCCCAGTGGTGAGTGCAATTTTAGTGATATACATATGTGTATCGCTACATGTATGTATGCACATATTGATTCATAGACACAGTTATGTGTTACCACAGATGTACAGTTCTACTGATACACAGCCATTGATATGCACTACAACTTTGTTCTGCAACTACCATGGTCCTTAGTTACTTGCAGTATTATTTGCTGCAATTTGCTGCTTGCCCACCCCCTCTCCAGATAACATGCTCTGCATGGCTACTGTTCTCTTCACATACCCTTGCTGTTTCCCCATTATGACATGTGCAGCAGTGTGCAACATTACCTATGAATTTACATTCCTAGCTATCTTTGACACAGCTAATACATGTGTTACAGGAACTACAGGTGTGAGATCAGTAGATATGTACTTTTCCTAGGACCTGTTATTCCCACCATCTGCATTAACAGAGTACACAATCTGCTGACAGAGTATATTTTTTCTCCTGTGGCTTGTCCTCTAGGTTGCTGCCCCATCACACACAGGGCCGGCCTTTGGGGTGTGCGACCTGTGCGATCGCACAGGGTGCTACACCCCAGGGGGTGCCCGCCCAGCAGAAAAAAAAAGGAAGTTTGCCATTGGAGGGGGCGGAGCTCGCTGGGTGAGAGGTGTAGCTCCGCCCCCACCCTGTTTCACAGGGAGCCGCGGGCAGCATGAGACTCTCACCCGGTGAGCTCCGCCCCCTCACAGAAAGAACAGAACAAGGGGAGGGAGACACAGAACAAGGGGAGGGGGGAGAGAAAAAGTGGAAGAGGGGGAGACAGAACAGTGGAAGGGGGGAGAGAGAAAAGTGGAAGAGGGGGAGACAGAACAGTGGAAGGGGGGAGAGAGAAAAGTGGAAGAGGGGGAGACAGAAGAGTGGAAGGAGGGGAGAGAGAAAAGTGGAAGAGGGGGAGACAGAACAGTAGAATGGGGAGAGAGAAAAGTGGAAGAGGGGGAGACAGAACAGTAGAATGGGGAGAGAGAAAAGTGGAAGAGGGGGAGACAGAACAGTGGAAGGTAGGGAGACAGAACAGGGGAAGGGGGGGAGACAGAACAGGGGAAGGGGGTAGGGAGAGAGAACAGGGGAAGGGGGAAGAAGAGAACAGGGGGGTTAATAAAACGAAGGGGGAGAGAGAGAGAACAAATATGGGGAGGAGGGGGGAGAGAGAGAACAGATATGGGGAGGAGGGGGAGCTAGAACAGATATAGGGGAGGAGGGGGAGAGAGAACAGATATGGGAAGGAGGGGGAGAGAGAACAGATATGGGGGAGGAGGGGGAGAGAGAACCGGTATGGGGGTGTTGGAAAGAGACAGACATGGCAAGGAAGAGGAAAGGGACAAACATGGGAAGTGAGAGACACATACACGGAGGGAGAGGAAAGAGACAGGCATGGGGGGGCGCCACGGGGGAGCCCCGCACGGGGCGCCGTAACACGTAAGGCCGGCCCTAATCACACAGTTGTAATGTTGGCATAGCTTGTGTACCAATGCTGTGTTCTCTTAAAATATCTGCTGGAATATCTTAGGCCTTACCTTCCCACCTCTGCTGCTACAACTTTCCTGGTCCCCCCACCCCCATGCTCCCATCCCTTGATTGAAATTTTTTTTTTTTTTTTTGATAATGCTGCCTGCTGGCATTCTAATCCTGCTCTAAAATGGTGGTCTGGACATGTGCTCATTATTTATGCAAAAATTCCTAAAGTGATAAACCATAATTCATAGCCTTTTTCTTAAAATTTTACATATTTATTACACATTTAGTAATGGGTTTTGTATTTTTGTTTTACACGTGAGTAATATTTACACCTCATTGCTATTAAGTTTTTAACCCCTTAGTGACATGACTTTTTTGGCTTGTCCGACGCTTGGTGACATGGGCTATTTTAACATTTCTGAGGTGTTTGTGTTTTGCTGTAATTTATTTCTGTCTCATTTAGTGTACCCACACAAACGATATATCGTTTTTATCATCATAAGAAGGGCTTTCTTTTGATACCATTATTTTGATAATAGCATATAATTTGATGTAAAAAAATAATAAAATATGGCAAAAAAATGAATTTTTTTTATTTTAAGACTTTTATTTGAAAAATAGTATACTCATGTACAAGAGACATCAAAAAAACACTGCTAAATCGTTTCTAATATATGTCCTGAGTTCATAAATAGCCCATGTTTTATGTTTTTGTGCTTTTTTATTCATGTTACAGGGCCAGAACTATCAGTAGTGCAAACCTATTTTAAAATCCTTTTTTTCAAAATTAGCAATAGTGACATTGTAACACTGATATCTGTACTAAATCCATGAATGACCCCCAATATGTACATATTTTTTCGAAAACTAGACCACTCAGGGCATTTGACTTGGGGTATTTTGACACATTTCATTTAGCCATTTTACCACCAATCTTTGCCAAAGTTTGCATCCAATTTTTTTTTTTTTTTTTTTACATTTTTCACATAGATTGCAATTTAGGTAAACATTACCTTAAAATGTGAATGGGGTATTTCCAAATAACACCTCAATATGTGTTCAGCAACATCTCCTGAGTACAGGGATACCACCCATGCATAGGTTTGTTGGTTTGTTTTGGTGCTAAAAGGCCACATTTAGGGGGTGCGCATTTTGGTTTTCCAACTTGGAATTCTGGCATGCAGAAAACCTGCGCGCATGTCCCATTTGGGACATTTTTGAAGCCAGAAAGTGTATTCTACCCCACAAAGCCATATATTTTTTAAAACTAGACACCCTAGGGTATTTCAAATGGTAGTATTTTAACAATTTCCATGCACTAATTATACCACCAGCCTATGTCAATGTTTTGGGTAGTAATTTTTTTTCACATACATTGTACTTTGGGAATGAATTCACAGATCCTGTTATATGTCAGTGCCAAACAGCACCTCAATATGTGTTCAGCAACATCTCCTGAGTACATGGATACCACCCATGTGTAGGTTAGTTAGATTATTTGGGGGTTAAAAGGCCACATTTAGGGGGGGGGGGGTGCATTTCCAACTTGGAATTTTGACATGTAGTCAGCCTGCACCCATGTTCCATTTGGGACACTTTTGAAGCCTGTAAAAGTATTTTACCCCATCAAACCATATATTTTGGAAAACTAGACATCCTAGGGTATTTAAAATTGTGGTATTTTAACACTTTCCAATTACTAATTTTACCACCAACCTATGTCAAAGGGTTGGGATGTCATTTCCCCCCCACACACATTGTAGTTCATGCATGAATTCACAGATTCTGGTATATGTCACTGCCAACCAACACCTCAATATGTGTTCTGCAACATCTCCCGAGTACAGGGATACCACCCATGCATAGGTTTGTTGGTTTGTTTTTTGGCTAGAAGGCAACATTTGTGAGATGCGCATCTCAAAATTCCAACTTGGAATTTTGACATGTAGTCAACCTGCGTCCGTGTCCTATATGGGATATATCTTTGAAGCCAGCCAATGTAATTTACCCCCACCAAACCATATATTTTTTAAAGGTAGACACCCATCACTGATTGTGGCAAGGGTTCAGCAGCCACCGAAACATCACTAGATGATGTATCAGAAAGCTGACCAGGGTGAAAAATGAACCCTGAGTCCGCGGCCTTAGAATCAGGGCATAAGCAGTGATCTTGAGCAAAGAAGGGGTTAATAGCTCTTAGAAGAGCCTATCTAGTACTGTAATACATTACAGTACAAAGAAATTAATCCATAAAACAGTGCAGACAGCAAAACATACTATTGCTGTGCAAGATTACAGCCTATACAGTGATGAATGGCAGGGAAGGGGTTAATACACAGTGAAAGACATCTCATAAAACCTGACAATTTTATAAAATGTTATTTTATATCACTAATACTGATCTGTCTCTTTCCGTCACAAAAATGTAAGTGAGGAGAGGGAGGCAGATCAATATTTGTGAATATTGATCCGACCAATTTTGATATGACCAGGGCGAATGGTGAGCTTATTTGAGCAATCACCAAACCGCCTTTGCCACTAATTCGCATTTACTGATCGCTATGCGCTCAGACAGCTTTAAAAAAAAATCTCAAATATTTTTACTTTACACGTAATCCCCTAGCGGGTATGTGTAAAAATAAAAAAATAAAAAAAATATGCAGACAGATAAAAATTGCTTTGGCGTCAATTTCATTGCGTATGCAGTGATCGACGGCAAAGAAGGGGTTAATAACTCTTAGAAGAGCCTTTGTAGTACTGTAATAAATTACAGTACAAAAAAAATTAACCCCTAAAAAAATGCACAAACGGCAAAAATAAATGAGCTTTTGTGCACGATCACTGCTTACGCAAGATCAGTGTCACGGTTATTCTGGGTTTGTGGCTGTTTTTGTCTTCAGCCTCTAGTGGCCGCTATTGTGGTGTTCCAATTCTACTCCTGTTGTCAGCTGCCTCGTTATCCTCAGCCCTTCCCTATTTAAACCTGCAGCTTACGGCAATCAGTGCCTTTGCATTGCTTTGGTTGCAGCCTGTGATAGTGTCTTGTTTCTAGTTCTAGCATTTATATATTGATTATTGATTTCCCGGTTCTGACTCCTGCTTGATTTTGACTCCGCTGTTTTCTGCCTGCCTCGACCATTTTGCCTGTCTAGTGACCATGCCTTCTGTATTCCTATGTTGTACTTTGTTCCTGTTTCGTGTATGACCCGGCCTGCTGACTATCCTTCTCGTCCAGTACTCCCTTTGTATCTCTGCTTCAGTGTGCGGTAGCAGTCAGTGGGTGGTCATTTACCTGAGGCTCAACCATAGGGTATAATACCATTCAGGTGAATAACACTGCTCTGTTTCTAAACCTGTTGCAGTAGCTACCAGTCCTGTCTCAGTTTGGTCACAGCTACCAGTCCTGTCTCAGTTTGGTCACAGCTACCAGTCCTGTCTCAGTTGTGTCACAGCTACCAGTCCTGTCTCAGTTTGGTCTGTTACCTGTCCTGCCTCAGTTCCAGTCTCGGGTTCAAATCCTGCCTCAGTCCCAGTCTCAGCTACCAGTCTTGTCTCAGTCCCAGTCTTGGCTACCAGTCCTTCCCAGTTATGCATCGTGGGGTGCAGACAGACCCCACACCCTGCCCTGCAACTAGACTCCTCCCTGGTCTGTTCTCCCAGGTTGTGACAATCAGTGGCAGGGAAGGGGTTAAATGCAGGGAATTGCTTTTATACATTTTTTTTATTGTTTTATTATTCGTGTGTTGTGTATTTATTATTTTTTTGTACTTTTACTTACTTTTATAACTTTGATCTGTCTCTCTCCCTCACTAAAAAAAAATGTGAGGAGAGGGAGGCAGATCCTAACTGGTCAGATCAATATAGGGTTAATATTGATCTGACCAGGCAGTGGGGGTGCTCATCAGTGTGCCTGGCAGTCACTGATTGCCTCTGTGAAGAGTCAATCGTGTGGCAGCCAGAGAGCACAGGAAGCAGGTACTTCCTGCCTCCTGTGCTCTTGCCCTTAGAAGGGCATCGTACATTTTTTTTTTGTGTTACTGATTGCCTCGACTTGCGAGGCAATCAGCAGCACTTACAGAGCATAGGAAGCGAAAAAATGTGCTTCCTATGCTTGTTATGTAATGCCTGCGTTTAAAAGGCGCTGTGCCTTTAAAACCGGCATTTCAATCGCTCTCCGGAGCGATCGAAATGCCGACGCGCATTTTTTTCAGTATTGTATGATGCTTCCATACGGAAGCATCGTTACAATACCATTAGAGCACTGAAAGCGGAAAAACTCCGCTTTCAGTGCACGTTTTGACACAGGATGTACTAGGTCCGTCCTGTGTCGCCAAGGGGTTAAAAGACACGCATGTAAACCCAGAGGGTGTGTCTTGACGAAGTGGCAAGTGTGTGGCACGAAACGCGTAGCTTTTTTTGTCCACCGGGACATTGTTACACTGTGCCGCTGATGCTGAGGTGCACACAATCAAATTTTTATTTTCTGTCAGTAGCTGTCCAATACTGTTTACTCTCTAATCAGTAGTAAATAGGTAAGTATTTCATTTACTCCAAAAACAACAATTCTTGGTATTGCATATGTAATGTTACCATAAAAGCAAAGATTGTCACTGAAAATAATTTTATGCTTCTTGTAATGTTCTTTGCCAGCTCCTTCTTCTTATTATTATTATTTTTATTATTATTATGTTTACCCTTTTTCTTTTTTTCACCTAGGATTTTTTATCTTCACCATGTTTTGATTATGAACATTAATTACAGTCACCAGGCAAAATGCTTTAGGTGGTTCTACAGTTAATTATCTCCTGGTAGAATTTGTTCCTATTTGTTATTGTATTTCATATGTGCTAATTGTTATTGTATTTCATATGTGCTTATTGTTACTGTACTTTAAGGTCTTTTAAAATTGTGAATAAATATGACTTGTTAAAAAGTGAATATCTTTTTTTGTCACATGGTCTTACTAGGTGTACTTTTTAATCTACTCTAGGGACTACCTCTTGAACACTCTCTGTGACCGTGTTCATTGGTAATTATAACTGCAGTTCAGCCTTTTCTCCTACTTTCCCTTATTCTGATGCTACCCTTTGGAACGTTCTCTTTACTTATTGGCACGATAAATAGATAAAATAGTTACATTAATAATTGTAGGAACTTTTTAATATTAGAGCTTCTTGATCCAAGGAGTCTTTTTTCAACTTTAATTACTATGTTATTATGTTACATATGTAATAAAAATGTTATTGAAAAAAATGCATTTTTTGTTTTTATTTCCCTTCTCTGAACCCAGATTGCACTCACAGGACTTACACCAGCACACAGACAGCACTCACATGACTAACCCCAGCACCCAGAATTTACCCCAGAACACACTTTGCACTCAGGACTTATCCCAGCAGCCACTTTGCACTCAGGACTTTCCTCAGTATCAACTTTTCACTCAGAACTTCCTCCAGCACCCACTTTGCACTCAGGATTTACCCCAGCACCCACTTTGCACTCAGGACTTTCCTCAGTATCAACTTTTCACTCAGAACTTCCTCCAGCACCCACTTTGCACTCAGGATTTACCCCAGCACCCACTTTGCAGCCACGGTTTGCTTCAGCAGCCAGCTGCTGCTGCTGCCATCTTTTCACTGAACACTGGGATGTCATGTGACACCCTGTCTTCAGCTTATTCAGTGTGGATGAGCAAGGTGACAGAGCAAGCAGCCTTTGCCAATGTTGCTGGCACAAACAGTTTCCCCTTGCGCCGAGCTCTACCAAACAGCAAGAGCGATATTTAGATACAGCACTATCTTGAGGGGGCATGAATTCTGTACCTGCACTGGAGACACATAACCTGTACCTTTGTGTTATTTGGGGGATATGTCCCCAAACATCTCAGTATCTCAGACCAACACTAATAGCAACACTAATGGCAAATACATAACAAAATTAGAAACTTCAGCACCTGGCAGAAAAATGAGGTGTGATTTTTTTTCCCCCCGTTTTGTGTCCAACTCTAAATCACCATGGTGTCAGTTTGGGCTCCATAAGAAGATGACTAACAAGTATTTGAGTGTCATACTATTCCAAACCTGAAGATGTTAAAGTAACTTTACATTAACTCTGAAGTGTATTTACTCCTGATGTACTGGAGGGGTCAGCATTCTGTGTAGAACAATTTCAACCACACATGAAAATACTAACAGATTTAGAACGATGTCAATCCTCTTCAGGTGATTTGTACAGCTGTTTCTCTAATTTTTACACTGGTTAGAAGGATTTTATGTTCACCCGCATTGCTTTAGCACTTCCAGCTGTTGCATGAAAGGTGCAAGATTGAACATATTACCGTTCTTAGAAAGAAAACCAGATTGGATGTTTTTATACATATTGGATTAGTTTCCATTTAATTGACATTTGCCAAATGTTGTAAAAAATATAATCATGGTCACCCTACAATAACCATATGTGACAAGGTTAATACATACACATGGAGTGTGTAAATAATTTATTCTTTGGTTTTTATATTCTTTAGATATTTTTTGCTAATTCAAATTTAGTGCAAGCTTGGGACATAAAGTGACATTCTAGTCCCCAAACCCACTTTGGTGCATGTTGAAGATTACTGCTTGTTTAGGGCACAGGCTTTTTTCCAGTGTGATTTGATGCATTCTGCATAAATCACTTTTTTAATATATATAGTAAGCCCTTACTCTGCCCTTACTCTGCATGTTTACTGCAGGTGGGGCAACACTGTTTATATAGACACTGAGGATATAAAGTTTTGTTTTATTATGAATGGGGCTCTAGTTCGGTTTATAGAAAGCCAATAGTATTACACGTATTCTATAAGCCGAAAGTCTATAAACCGAAGCTCGTTCGGTTTATAGACTTTCGGTTTATAGAATACATGTAATGCTATTGCTATTCTATAAACCGAAAGTCTATAAACCGAACGTCGTTCGGTTTATAGACTTTCGGCTTATGGAATACATGTAATTCTATTGGCTTTCTATAAACCGAAATAGAGTCCCCATTCATAATTATGAATGGGTACTCTATTTCGGTTTATAGAAAGCCAATAGTACATGTATTCCATAAGCCGAACGTCGGGTCCCCATTGACTTCAATGGGGTTCGGGGTCAAGTTCGACCCCGAACCCGGACTTTTTTCCGAAGTTCGGTCAAACCTCTCGAACCCAAACATCCAGGTGTCCGCTCAACTCTAATTTTAAGCAATGCAAAATGTAAAACATGTATATTAAAGTATTTTGAAAGCACAATAATATGTATTAATATTTGGAAGATGCATTTTTGGGTACTAGACACCTTTAATCAGTGCAAAAAACTGCTGTGAAGAAGTTTAAGCATGCATGGGATAGTCATAAGGCTAAAACCAACAGGACCTCCCCTGTAGTCAAAATTATGCAGTTGCTTAAAGATTCACTGAAGCAACCACCCTGTTAATGCAGAACTTTATAGAAGAAACTCTGCACACTGCTTGCATGTTGTTGTTAATATTTTGATCTCCATAACAGTTACATCAGACAGGTGATAAGAAATTCCACAAACTTAATGCATTTCATGCTCCTAAGAGCTTACTCATAATTAATTACAATATATATGTGTGTAAATTGATAAAAAAATCTTAGATTAGCCAAGGACTAATAAATTGGGCAAACAAACAACAAAAAAGGGCCGATTAGATGGGCAGAATAGTTCTTATCTCCGGACACATTCTATGTTTCTAAGGGACACATTCCAAATGATTAATTTGGGTTGCATCCCCCCTGCATGACATTGAATCTAGTAAACTTTAACTTAGTGCCTAACTATATAGACTTGGGCAGCTGCCCCAGGTTGCACCCTGGCAGAGGCGGCACTTTGTTACTCCATGCAGCGTTCCCCCCCCTTTCTTTCCTGTGTCTGGAGGGAGCTCTGATAGGAGGTTTCAGCCAATCAAATGAGACCTCTCAACTCTCTTGATTGGCTAAGAGTTCAGAAGCCTCCCGTGATTGTCTCGGTCCCTCCTTCACACAGGAGCTCAAAGAAATAGATGCCTGCACCAGCCCAGGTAAGGTAAAACCTGACAGTGTGTATGTCAGTGTGAGTCAGAGTGAATTTGTGTATGTCAGTGTATATAAGAGAGAGTGTGTATGTGTGACAGTGTGAGTGAGTGGATAAAGGGGTTAACTCCTCTGACCCTGCCTATATCTATCTAGCCACCCAAGTGGTTAACTCCTCTGACCCTGCCTATATCTATCTAGCCACCCAAGTGGTTAACTCCTCTGACCCTGCCTATACCTGTCTAGCCACCCAAGGGGTGAACTCCTCTAACAGTGCCTATAAATGTCAAGCAGTCCAGGGATTAACTTCTCTGACACTGCCTATATCTGTCTAGCCACCAAAGGGATTAAATCCTCTGACACAGCCTATATCTGTCTAGCCACCAAGGGGTTAATGCCTTTGTCACTGCCTTTATCTATTTGGATTTTACTAAAGGTCACCGGTCACATTATGTTTTAGGGAATTGCACAGGGTATTATAATAATAATGTTTTACCATTACTTTCTTTTCACCTTATGGGTGAGCATTTAGTTTTTCGCCCCAGGCAGCACAATGTCTTGGGCCGGCCTTGAGATTGGTTATAGTGATAACTTTACACGCATGTTAGGAATGTGACATTTTAACACTCACTATTTTATTCAGCTTGTTGTTCTAGGCAAGGCAGAGACTATTATTTGCAACCAGGATAAAGGAAATGTTCTTAACATATTAAAACTTAAAATACTTATAATTTCGATGGAGCTTCCACATTAAAACCATGAAAAACACCCTTAAAGTCTCATATCTATTACTACATATTATAACATAGCTCCTAATAACATCAGACACATTTTGATTAACAAGCGAAATTTATTACAACATTATTCTTTATTAAGTTCAGATCAGCCTAAGGCGATTATAGGAAAATGACATCTGTAATTTCTTAAAGCTCTATAATAAAAAGATTACCACTTTTTCAAGTGTACCCTCTACTAAATCTTATATGTTAATGTGAATGCACCTTTTATGACTGTTTTTCATTTATTCATGAATTAAGTAAAAATGTATTTTAAGGTTTCTGTTGTGTCTCCTATTTGTGACATCACCTATGGCTTCATATATTTCAAGAACAATTCTTGCCACAAGATGATGTCACAAGCAGGAAATACTACAGACACATTTAAAATGTTTTTTCTCTTATTTCATGCATTTGCTTGCAATTCTACTTGACAAAGGGGGGGGGGCGGGGGGGAATCTTTACAGTGAAAAAATAATCAATCGTTACCTGACAGACTCCCTTTAATGTCTGTTTTTTGTATTTCACGTGTCAGTTCCCCAACATTCACTTATTTAAGCCTTGAGTTATGGTTTTACTAACAGACCATTGTGCGAATGCAGATCATCAATATTTTCAAGTACAATGTTGAAAGATTTGAAAAATGAGACTGACACTTGTCGATCACTACATGAAATTCATGTTATTACAAATTATCTGAACACAGGCTGGATAAATAGGTAATGCATTACAGTGTTGAATTTAAAAAAACTAAAAAAACAAAACCTGAACATTCGGCTAAATTAATTACATATCAATTTCTCTATAATATTTATATAGAAATAAATATATGGGGGTTTCTATATTCAGTCAATAGCCGTTTGTGTTTTATACAATAAATCTTCAACTGATGTCAAGTCTTCAATACAATGGCTTCTTCATATTGAACATAGTCTTATCCATGCTGCATTCTCTCTGAGAGAACAGATCACCAGAATTCCTAGGCAGGGGTTAAACTAAGCCATGAACCGTGTCGAACTCATAAAACTCTGTGTGTTTACAAGCGTCATGCTAATGAGAAACATGAGGTTAGATCATCTGCTTAGAAACATATGCTTATGGAATAGGTATGATCTGTGTGTTCTTCATTCCAGTCCAAATAGTAATTAGGCAGACAATACCCACCAGTAACTCTCCTCACTAATGGATCTGCTTACCTCATAACCTATGGAAATATGAGTATACACTTTCAGTAGATTGTTTGGTATGTTTACACCAGGTCTAACACTAATCCCCATTAATGTTTGATAAATGGTCTCAAAGGAGCTTGAATAGCTGTCAGGCACCAGATCTGTTGCTGATACACTGGGCATCATATGCGTTTAACCCCTTTGCATGTAACACTTAGGAAGAAGCTATCCTCACAGTTTTCTTATTGTGTGACATGGGTAGGATCTAATCGATGGTCCTGAAAAGGGAATGGATAGAAAAAAAAAAGATATTAAATGCATGAGAAAAGGAACTCAAACATAGCAATTATGTGACACATAATCCCTATATAAGTAGCAAAATTCATTTTTTTTTCAAACTGTTTTGATATCATATATGGTGTACTTTATATCTCCCTGAATCTCAGGGTATCGTGCTGATGGCAGAGCACTAGGTGGCCCCCGGGATTTAATGCAGGATGCTAGAAAATGAATTGTGTCTCTCACTCAATAGGTTACTGGCTAGACATCTCTGTGGAGTTTCTAGTGAGATATTCTTCTGCCCTATTGATTCCCTTAAAGAAAAGGAAAATATATACACTTGAGATTACGTATCCCTTTAATACATGCTGTCATTGCTTGCAAAACGTTGCATGTTCTTCTGGCAGACAAAAGATTGAAGGAACATACAACGAAACGTTAAGATTCAACATTTTATTTAAATGGCTGCGTCCATGTAATTATTGGATCCTGATACAAGGACATGCAGCATATAAAAAAATGCTGACTTATGTAACTGGGTGAAAGAAGGACCAAATGAACTGTGTTTCAGAAGGTTTCTTATGAACTAAAAAGCAGCTGATACAAGCAGTTGTCCTACTTTTAAAGTTATGCACTTGGTATCTAAAACCATTTATTTCCCATATTACAATAGTGTGATCACCTTATTGGACTATGTACAATGCACTTAATAATATGTCCAAATCTTATTTTGGATGTACCGGCTGATGGTCATGACTTATTCAAAAGCATATCTGTATTGAAACTAAAATTGAACTGACAAGAAAACAGAAAGTGGACAGCAAAATTTTGTTTTGGAAAAATTCTCCAATTTGCATATCTTTCATTGTCAGTTATTAATGCCTGGTTTGTGAAGGTCACTCTTCAGTTAATTTTTAGTAAATATATCCCGTTGAGTTGGGTTTTGATCCATATGACTACATATATATTTTTTACTGTCAAGGATGCTCTAGCATAGGTATTGAAAGTGGAAAAAAATAAGAAATTGCTACAATGGTGAATGATGATTTTTTTATACTTACTATTTTAACACTTGTCTCACATTTAGAATGGGTCACGATCTTCTATTTTTTGTTTCTTTACTTGATTCATCTCTACCACTTCTACTAGATGGTTATTCAATCAATCACCCACCATCCTTGCTGTAAATCAATACCCCTGAGCTTTCTCTGCTTCAGCCATATTACCTTTTTCACCAGCATTCTTCTGCATCTTATACATGGTTCTCTGCTGTACTTAGTTGAATTCCCTGTTTAATTTGGTGTATTCTGTTACTCTCACATGTAAACACTGTATAATTAAATATACAACTTAAATGACCAGCATCACATTTGCATTCATTGCAGATTAGACACAGACTTCCAAAATTAAATGATCAAGTTTCACTTAAAACAGATAAAACAAAAACAAAATCAATACATTATGTTTCTTAATAATGGTATTAGATTTTAGCTGCTTTGTTAGAACCTAATTGTGGTTTTTGTGTTTATATGGTTTTATTTTTGTTTATTTTAGTTTTTTTTACACAGCAGAGTGTGCCAGATACTCTGTTCTCTTGCAGAAGGTCGAATTTCCTGATAGCCAGTAGCAGAACGAGGCAAGTCTGCGGAATTAGAATCCACGTCTAGTGACTGACTAGGGAAAATGGTATCTGTCACACCATTCTGGTTCCCACACACTCTGGTTACATCATTATTTAGTCTTTAAACCAGGGAGCCAATAACTAGTCAGATTTAAGATCACCTGACCAAAACATGAAAATGTACCAGAAATTCTATACTAAAGATGGGATTTCAGTAGGAGCCCTTGGTTAGCTGACTCCTTCTCTGCTCCTCTGCAATTTTCGTATTTTGTTTCACCTTTGCTTTCAAGCTGAGCTGTTGTTAGGTCCCACTGATTGATGGAGCAGGAAACATTGCCGATGTCATTTTTATGTACAGGTGCATTGACTAGAAATTCCTGCATCAGTATTATGCAGAATAGTTTTCTACTAAAGAAAATGACACTCAGGAAAGTTTTCTGTGTCCATGGAACTAAACTGTTTGTATCTCTTAGTTTCTCTTGGAGCCGCATACAATTATTGGGATTTAGAAATTGCACTGAGTTTTTGCATTTGTTTATACATTAGCATAAGCACTGATAGTGTGTGCGTGTAAGATTTTGGCTTTTAAAATGTTGAAAAGTATCACAACTTGCTGATTGCTGATTACCACTTCTGTAGAGAAAGTGACTCACACAGTCTTTATACAAATTTAAAAAGTGTGCTAAAATATCCACACCTTTTTTAGCTCAGATATAAAGGCAGTATGATCAGTAGAAGCCTCTTCCTTCGTTTGTTTCTCAAAACTGTTTTCATTGAAACAAAGATAAAAAGAAAGTGAAAATTGTAGTGCAGACTATGTAAAAAGTAATGTTTACTAGAATATAGTAACTATATCTAAATACATATAAACACATTCTCACTAGGTAATAAACATTTGTGCCTGCAGGTCTTATGCATACAGGAATTCAGAAAAAGCCAAGTCATATCTGGTTATGTATTCCTTTGTCTTCTTGCCTATGCATTTCACCAATTGTTTTACAGTGTGAAAACTGTATAAAATGATTAATGTTTGCCAATATTTCAAATAATTTCACAGATGCTCCGCTGACTTTGTTTGGAAGTCTTTTTTTGACTTTGCACAGGAGGAGTGCCTGTTGTCTTCAGTTGAAAGTCATCTCAGAAGTACCTTTTCAGAAGGTACACATGAAGTCAGAGTAAAATAGTAAAGTAAGACAGCTGACAAATATACTATTGCAATAAACTCATTTGAGTGCCAAAGAGATTACCAACATATTTTTCCGTGGCATTGAACGTTTTTCTATCCTTAGACTTGTGCTGGACTATGCTAGATTTTTAGTTGATTATAAAGGTGCTCTTAAAAACAAGGTTAATATAAAGGCTAAGCATAAGTCATGTTAAAGAAAAAAAATCAATAACAATTAATAGATTGTTAAACTAAAAAATCGTCTACTTTTAGGGTTGCGTTCATTCACTATTCAAAGTAACCTTTATTCGTTATGACTCAGTAACTGATGTAACTGATGCCAAAGAGCAAAATCCTGGAAAAATACATTTGAGTTGGTAGTATGACTAAACTCACAGACATTCCCTTGTGGAAAGAGGGTTTATGGAGGTCAGGATGAACAAAATAATACTAGAGGATTAATGGACCTGAATATATCTAGAGCTGGTAGAGTGTCATCTATAATGTAAGTCAACAAATAACCCAATAAGAACAATTTTTTGTTATGTGTGTGTTTTACTGCATTTCCTTGGTCTTATCTAGTGTTGGCGTATGGCTTTATTTTGTTGCCATATTTATCCTTATAAACAGGAATTTAATAGGATTTTATTTTAAAATTGGTCATGTCCCTTGCTGACATTCATTACGTGTTTAAATGTCACGTGTCCTTAAGTTAATTATTGATAACTAGACATTAAGCCCGTTAAATTAACGGGCGCTAGAACATATGTGGAAGGGGGGGGGACATAAGGGGGCAACATAGGGGCAAGCACCCTGGTGAGGGGGGGAGCCTTGAGGGCTGCCTCATCTTGATGGGAGTTGTGATCCTCCTGCTGTATTATTGATGCAGCAGGGGGATCACAACTCCCATCAAGATGAGGCAGCCCTCAAGGCTCCCCCCTCGCCAGGGGGCTTGCCCCATGTTGCCCCCTTATGTCCCGTCCCCCGTGTTACTTACCACCTTAGCGTGGTGTGAAGGGGGCGGGAGGTGGGTAGCGTCGCTCCGCTCGCGCATGCGCAGTCTTTACAAAGTTACAGCTGAGTGATCAGCTGTAACTTTGTGCGCATGCGTAATGAGTAAATTCTCCTGCGATTGCGCAGGAGAATTTGCTCGAGAAATCTGTCAGCAGGGCCGGCCTTAAGTGTTCCGGCGCCCTGTGCGGGATTCCCCCATGGTGCCCCCCCCCATGTATGTATCTCTCTGCCTTCCCATGTTTGTCCCTTTCCTCTTCATTGCCCTGTCTGTCTCTCTCTAACTCCCCCATACCTGTTCTCTCTCTCCCTCTATTCTGTCTCTCTCCTCCCCTTCCTCTCTTCTGTCTCTCTCCTGCCATTCCTCTGTTCTGTCTCTCTCTCCCCCCCTGTTCTGTCTCTCTCCCCCTGTTCTGTCTCTCTAGCCCTGTTCTGTCTCTCTCTCCCCCCATTCCCCCTGTTCTGTCTTTCTCTCCCTCCCTCCCCCTCTGTCTCACTCTCCCCCTTCCCCCTGTTCTGTCTCTCCCCCCCCTGTACTGTCTGTCTCTCTCTCTCCCCCTTCCCCCTGTTCTGTCTCTTTCTCCCTCCCTCTATTCTTTCTCTCTACCCCCTGTTCTGTATCTCTCTCTCCCCCCTCCAGCTGTTCTGTCTCTCCCCCTCCCCCTTTTCTGTATCTCCCCCCTCCAGCTGTTCTGTCTCTCCCCCTCCCCCTGTTCTGTATCTCCCCCCTCCAGCTGTTCTGTCTCTCCCCCTCCCCCTGTTCTCTCTCTCTCCCCCTGCCCTGTCTCTCTCTCTCCCCCCTGCCCCTGTCTCTCTCTCCCACCCCTCCCCTTCCTTTGCCTTCAAAGGTGGATACAGGGAGGGGGCGGAGCTAACCGGCTGAGCGGTGTAGCTCCGCCCCCACCCTGTAAAGCAGATCAACGTCTGCTTCACTGGGAGCCCAGGTCAGCAAGAGAAGGTGCTGCTCGGGCTCCCCATTCTTAATGCAGGCATGTGGAGCCGAGCAACACTTTCTCATGGTGCCAGTGGCTCCCCGTGAAGCAGACGCTGCTCTGCTTCACAGGGTGGGGGCGGAGCTGCACCGCTCAGCCGGTTAGCTCCACCCCCTCCCGGCATCTGGCAGAGCATGCCGAGCAAAGGGCTGGTGAGGGGGGATCTTTAGATCTCCCCCACCCAGTGCCTCTACCGGCTTTTTTTTTTCTTTGGGCGGGAGGGCGCCCCCTGGGGTGTTGCGCCCTGTGCGCTCGCACAGGTCGCACACCCCTAAGGCCGGCCCTGCCTGTCAGAACACTGTTCTGACAGAAGTCTCTGCGTTCCAAGTCCCAACGGCTGTCCGTGGGGCACATGCCCAGTAGCGCAATCCCACGGACACAGGGACTGGACGCAGAGACACTTGAAGATTATTATAGAGGATAGGTCAAATGAGCATGATAAACGGCACATGGCAGGGGTCTTCCTTGTCAGCTGATGATAATATTAAATAAGCATACATTTGTATTTTTATATTGTGGGTTAATATGCATTGATAAGAACTAGGCTAAACAACAAATGATGATGTTATGGTGGTGATGATAATTTGTGTTGTTGCATAATGCTTGTGCCTTATGTAGGGTCACTTTAAGGTCCATATGAGCCCTGGGCAAAGTCTTTAGCAGTGGGACCCCCTTGACCCAATTTTTCTAAAGCTGCAATGTAAAACTGTATATAAATATAAACATTTTAATGCACTTATATTGCACCCACAGCACTTGGCTTGCACTCATAGGACAACAGTGTCACTTTGCCTCACAGAACATACCACAGTTTCACTTTACCCCACAGAACATGCCACAGCATCACTTGCCTATTAAAATGAGCCACATTCATGTACCAATTAACATGCAACAGTCACTTTGCCATTAAAAAAAACCCCAGCAGTTTGCCATTTAAAATATGCCACTGTTTGTCCATTAATATGCCACCAGGTTGCCCATTAATATGCCACTGTTAGTTTGCCCATTAACATGCCACAGCCTGGATAACGCAACACAATACATATACACCCGAATTTTGGGAAACTTGGAGTAACTACTTTAAGAACTAAGAAGGGCTCTAAAGCATAGGGGTGGGCCCGCATTGGAATATAAACGAGGCAATAAGGTCCAATGGAAAGAGGGTTCGCCGCTATAATACAGCACAAAACATATACACCTGTTCATTGGGGGAAAATGGGATAATCATCTCAAGTGATATGAAGGGAAAAAAAAAAAAAAATTAAAGAAAATTATAAAAGGGATTAACCCCGGGCAGGAACAAATAACAACGGAAACAGGGTCTTATTCAGATAAAAAGAGGGCCGCGGCTCACACACCATGTCCAAATATATGTAATGTAAACGTATGGTCTATGTATATAAAGGTAAACACAGAATTGATGGCATTGCGCCATAGGCCATGAGTATGTCATAATTTGTAATGAAATGAATCAATGTAATTTTGATAATTTTGTATTAAAAGATGTTTAAAAAAAAAAAAAACATGCCACAGCCAATTTGTCCATAATTATGCCACTGTTTGCCCAGTAACATGCCACCATCTGTATGGCCTTTAATATGCCACTGTTAGTCTGCCCATTAATATGCCACATCCAATTTGCCCATTAATGTGCCACTGTTAGTATGCCCATAAATATGCCACTGACAATAATACCAATAAAAGTTATTACCCCCTCACCTTGCTACTGCTCTCTCTGTCCCCGGCCGTCTCCTCCACAGTCTTCCCTCCACGCACACTGCATGCATGGAGGATGTGAGTGGAGGAGGGGCATACAGCTGAATATGACATGTTGTCATATCCACTGGAAGTCAGTAAGTCAGTAAGCTGGGCTGCATCCAGTGGATGCGTACTGCTGCCCTAGTGTGACTGTCTCTATGCCAGAGGGGGACCCACAGGGTATTTTGTTTGTGTTTATTTTGGCCATTTATATATTGACGTTCAGATAATAACAGTAATCATTTGACGCAAAACTGCAGTGGAACCATTGCTCACCTGCTTGTATTTTATTGTACACTACATGTAAAAAAAACAAGTGCACCAAATAATAATAATAATAAAAAAAGCAATCAAACATTCATGTAATGCCATACTGATCAACATATTTATAATAGTTCAAATTATCATGTTGTATATAGTATCCTTTTAAAATATATTATTTTACCTACACCTCAAGTTACTAGTAGTGTTGAGCGAACCCGAACCGCACTGTTTGGGTTTGTACCGAACATTACGGTGTTCGGACCCCGAACCCGAAATCGAACATTTCACTGTATTTTCGGGTTGGAGTTCGAGGTTCGGCTATAAACCGAAAGTTTATGAACCGAAAGTAATTTGGTTCATAGACTTTCGGTTTAGAGAATAGCCAATAGCATTACATGTATTCTATAACCCGAACTAGAGTCCCCATTCATAAGAATTTTTTATGAATGGGGACTCTAGTTCGGTTTATAGAAAGCCAATAGTATTACATGTTTTCCATAAGCCGAAAGTCTATAAACCAAACGACGTTCTGTTAATAGACTTTCGGTTAATAGAATAGCAATAGCATTAAACGTATTCTATAAAACGAAAGTCTATAAACCGAATGTCTTTTGGTTTATAGACTTTCGGTTTATGGAATACATGTAATGCTATTGCTATTCTTTAAACCGAAATAGAGTCACCATTCATTCTTAAGAATAGGTCAATTGATTCTTATGGAGTCAAATAGAACCGTTAAATACTGTGCTTACAGCGCACTTTGAAAAATTCTATTAGTTTTGGGTGCTAAAGGGTACATTTGCATCTTACGGTGCACTTCATATCTGAGACTCAAATAGAACAGTCAAATACTGTGCTTACAGCGCACTTTGAAAAATTCTGGCTACCTCCTCCTGCGCCGCTTCCACCTACACCGCCACGGTCACCGCCTCCTCAACCTATGGGTCACTTAGTATAAACTGAAAGAGAATACCCTGCACTCCAACCCTCTCTCAAATGGATAATTCTGTTGATTCTCCTGGCAGCCATGCTTTAGATTTAGATTTGTGTTCTTCCAAAGCTAAAATCAAAGATTCCATCTAATGCTATTTTATGGCTCAGCTGTACTTTTAATTTGTATGTATTTTATGTTTTTTGAAGTTATTTCCCTATCCACATTTGCTTGCAGGGCACTTGTCCTACTCTTACCCACATTTCAATTCCTTTTGCAGCCCTCTAGCCCTTTCCATGACTTTTTTAGAGGCATTTTAGTGGCCAAAAGTTTGTGTCCCCATTGACTTCAATAGGGTTCGGGGTCAAGTTCGACCCCGAACCCGGACTTTTTTCCGAAGTTTGGCCGAACCTGCCGAACCCGAACATCCAGGTGTCCGCTCAACTCTAGTTACTAGCTACCAATATTTCTTATTGTTTACTGCATGTAGTCAGGCAGACAGATATAGCTTTTTGTGGTAGAATGTAAGAGGTAAATAGGTCTAAAAACTTTGAATTACCCCAAAAAATGAAATCTGTGTTGTTCCAAAATGTTTTTCATTATGATCCAGTCTGTGAGTAGAATAAAAGAAAACAATGCTACTGTCCCTTTAAGAAACATTCATTTGGCATATTTGGAAACTTACAAATGACTGAGGACTATTGTAAGAAATCTCATCAAATAAGCGGTGGATTTCCCTCTATTCCTGAGCACACTACTCAGTCTGTTCCTCAGCACATTGTTTTTCTGTCATCAGGCTTCCTCTCAGGCTTTTAGCCATTTTAGGACCTTGTACATATATTGTAGCCATACAATGGCTTATATTTGATTCAGTCATCGATTAGGCCAAGATCAAGTCTGCATGCTATCTGCAAAAGTATAAAATCAGGGAACTACAGCCTGCCAGCTTGTGTTGGCTCAATATCACCATCTCCCATTCCTTACTAAGAAGAAGAGGAACAGATAGGGTTTCCTCCTTTTCTTCAACAAAATACTGACCATGCTACTACCTCCATAAACTTAACATTGAGGTCAAGCCAATTCTTTACCAGCCTGTCGGTAAAATAATCGCTAGGTGGCAACCCTAGTAACAGACCACCATGAAGATTTGGAGTACCAAGACACCCTACCTTTAGTAGTTTAAGATCTTCTGATGTCTATGTCATCTGTCCTTTAACTGTTAGGATTTTCAAGTAGCATTATGTAGAGTTGCCTTCTGTACTGCTGTTGAGAGTCTTCTGATGTTTCTATTATGAAGATTTCTTCAACAATAAATATGCTGTTTTAAGGCTGAATATATAAGACTTCCATCCATTATGTTCTATGCACTACGCAGGCACAGGTAAACTCTCTGTTAAGTGGCTACCACCCCAGCAAATGGACAAACCTCACCTGAGGCTAAACCTTGGCAGGGAGGAGAACTATTCAGTTGTTTGTGTTAGTGGAAAAATAGAAATATAACAATCAGATTTTATGGTAACATTTATAAAAATAGAGTTTCGCTCAAAATGTATTGGACGAGGACAAATTATTGACTAATTAAGGAAACTGCTAAACAATGATCTCTCATGCGGTCTTTAGAATTTCAGATAAATAATGCAACACTTTTTGATATAGTATTTCAATTAAAGGCTTATAAGTAGTAGTATTAGAATTCTAGTCATCAAATGATTAGATAAAAATATTTTCTAGCTTTATTCTTTCAACTGGTTGACGTTGTATCATGGGAAATGTAGTCCACAACAGCTGAAGTGATACAGGTTTGACATTACTGTCTTGGCATAATATATTAACATTTTAGAATTCCAATAAAGCCAATATTTTATTTGTTTTCAGAGCAAAAATAACTAATAAACAGGGTTAAAACAGTGATTATTGTCTTTGAAGTACTTGCTTTGTTGGATTATTAGATGTTGAACAATTCTGTGTGTTCCAAAAACCAATTACTAAAGGTTCCCATGTGTTTGCCAATACAAGCAAGCCGTTATTAATTCATGGCTTTGACTCTCTGTGCGCACCCTGTTACTAATATTAGGTTTCCTTTATGGAAAGGAATAATAAGAAGAATTAAATGTGGTGTCTTAAAAATGCAAAACATTGTTGACAGTACTAAATTCTATTTCTTGTATAATTGCTGCTTTATGTACAGGAGAGAAAGAGTCTTGTGTTCTGTTAGACCACTGAATAGATGAAATGTTTCCAGTCTGCACTCTCCAACAAGAGCCATTCCAGTCAATACAGCTCACACTGACTTACATGAGTTGTTTGTTCTTAAGCAAGGACTGTACTGTACAATTGTTTTTTTTAATTATCATGTTCTATGAATATATAAATATTAAAATGTGTGCCATTATCTATAACAGTTTACATTTTGAGTTAAATCAATTCTAGTTTAACTGCTTCATTGACATAACATTGCATTTTCAACCCCCTCTTAGTATAACAGTATACAATCAGAAGCATAAATAGAAACCACAGTTTCTGGTGCAAAAATTGCCCTGGGCCCCCTTACCACCCATTCTTATTGCCCCCATGCCCATTGCCACTGCACCCACAGCACCTAATTGCACAACAGAACTTGCCACTGCACCTAGATTACACCCACATGACTTGTTCCAGAACCGACATTCAAACCAGATTGCATCCATGGGTCTTGCCAGAGCACACAGATTGCACACAACATTTTATGAATAACCCCAATTTGTGCAATACATACCAAGGGTTGCATATTATGTCTATTTTACTAAACTTTAGGTTGGAAGCAGGGCCGTCTTTAACATTGATTGGATTAGTTTGCCCATTATAATATGCCACAGTTTGTCCATTAAAAATGCCAGTTTGCCCATTAAAATATTTATTAGCCAGATGCCCATTAAACTATGCCGCTATTAGTTTACTCATTAACATGTGCTACTGTTAGTTTGCCCATTAAAATATGCCACTGTTTGCTCATTAACATGTGACATAGTTTGCCCATTAATATGCAACTGTTTCCCCATGAATATGCCACAGCCAGTTTGCCTGTTAATATGCCACTGTTAGTTTGCCTGTTAATATGCCACTGTTAGTTTGCCCATTAATATGCCACTGTTAGTTTGTCCATTAATATGCCAATGTTGGTTTATCCTTTAATATGCCATTGTTAGTTTGCCCATTAATATGTCACTGTTAGTTTATCCATTAATATGAAACTGTTAGTTTATCCATTAATATGGCACTGTTAGTCTGTTCAGTAATATGTCACTGTTAGTTTATCTATTTATATGGCAGTGTTAGTTATCCATTAATATGCCACTGTTAATCTGCCCATTAATATACCACAGCCAGGAGTGGCTTTTGTTTGCTGGAGTTTGCTGTGTGCAGGAGTGGGAAATACAGTCAATGTGCAGCAGTGACAGAAAGCCGGTCTGCATTCTCTGGATGCGGACTGCCAGCTGCTACCCTAGTGTGGTTCTCTCGAATATGATTTAGAGTTGAGTGATAATAAAAGAGCACGTCATCAGCTATCTTGTGATGCCCCTCCACCCAGTGTAGCCTATAAATAAGGCCACTGTTGTGGATTGCTGTTAGGAATGGCTTTAGGAAAATAAGAGAGGGGGCATCCCTATCGCGTTCCATTGTTAATAAGTATATATTCAGAGACAGCACCATTTACCATGATGAAGGTGATTCATATAGGACCCACTCCTGTTATTGTCCCGGTACATTACCCAGTACAAAGCCAACCTGGTCGACATGAACTAGATCAGGGAGATTAGCTGAATTCTAATTCTGAGTATTTTTGGCAGCAATTAAATGTCTGAGTTTAGTCAAGTTATTGGGTGGTAATTCTGTTTGTTTTCCTCTGGGATCACTGTGATTGTTGCCAGTGTAGTAGTATGCTACCTGGAAAACTTAAGGGTCTATCCAGGTAGCTTGGTTAATGGTATTAGCAAAGGACATTGACTAAAAAAGCCCATTAATTTACCACTAACGCCCTTTAATAGCAGAGAGCATTGGGTCTAACCCATTAGTTGTTGGGCACAGACCCCAAACCAGTGGTGAAGACAGGTGAAGCATGGTAATAGTGGGGAGTTCAGGTGAAGAATGTTAATACTGTGGACTAAGAGCTACTCAGAGGTAAGGGAAATAGTTGGGACATGCTATGTGAGATGTGTGTCTATTCCATTTAGCCAAACCCTCCTTCCAGGCAACATGGTAAAGACCCAAAGATTCCTGATGTGTTGTGTATTAAAAAATAACCCAAAATAGCAGGGGATAGTGACAGTTTAGTTCCTGTGGGGCCAACATAGGGCTCTCAGTAAATTTTCATGCCATCATGGGTGTAGTGATAGAAACAGTAGAAGTTTGCGTTGTAATGGGAAATGTCTTTGATGGTTGCATGGGGGATCCAGCATACTCGGATTCCTCTTGTCTGGACAGATGTACATCCAGGTCTGGGTCTAAGGGTACCATGTGTTTCAATGAACAAATTTCTTGGGGGGCAAGTTTTGAAGTCCAGTGTAGGCTGAAATAGCCAGTCTTCTACAGATACTGGATGCTGGTGATCTATGAAAGGTTGGGCATCAGCAGGGCAGCGGATCATAATCAGTTCAGATCCATGTCGCACATTGAGAAGCAATAAGGGAATTCTTATTGCTCCCATAGCAGCATCGTTCGGGGTTGGAGTGCTCATATAATTTAAAATAAATAAGAAAGCCATAAATATGGTGATTTATTATAAGTTTGATATTGTTATCATTCTTTTTCTTTATTGGTGTTCTACATTGTTCATTCTTGTTCATTAAAACTGTGAATCAACACTGAATAATGATAAAGCAGTTCTGGTGTAGTCACGGCTATTTTTATTGAGGATTCATAAAACATAACGAATACTAGGTTCTATTCAATAACATACGTTTTTTTAACTCTACGTTTTCTTTTATAGTCTATTTTATGATCAAAAGGAAAATTAATTCAAGTCATTGACTAGAGCCCATTGTTAAAATCTGGAATTGTATTTTAGTCCAAAAACAGTTTAGTTGCAGGTTTTGCTTTTTTTTTTTTTTTACTTTGGTCATAGTTGAGAATACCTGTTGCTCCTCCCCATCAAGTCCATTGATGAGAGATAAACCAGCTCAACATTGTATGTAAGAAGATACAGCATGGCAGGTAAGTGAAAAGAGGCAAATGGAAACAAATGAGAGAAATCTGAACATGGACATGATTGATATAGTGAATTTAGATGCCATGAATCATTCATACCTGTGTTCTTAAAGGTAATTTGGAGGATACATATGTTGTGTAGTCAAAGCCAAAAAAGAAGGAAAACAGTTACAAATGAATTAAATTCATCAGTAGAAATTCATTAACAACAGGCTGGTTGAAGAGGAACCCACATTATTATAAGTTTTATGATCAGTAAATACTTTTACTATTATAACAGTTATCTTCCAGGAAATACATTCCAACAGATATAGGCATGGCTCTAAATGTTCTTCTATTAAAGACACATAAATTCCTTAATGTTGTTTAAATCATGCATATTCAGTTTACACATCATGAACAATATATTAAAGAGACAAATCCTTTCACTCACACATTTGCTCTTGGTAGTTGCTAGGAAGCTACAGGAAACAATTAAATTCCAAACACCAATTGGAAATTTTGTTAGTGATTAAAAATAATCTTTCCACTTTTCATATCCATCTAAATCTGTGCTTGTACTTTAAGAGCATAATTCACTCACAGAGTTGTGTTTGCTATGGGATATATCCATGCTGCTTAGCATTCCCTGTGGTCTCACGTAATGCTAATGGGTGGTCTGTCGTTCTAGTGTTTGCTTAAGGAAGGTGGATGGAAATCTCTCACTTTGTCTATTCCTGTCTGCAAAAACCCACTCTTTTGATCTAGAAAGCATAGGTGATTTTTTTCCGTCTAGGTGCCAGCGGGAATATATTTATCTCTTAATTCGGCATTCTTTTTATTATGATGTCATAACCTTTGTCTGAACTAGTTGTAGCTGCAAACTGCTACTACAAGATTCCCAGAACAAATTGTTCCAAGATCCCCTAAAATTGCCAGCATTACTAGATAAGTAGATTGCATGGAAATCTTTCTATGTTTCTAAACCACAGACATTAAACTGAATCAGTCATTTAAAACCAATATAACTCCCAATGAGCAGGAAGGATGTTTAACATGATTCAATGTTATTCACTGCAGGTATACATGGTAGCTGTTTATCAATATATTTAGGAACATACTATTTTTTATTTTACAATACATTTAAATACAAAAATTACGATGCATAAAAACCACATTCTATGAATTCAATTTTATCTAAGGAAAAAGTTGTTACTTAATCTATCTGCAGAAAGCAGTTTTTCATTTTTAGGTACATGCTGCTTTTTCCTTTTTTCCAAGGGCTGTTTTTAACTAACTTGTATCTGTTAATGAAATGTTTAATACCTTAGTGAGTTCTGAAATCATAAACAGTCTGTTTCTTTATACCGAGTGTATCACACCACCAATACTCATAGGGTTAAAAGTTTAACATTAGTACAGCACATTGATGTAACATAAATGGATCATGTATGGAAGTGGTACAAGTCCATATGTATGCAGAATTTTTTTTTTTTAAAGTTGGATATAAGCCACAGACTTCAAACTCTAAAGTATGTTAAAAATAGTTTGTTTGGCTTATTAAGAGTATACTGTGATAGTTATTACTTGGCAGGCATGCATTCTTGCTGACTATGCCCACCCCACTAAACTGCCTGCGGGTGTTCTGTAGTGTATGAGACTTGGAGGACTGGCAGGGAATGCTGCTTCACAAGCACTAACGCACGTAAACACTTCAAGATCAGGACATCTGCAAATGCCATATCCCCAAACCATCCAGAACGGTGGGATTAACTTTATAGTACATTTGCACAACAGACCTGGTAACGTAATTTTTACCTTCTGAAACACTGACTTGCACTTTGCATCTTTTTTAAAGATTTTTTTTTGCTTTAAGATAACTTGCTGTGTCTTCTATGTTCAGCTCATTCAGAAAGCAGCTCTGCCACCCAACACATGGATAATTTCACCTACACTGGTTTTGATATTTTTGCAATACATTTTTTATCCTAATTCAAAACAGATGCATTGTTATAGGTGCATGGTTTTGAAGCAAAATAGTTATTATTTGCTTCCATAAATATGTCTTATTAATCTACATTCTAGCATGTTATCTTAGATGGATAGATGTCTGAGGGTCGACCCAGGTAGCTCAGATTTTCATTGAGAAATTACCAATTTTGGACCCAGTCGGATAACTTTGGTTGTCCGAGTAATACTCAAATTCGGGCTACTTGGAAATCACTGAAGTGTTCTCAGATCCTGAGTTTGCCTGCTGAAATGGTATAGAGTACTATGGGGAGCACTTTGGCTTATTTTTTTGGGGGGAAAAAGTGGCATGATATCCCCTCTTTGGATTTCTAAGTAATGGGTGATCTGTCTTCTGTTCCCTGCTATGAAAGGTAATCACATGCCCTCCTAGCACAAGTTTTGTGTCTGTGGAGATAAAGCTTCTGTTTCAAGAATAGACTACTGGAATGAGAGGGGAGAGAAAGACTACAGAAATGTGACAGACAGACATGAGGGGGAGAGGAAAAGATAGATGGACATGAAGGGTAGCGGAAAAGAGAGACAGACTGACATGAGGGGGAGAGGAAAAGAGAGACAGACAGACACTAGGGAGGAGAGGAAAAGAGAGACAGACAGAGATGTGTGAGATATGAAAAGAGAGACAGACAGATGTGACGGACATGAGGGGGAGAAGAAAAGAGATTCAGAAACATAAGAGGAAAAGAGAGACAGATAGACATGAGGGAGGAGATGAAAAGACAGACAGGTGTGAGGGAGGAGAGGAAAAGAGAGACAGACAGACATGAGGGTGGAGAGGAAAAGAGAGACAGACGTGAGGGACAAAAGGAAAAGAGACAGAGACATGGGCAGTGCCTCTCCCGAGATCAGGTTCTGCACAGCAAGTGCTGTGGTGCAATCTCAGTGCTGGGGAAAGTCCTTTGAGTGAAATCTGTGTGCTGGGGTATATCCAATGCGTGCAATCTGCATACTTGGATAAATTCTGGCTAAGTCCTGTCAATTCATCTGGGTGCTGGGGTAAGGTCTGGGTGCTGGGCCAAGTCCTGTGAGTGCAATCTAGGTGCTGGGGTAAGTCTTTGGTGCAATGTGGGTGCAGAGGAAGGAAATACAAACAAGAAATGGATTCTTTCCATAACCTTATTTTTAACACATCTAAAAAGTTGAATTATAATAATGTTTTTTTCTTTGGCCCTCAAAAATCTGTAAAATTTACAATGTGTTCCCCATACTAAAACGTTTGGAAACCCCTGCTCTAGATAGCCTTAAGCGTGCTGTTAATTTTCCATGAATTACCATTTTCTTTTTATGTTTGCTAAAATGCTTCAGAATTTAAATAATGGGAGTTCCCTACGTTTCTGTGGTAGACATCTTAGAGGCCAATGTGTGTACAGCAAACTGACTTGACTTTTACAGGTTTAACTTGTGTGTATTTGATTATTCACGAGCTTGCCATCATTAATTACTGTAGTGCAAATGAGTGACGTGCATAGACTAGAGGTTTCCGTCAGAGACACTACTCTTAGTCACGTGTTTTTGTCTCTCATCATTTGAAAGACATCAGTTAGAAGTAAAAGTGAATATTAGCCTATCTTCATATATAGGCTTAAAGTAAGTGGTATTTTTGTGTGTTAAATATGGTGAACAGGTTTAAGAGTTTCAGTTTGGGGCCCTAGAGATATTTGTGTTTCTGACATGTTTGCGGTGGTCCTACACTCTTCACCATGTGAATGTGAAGAGCATACTGTATATAAACATATGTTATTGTTTCACAGAGGTTATAGATACAGATATCCATCTATACACACATTCATATACTTAATAGGATATCCCTAAAGAAACTCTTTTTCAGTAATTGACTCACTGTCTGTGTTGTAATCCAATCTGGTATCAAACTGACTTTGTGATTGCTTCTTAAAGTAAGTTTAATTTCTAACTGAAATATCTGCCCGGAGGAGGATTTATCTCACTGTAAAGAACTGGGTCTAAATCCATGTCGAGATGTGTTGTAGAAAGCAGTCTACCAATAGTAATGTAATGGTTAAAGAGGAATTGCAATAACAAAGAGAAATTTTCATTCCTCCCCCCCCCCAAAAAAAAAAAGTTATATTAATAATGAATGTCATAAAATAAAACTTTTATATACTGGTGTATCAGCTATAGAAGGGTGCATCTCTCTACTCAATTCTAGGGTAAACACTTAGTATTTTTTAAGTATCATATTAAAAATACATACTTTGCCATATTCATGCTTGCCAAATTTCATGGACCCTATTTAGAGAGGTACTCCAGGGACCAACCAGTTCTCAAAAACTTTTTAGAATGATAAACTGGGTGGCTTTATTAGGGGTCAAAGTATATCACAAGAGGAAGAAAAATATATCTCAGTTATATTTAAAGAGCACAAATTATTAAAACCCACTTTTTCTAAAAAGAAAAACAACAATTGTCAACACTAGTGTTAATTTTGAAGGTAAATTTTGATTTAGTTTTAGTCATTGTCTTTTGACTAAAATGCCATTTTAGTTTAGTCATATTTTAGTCATCTGAATTGCTTTAGTTTTAGTCTAGTTTTAGTCAACTATATCTCAAGTAGTTTTTAGTCAACTCAATCTCCAGCAGTGAGGGAGGGAACAGGCCTGAGAAGACTGTTACATAGTGTTAAGTTAACTTGCTAGGGAGATGTGAGGGGAAACACTCACATGACAGTATCAGGCAAATCATATGCATTTGTAGGGTGTTGTTCCAGGGGGTAGACAGACACAGGGAGCCAATTCAGCTGCCAATAGAGACTGGGCTTTGGCTGAGATCCATGGGAACCAGAACCAGAACCAGAAGATCAAATAGGTAAATGCAATAGCCCCTCCCTAACAATTTAGTCATTTGTAATGGAGTTTAGTCATAGTTTTAGTCCTATTAACTTAGTTTTTATTTAGTTATTATTTCATTTTAGTCCGTGAAAACATGCAGTTGACCAAAACTATTATGAAAATATATGGTCGACTGAATTAAAACTGGTCCACACTTACTACTGATGTAGTTAATAACTACTATTTCTTTCTTTTCTTATATCCTCTTTTACTCTTTGTGTAACCCCCAACTATCACTCCATTTCTGCTACATGTAAATGATTATTTAACCAAGCACATTTAAATTAGTGCTAACGAGAGGAAGGATTTATTACTGGTGACATAAACCACAGTATTCGAGGAACAGTACAATCCTATGTAGAAAAAAAATACACTATAGATATATCTAGCAAGTGCTCTTCAAGTTAATGTGTTTAAAGGCAAGTGCAATTTTAAGACACAGCACCTAATACCAATTACCAGAAAATCAGAATAGTGAAGACTACAACATCAGTAAATTATTAAAATGATGGCTCTCATCATAGTACAAGTGTAGTTGATACAGATCCTGGTTATTTCAATATGATTGACTTAACAGAAGAATGTGAAATAAAAACATTTAAAGTCCCTTATCATGTGCATTATTGTTCTTAAATCCATACAGTGTAACAGATTTGTTTGTATCAATCCACTTTATTTTCTGACATTATCAAACAGAAGAGATGCTGTGAAAGGAACAGAAACATCTTTGTTTCCTAGCAGTGCTTCATCGTGTTCTGATTTGTATCTGATCAGTCGCAGATATTCTTTGTCAGCTTATTTTTTTTTTATGTTACCGGCTGTTAGAATCCCAGGAGTCTTGTGCATTCGGTTCACTAGCAGTTCTGTCTGGGACACAGGATGAGATTACATTAATCTGCCATAAACTCTAAGGCTGCGGGGCCTTTTCTCTCTCTGGTCTCTCACATACCAAGTTAGTATGACAAAGAAACAAAGCACTCTTTAAAAGTAGAACACTGAGAATTAATATTTCAAACATTAGCATCTTCATACAGATAAAATGGGTTGAGTCTGGTTAAAAATTAATTATTAGTTTTCTAATGTGGAAATATAAATATATGCTTTTAAAAATGTGGCAAAATACTGAAGAACATTAAATTTTAATATATTTTCTGTCAGAGAGGAGGCTGCCATTAACCTTTTTTCATTTGTGCATTTACTTGTCACTGACCAGCTGTTCCATTGCAGCTAGATTCTAATTGGCTAATAACACAAAACAGGCAATCACTTGCCAATCAAATCAACTTTAATTTAAAATTTGTGGCTTTTTCATCAAATGTACAATTTCACAGATCAACATACATTTTAGTGATTGTGATATGCAGGTGTAAAAACAATTGATACCAGAAAATAATTCTCCAAAATGATTGATACAATGCTCAGGATTCTGCTATTATATTCCTTACTGTGTATCCTCTAAAAGTCAAAATATGGAAATATAAAGTTCACCTGAATAAATGCGTTGGACTAGTATAATCATACTAGCTCAAATATCGACTAGGACACATCAGTGTATATTTTTCCTGCTTCTATATTGGATTTTTAGAACATATCAATTTTAAAGTGCTCCCAATTGGTTTTGGCAAAGAGTTGCCATTTTCTATGTGAGCCATATTATCAGTTATAATAACAGATTTCTGGACAATATAGTTCTAAGATATTAAAACCGAACAATATCTTTGTATAAGATACAGTTGATGTAAAATATTAATAGATTCATCATGTTGGACATCACTAAAAACAAAAGAGATTTATTCTTGTTTTCATTTCAAACACTAGCACATGAGAATTTGGTCAAAAGGCAGTTTATCTACATTTATTATGTACACCTCTGCCAATTAGCCACATTATTGTGTGTCAGTTCATTTACAGTTTTTATTCCAACAGTAATGACTATTTATTTTACCTTGTTCAAACACATTGTAGCTATACAACTATTCCCCTCTACATATATTTACACATGAACTTGTTCCCTATGGGATTTAATTCTACATTGGCAACAATTTGTTCTTTGCCTAGGCAAAGCTATTAGTCATGATGGGTTGGCCACCATCTTGTGTCAACATTCTACAAATTCATGTTATCTTCTAGGCCTAAGTCCATTGTTTCAAAGAGCAACCTCATATGTGGCCTGTTATGTATGGTACAATATTGATTTCTGTCATTTTGCATCAACTTCTTTGAAATATTTTATGTGTTCTCCACAATGAAATCCCAAAACAGAAATGGGCTTCTAAAATGTTCTCACTTTTTGTTCCATTATGTCTACAAAAATACTTTGATATTTATTGCCTATAGCAGTGCAGCATATATTGTCCCTTTATAATAAATAATAATAATTTTCAAACTAACAGCAATTATTATTACATACAAAAAGCACTTTGGAAGTTTTGAAATAGTACTGCATAATGGCTAAACACGTGTGAGACTTACAACATGACATCCAAGAAACAAAACAGATCAATATACTTACTGACAGACATATAAAAAAATTGATGGGTACAAAGATAAACAAGTATCTTAGTAATTGTTTTCAGTGTGGTACCTTGGTGTCAAAAAACAGCAATTGGTCATTAATATATTATTGCCATTTGTTATGTCAAAAACAATACTTTGACACATCACATGTAGTGCATTTATGAGGGTGAGATAGCAAGATGGTTGTTGGAGACACAGAGACTCAGATTTCACATGAACATTTGTTTAAAAAAAAAACAAAAAACAGTGTTTTTACTTAGTACAATAGTGATAAATATAGAACTGCCACTCATTTAAAATGGCAAAGTGCTGTTTTATGACACTAACTCCATATTTTAATTTGGTTTTGAGTTGAAAGTAAAATGCTAATTACTAAACTGTGGGGGGGGGGGGGGGGGAAGTAAATAGTAGTACAACTTTAAAAACCTCACATTAGTTAGGAGACACAAAGCACATATGGTAAGCTTGCACCAAAGGATTTACTTGTTCTTGCTGATATCTGCCTGGGGCATCACAGATGAAGCTTGTTATCTGTCTCATTTACCTGATGGCAAGGAGTGATAAGATGACATGAAGTACTTTTAACTGGAGGCTAAGTTGTAATTCATCAAAACGGCAGCAGGTGACTTAACAGTTACTTGTGATGAAGGCGGAAGTGAACTCTTTAAAGTCAGACTTTCAGTTACTAGAGAAGACACAATGAAACACATTGCTTTGTAATGTATCCTATATGAGAAGGGGTAGCCGTCTCTGGCACTTTAGCTACTGATGGCTTAGCTACTGCTGGTTAAATGGGAGCAATTGGTAGGGTAATTCAAAAAAAGGGTCAATTGAGTCTTGAAATATTGTTGATTGTAGTTTTTTATTTAAATTATGAATAAAATAAAGATTTTTTTTCTGAATAGGAAAATAGATATCCTATACTAGAAACATTTATTTGAGAAGACCGTGAGCTCTATGTGCTTAAATGGCAATGAGTAATTTTGTTTATTCTAAGTCATAATTGTTTTTATGTGATGCTTTCATTATTTTTCCACAGCAAAAAGAAAAGTATGGAGTGGCCATAATAGAGATTGGGGAAAGGGAACTGGGAACAGTGCAGCCGGGGGTAAGAAAAGTATTGCACAAACCACACTATAAAATACAAAAAAGAATATTACCCATTCACAACAAAAACCCCACATAAATTGGGAAGCGACCAAATAGTGCTAAATTAAATGATCTTACTGTAAAATCGCTGTTTTATATATACTGCAGTGGAGGGGTTTGGAAAAGAAACTCAAATGATGTAAAAAAGGGAGTATACAATGATCAGCCATAACATTATGGCCACCTGCCTGATATTGTTCCTGCTTAAAGGGGCCAATACCATGAGGGAATACTGTTTCCATGAAATAATGTACCTGGCCTGCAACAATGTTTAGGTAGGTGGTATGTGTCAAAGTAATATCCGCATTAATGCCAGGACCCAAGGTTACCCAGTAGAACCTTACCCAAAGTATCACACTGCCTACGCCCACTTGCCACCTATCTGTGGTCATAATATTATGACTGATTGGTGCATAGTGTAGATGGTACAAGCAACTAGAGTATACTGGAAGAACTGGTACTCACAAGTATGGCTCCAAGATAATGTGGAGCAAAATGATCAGACTCAGTAGCAATAATCCTGCTACAGTCTCAAGGCAGAAATGATGAGTGGGCGAGTAAGAAGTAAAAACTGACTTTAATATTGTGCACAAAGCTGCACATCTCTGCAGTCCGAATAGCTACAGTGAGTCAAAGAACCCAAAAAATAATGCATTTCCACCTACTGGTCTTCCTCAGGGTTTGTATTATTATTCCACAACTGGATGTATAGAAATTTTGATGTGAATTTTGATGTGCAGGATTTGCTTTAACCCCTTAGTGACAAGACATTTTCACCTTGACTTTCCCTTGGTGACAATGGCTGTTTTGACATTTCTGGAGTGTTTGTGTTTAGCTGCAATTTTATTCTTTCTCACATACAGTACCCACACAAATTATAAGTTGTTTTTATCGTCATAAGAAGGGCTTTCATTAGATACCATTATGTTCATCATATCTTATAATTTACTACAAAAAAAATCATAAAATATGATGAAAATTTTTTAAAAACCCACTTTTTCTAACTTTGACCTAAAATATAATTTACACAAATAAAATCATTAAAAAAAGACCCCGTCTAGATAGTTTCTAAATGTTGTCCCGAGTTCATAAATATGCATGTTTCCCTATTTTTCGGTATTTATTTGCGAGTTATGGGGCAAAAACCTATATTGACCTTTGACCCCAACCCCAACCCAAAATGTAACCCTAACACTAAATTTAACCCCAACTCTAATCCTTATAATATCCCTTAATATGTTTTAATTTTAATTTAATTTTAACCCTATCCCTTATGCTAAAAATTATTTAATTTTAACCCTATAGGCTAATCTAACTATATAACCAGTTTTTAATTAATTAAATATTTATTTTAAATTTGTTCTATTGCTATGCTACTTAACTACCACTAGGGGCAGTCAAGTAGCATGTTCAGAGCAACGGAAGTGCAGTTACTTTCACTTCCGAAGCTCAGACCGGCAGAGGGCATAGCCATATTGACGGAGCAGCATGCTCCATCAATATGGCTCCCACAATCGCTCCGTGGGGCGATTGTGGGTGCCCCAGAGCAGAAATTTCGATAGTTGATCGCGAAAACCGCTTGATTAACCGCAGGACACGCCAGGCACGTCCTTTGTCGTTAAGGGAGTTTCTCCCAGGACGTGCCTGACACGTCCTTTGTCGCGAAGGGGTTAATATACAGAAAATATAAAACAATAAAACGGAACGTTTAAAATTATTTCACTCAGTAATAATTAGTAATACACCAAATACATAATAATTAAAAATACCTAAATGCAAAAGTGGAATGTTTTAAGTTTTTTTAAATTTATTTTTTTACATATATAATCTTTATTTAAGGAAATAAATTTAAATTTATACCATTAACTATCACCACAACATATCATCTCGACCAGTGCTGCATCTGTTGAAAAAGGTGTGGTGCGCTGAGGCAAATTATATTAGATGGTCTACTGGTTTCAGCCATGGAGAAATAATATAGAGAGAAATGATCAGATTCCATTGCAAACAATGGGGTTGATTACATTCCCTGTGGTAAAACCCACGGGAATGTAAAAATGAGGACCGGTTGGACCGGTAGCTCATTTTACCGGTCTACTACATTATTGTATCACATGATGCTGAAATGACTATATCCCATAAACTATACCCCCTGCAATAAACCCGAATTTAAAAAGTCAAACACATGATATTTTATAAACAATAATAATGACATGAAAAAAGATGTGAGGTTCCCTAGATTACTTAATAACAAGGGAAGGGGGGGGGGGGGGGGTTTCAGCACATGAGCCCACAGTCTGTACAACAGTTTGTGACCAGTCTCCTTTGTCCATCAAAACATGGGAATGGGGGGATCACAATTCTACTGGTCACCCGTGAGGGAAAAGTTTGCAGATATAAACAGCAAAGTAAGTTTTATGAAGGCAAACTAAGTTCTATCAGTATTTGATCTAAAAAAACATAACAAAGGTCCCCCTCTTTTGCTATCCATGAGTTTTTAAAAGCATAATTAGGATTGGTTAGAGTAAATTCATATTACCAGACTTTAAGTAAGAAGTGCATGAATATTTGCTAGATTTAACTAGGGATAATTCTATATATATATGGAGATTATTTTTCTGAACCATTACGGTTAAACATCCTGTAAAATTCATAATGCTGTGTGCATTTATTTTCACTTTTCTATATTTCCACTCTTCTATAGGATGTAAATGATCAAACTAGCTGCAAAAGCTAAAATGCCAGAAGGTTGACAGACAATTGGTAAGAAGAGGTCAAGTGCATGATGGGAAATAAAATCGCCTCAACATAAGATACAGAAAATGTAGATGGAAATGTGTTATCTAAAACATTTTATAACCATTTTAAAAAAGTTCCGTAACATATATGATAATAATTGCTGTGATGATTAACAAACAGGTTTATGAAGAAATATATTTTGTAAAGTATTTTGAAGTGCAATCTTTTTCTTACCACAGCGTTGTTTATAAAGTAATAGCAACAGGTCAAATCTGTGGCTAGAAAAGAAAGATCACACTTTAGGAACCTTGTATCACAACAGCAGGTAATAAACACATATCTCATGCTCACACCTCACTCACAGAACAGGGCTCTCATTCTATTTGGTAATTGTATGAGGGCCACCCTCTGGCTGTCTTAGTTTGGCTCCCTTTCCCGTCTGTTTTACCTGTCTCCACTGCTGAATTATTTATTTGACCATCTGCATAAAGAGAACACCTGTCCTGGAGCTAACTTATACTTTTAAATAATTTAATTCAAAACCTTGGTAGTGTGCAGATGCCAATAATGTCACGACTTAGCAGGACAAATGCTTAATATGGTTAATAATCTCTCAGGCTTTTCTTTATATCTTACTTACAGTTTAAAAGGTCAGTGTGCTTTATTCTAAAACATGCTTCAGATTGTTTCGCTCAATTTATCCTGAGCGGTTCTAATTAAACAAGTTCAGGGTTAATAGGAAGAAAGGTCTATATTAAAGGCCCACTCCATTCAATTATTCCCCCACTCTTTAAAGATTTTCACCCTCTCAATCACACTTTGAGAATTGCCATAATTTTTCTGCTATTAACCTGAATTACCTTAGTTACTCCTAAGTCTAGTTCCATGGGTATATTCACCCATTTTTTTAGGGTAGTATATCACTTTTACATGCTGCCCTACAGAATACATAATTCATATGTTTCCAAAGGGAAATTAATTATTTAATCAAGGCAGTTCCTATCGGATCCTCTCTGTGATTAATTAACTGGTTACCCCTAGACACACTTGCATTTTGCATTCTGCAGTTTGGCTGACCTGGTAACCCTAGCTGGACAACTGGTGGATATAACCTGTAGGGGTTTGGAGTTGAGGGTTGACAGGAGGGAATGGGAGTAGAGGGGAATCAGTAGAAGCTAATTCATTTAAAGTAAAGTAAACATATTTAAATATGGATAATTTTCAAGTTGGAGTGGTCTTTTAAATCATTTGTGGGCAGTACACCGTTGTCTCCTTTTTGAAATTTAAAGGCAGAGCCACTGGTAACATATAGGATCCTTATTCCATTGAGGAAACTGGTCAGGGATATGCATACAATGGACTAGAATCCTATCAAGATTTGTTACTGGAAGTATTCTGGAAGATCAGACAGCTATTTGAAGCATTCTCTTTAATAGTACATCTAAGCTTTATGAAACACAGGATTTGTTATGCTTTCTGCCACCTAGAAAATATTCCACCAGGCCTACTTTGTGTGAATCAATGTGTCAATATATAGACAGTAACAACTCTTTCTAGAATAAACAAACAATACAGATACAGATCATTGGGTAACCTTTATTAAAAAAATTGTTGAATTCATATGATTTGCAAAAGTGCACTACATGATTAAATAAAATAATGTATAATTTCTTTAATGTACAAAGACGAAAAAAGTAGTGTGCACATTAATACGTAAGGGTCAACTCACTATACACCGATATGTCCTGAACTGGATTCAGGACTGGCACTTCAGTCGAATTTCACAAATCAATGTAATGTGGCCCCTCAATAGCCCTGAATTCGGGTCCGAATTAGTCGTTTCGATACCGAAGCATCAGAGGCATTTGTATTGGGACATTTTCGTAATGAAACTCATTGATTTTCAGCTACTAAATATGAAGTGATCCCCCAGAACATGCTCCAAACACCGGTAACAAAGGCAAAATTCAATTCTCCAGATTTTAGTTGGAGAATAGAATAGAAAAGTGTAGAAGAATTTAAACACAAAAATATTTACCTACAATTATAACATATTACTGTTATATATTACAACAGTATATTTACTTAATATAAGCATTTCTACAAAAAATGATTTCATATTACTTTATGTTCATTTAGTTTTAGGTACTTAATTAATGTATTTTCATTTTATTACACTATGGGCCATTTCAGGAGGCCTTTGGCTATTTTTGTAATAAGCCTAAGTTCTCCCTATAGATGCCTATCGGAAGGACTGAGGCTACTACAATGCTTCGGTGCTTTTCAGCTGCATTCGGTGTTGGGAGATATTGGCATGGAATCAGCTATGATGTCCTAATTGCAGACATATTCAGCGGCATATCAGGCCTTCCTGAGTAGCTTGAAATTAGGGTCTTGATGTGCCCAGTGGTGTATCTTAGTTTTGTGCTGCCCTAGGCAGACAAATTTTGGGCACCCCCCCTACTCACGATGCACACCCACAACATGACCCATAACCCACGTTGCACACCAAGGACATGCCCCATCACCCCATTTGCATGCCTCTATCACCCCCCCCATTTCATACACATTGCCAATATTATTTGCCCATAATATTTCCCAGCTAATTTGCCCAATAATATGCCAGTATCATTTGCCATTAATATGCCCCAGCCAATTTGCCCAATAATATGCAAGTATTATTTGCCATTAACCCCTTAACGACAGATGACGTGCCAGGCACGTCACGGCAAATCGAGGACTTGCCGACAGCTGACGTGCCTGGCACGTCATGCACTAAACTGAGTAAAGAAAGCGACCAGCGGTCGCTTTCTTTACTCTAACGGTGTTGCTACAATGCCTCTAGGTAGAGGCATTGTGCAACACCCCCCAAATGTGCAGGGGCGCGCTACGATCACTCCACGGAGTGATCGTAGCAGCCATTTAAAAATGGCTGCGCCGGCTGCACACATGTGCTTAGAAAGCGAACGATCGTTCGCTTTCTAAGCATCTCCGGTGTTGTTAAAGTGCCTCGCCAGCGAGGCACTTAACAACACCGTTCTGCTCCCCAGAGCCGATGGTGGTCGCTCTCCTGAGCGACCCCATCGGCTCAGTAGAAGGGAACGCTGCCTGTACAGGCAGCGCTTCCCTTCTAATGGCAAGAGCATCGGAAGTGAAAGTATTTCACTTCCGATGCTCTAGGGGGAGCCAATCGATGCCTGCACAACAGATCTATGTGATCTGTGTGCAGGCATGTATGGTAAGTGCTCTGATGAGCACTTATCATACTGTCAAAGGCAATATTAGCAAATATTGCCTTTGACAAGTATTGATCTGCCTCCCTCACCTTACTAGTTATAGTAAGGGAGAGAGACAGATCAGATAAAGTAAAAAAATAAAATAAAATAATAAAACAAATATTTAATAAAATTTTAAACACCAAGGGCTTTTATAAAAGCCATTTAACCCCTTCCCTGCCATTGATCGCTGTGTACGCAGTGATCATACACAGCAGCACATTTTTTGCTGTCTGTGCATTTTTTAGGGGTTAATTTTTTTTACTGTAATTCATTACAGTATAAAAAAAAGCTCTTTTAAGAGAGATTAACCCCTTTCTTGCTGTAGATCACTGCCTAAGCAGAGATCTGACGCAAATGCAGCAATCTTGCTGCAGAAGCATTTTTAATTTTTTTAAAACTTTTTTATTACACCCGTCACGTGTTAATTATACCCGCTAGGGGACTACGTTTAACGTAATTTTTTTTTTAAATAAGAGCTATTAACCCCTTCCTTGCCGTATATCACTTCCTAAGCAGCACATATGGTCACTGCCTAAGCAGTGCATATGGTCACTGCCTAAGCAGCGCATATGGAGCAATCTAGTCGCAGAAGGATTTTTTTTTTTGCTATCAGCATTTTTTTTGTCAGACTCGCTAGGGGTTAATTATACCCACTAGGGGATTATGTGTATTCCTTTTGAAGCTGTCTGAACACGTGTATAGCGATCAGTAACAGCCGATCAGTGGCAAAGGTGGTTTGGTGATTTCTCAGATGAGCATCACCATTCGTCTGGTTCGATCAATATTGGTAAATATTGTTCTGACCCATATGGATCTGCCTCCCTCTCCTCACTTGAGTTTTAGTGAGGGAAAGAGACAGATCTGTATAACATAATTTTTTAATTGTAATAAATTAAATAAAATGTTAAAAAAATTGTGAGTCCCAAGGGCTTTTATAAAAGCCATACCCTTTGTATAGTGTAGTGTATTAACCCCTTCCCTGCCACTGATCACTGCACAGCAGAAATTTTTTTCTTGTCTGTGCATTTTTAGGGGTTCATTTTTTTGTACAGTACTACAAAGGCTCTTATAAGAGCTATTAACCCCTTCCTTGCTCTACATGTTCAAATTCCAAGTTTGAAAATCAAAAAGCGCACCTCTCAAATGTAGCCTTTCAACACCCAACAAAGCTGACAAAGCTATGCATGGGTGGTATCCCTGTGCTCGGGAGATGTTGCTGAACATATATTGTGGTATTGTTTGTCAGTGACACATACCGAAATATGTGAATTTGTGTCTAAAGTACAATGTATGTGGGAAAAAATACACAATAAAATGACTACCACAAACTTTGACAAAGGCTGGTGGTAGAATTGGTGCATGGAAAGTGTTAAAATAACACCATTTAAAATAGCCTAGGGTATCTACTTTTACAAAATATATACTTTTTGGGGTAAAATACACTGTCCGACTTTAAAAAAAAGTCCCAAATGAAAGATGGGCTCAGGCTGGCTACACGTCAATATTCCAAGTTGAAAATGCGCACCTTCACAATGTGGCCCTTTTAGCCCCCAAACAACCCAACAAACCTATGCATGGGTGGTATCCCTGTACTCAAGAGATGTTGCTGAACACTTATTGGGGTGTTATTTGGCAGTGACACATACCAAAATCTGTAAATTCATGTCTGAAGTACAAGGTTTGTGAAAAAAAAACACAAAAAAATTACTACCACAAACTTTGACAAAGGCTGGTGGTAGAATTAGTGCATGGAAAGTGTAAAAATACCACCATTTGAGATAGCCTAGGGTGTCTACTTTAAAAAAATATATGGGTTGATGTGGTAAAATACACTGGCTGGTTTCAAATATGTCCCAAATGGGACATGGGTGCAGGCTGTCTGCATGTCAAAATTTCAAATTGGAAAACCAAAAACTTCACCTCCCAAATTTGGCCTTTTACCCCCCAAACAATCCAACAAACCTATGCATGGGGGGTATCCCTGTACTCAAGAGATGTTGCTGAACACTTATTGGGGTGTTATTTGGCAGTGACACATACCAAAATCTGTAAATTCATGTCTGAAGTACAAGGTTTGTGAAAAAAAAACACAAAAAAATTACTACCACAAACTTTGACAAAGGCTGGTGGTAGAATTAGTGCATGGAAAGTGTTAAAATACCACCATTTGAGATAGCCTAGGGTGTCTACTTTTAAAAAATATATGGGTTGATGGGGTAAAATACACTGGCTGGTTTCAAATATGTCCCAAATGGGACATGGGTGCAGGCTGTCTGCATGTAAAAATTTCAAGTTGGAAAACAAAAAACTGCACCTCACAAATTTGGCATTTTAGCCCCCAAACAACCCAACAAACCTATGCATGGGTGGTATCGTTCGCTATTGTCGATGAGGAGAAGTTGTTTCAAATAAAAACAAAGAAATTTGTGTATTTTTTTTTTTACCATATTTTATTATTTTTTTTTAATAATATGATAAGATATGATCAAAAATATGGCATCCATAGAAAGCCCTTTTTGTCCCGATAAAAACAATATATAATATGTGTGGGTACAGCAAATGACGAAGAAGAAAATTACTGCTAAACACAAACAGCACAGAAATGTTAAAATAGCCATTGTCCAGAAAGGACAAAAATGTTTCCATGGCTCTGTCCTTAAGGGGTTAATAAGTCACAGCCAATTTCCCCAATAATGTGCCAGTATTTGCCATTTAATCAGCCCCTGCCAATTTGCCCAATATTATGCCAGTATAATTTGCCATTAATATTCCCCAGCCAATTTGCCAAATAATATGCCAGTATTATTCTGCCATTTAATATGCCCCTGCCAATTTGCCCAATAATGTGTTAGTGTTATTTGTCATTAATAAGCCCCAGCCAATTTGCCCAATAATATGCCAGTTTTATTTGCCATTTTATATCCCGCAGCCAAATTTGCCCAATAATATGCCAGTGTTATTTGCTATTTAATATGCCCCTGCCAATTTGCCCAATAATATGCCAGTGTTATTTGCCATTTAATATGCCCCTGCCAATTTGCCCAATAATATGCCAGTGTTATTTGCCATTTAATATGCTCCTGACAATTTGCCCAATAATATGCCAGTGTGATTTGCCATTTAATGTGCCCAGCCAATTTGCCCAATAATATGCCAGTGTGATTTGCCATTTAATGTGCCCAGCCAATTTGCCCAATAATATGCCAGTGTGATTTGCCATTTAATGTGCCCAGCCAATTTGCCCAATAATATGCCAGTGTGATTTACCATTTAATGTGCCCAGCCAATTTGCCCAATAATATGCCAGTGTGATTTGCCATTTAATATGCCCCTGCTAATTTGCCCAATATGCCAGTGTTATTTGCCATTTAATAAGCCCCTGCTAATTTGGCCAAATACCCCCCATCTCCCCAGCACTTACCTTTCCCTGGTGGCTAGTGGCAGGCAGCATGGAGTCCTCCATGCTGCCTGTTCGGCTCCCCGGCAGTTGTGCCGACAGGTCACGTGACCCGGCGCGCGTATGACGTCAGCACACCCGTCACGTGACTGTCGGCACTTACGTGTCATACTGCATGGGGAGCCGAACAGGCAGCACGGAGGTTTCTCTGTGCTGCCTGTTCGGCTCCCCAAGCAGCCTGCCAGCAGAGGGAAGATGAGGGGGGATCTTCCGATCCCCTCTCACCTCCGTCTCTGCCTGCAAGCGCGGTCTTTTTTTTTTTTTTAAGGGGCGTATTTTTTTTTTTTTTTTAGTGCTTGTGGGCGCTGCCGCCCCCCAAAATTTGCCGCCCTAGGCATCCGGCGGTAAATACAACACTGGATGTGCCACCGATGTCCGCAAGTTGGAGGCACCATTTCGAGGCTGATTATCAGCACATATTGGTTCATGCCTATAATAATAACAAATTTACAAAAATGCTAATAAGGTTTAATGAAAACTTTAAAAGACAGTGAACTAAGCAGATATATTCTAAAAAATGAATATGTGATACCATCCATAACTAATAACCAAATCAGTTTATTATCAGACTTTAATCATTTTATGAATTATTTCTCTACTTCTGAGATCAAGAGACTTCTGGTATTTTCATTTGCAATAAGTAAATCTTCTTTGGAGAACGCTTAGTTTATAATTCAGGTTACATAATATAATCAAATGAAAGAATACTCATGAGCCAAAGTCATTAGTACACAAGTCAGTTCTGCTGCAAAATATATTATTATACTAAACTATTTTTTCTTTCTGTAAATATATGAAGTGTTTTTAAAAATATGTCAATAGTTTGATGATGAAAAGAGATGGATAAACAACAATTCTAAGTTTTAAATGCACAAGTAACACATCTTTTTCTTTAGCTGTATTGAAACAACGCCTCTTTCTTTCAGATTTTGACTAGTAATTCTGACAAAGGGTTTTAACTGAAGGCGGCAGGGATGTAAGTAAATATAAGAAGCAGACACAATATCTGTCATGTAATTCTTACTTCCTGTCGTCTTACTAAATGAACCATTTCTAGGTGAGGCTACAGCCTTGTCAGGAGCTCCCCTTATTATTATGTCTGAGTGTTACAAGGATAAGAATGACAGGATAATAAAATGTGATGCCAGGCTCCTTTGCCAACTCAAAGACCCTCCCTGAGGGATCAAGTGTCTTGGTTGAGCTTTGAGGTCAACCAGACACCTCCCCTGGGGCCAACCTGAGGCCTACCTGAGCTGAACAATATATCTAGCATAAACTCTTGTCAGGTAATACAGGCTGTTATCTGAGCTAAGATCAAAGTACCCTCTGTGCTCTAAAAAATCTCCCAAGCCATGGCAGTTTTTACCACATGACTTAAACCCCAGGGGACACCAGTTGGCTTGCACAGGTACTTTGAGCCACTTCCTCTATACACCCTTCTCATACTAACTAAAATTCTTTGTGGGTATGGCATAAAGAAATGAAAAACCTGACAAACAAAAGAAAAAAAAATCATTATACTATGAGGAAGTAAAAAAGGCGTTAAAACAAGTTATTTTTGAATACAATAAACTATACGTGTAGAACAGTTTCCGCTTTGCATTAATTTCTCCTCTGCTTAGTTTTGCTTCCCTACTATCCATTTTATAGATAATTGCTTTTATTTCAGATTCCTTTTTCCTTACCATAAAGTTGCATTTGCAGAACTTGCTCACACAACTACATTCAAATTCTATTTCTTGTTTTACAAAGGTTTAAATTTACATTTGCCTTTCATTTTAAGGGTGCAGATGACTAAACCGCAGATAAGTACAATCGGAAAATTCCATGCATCGACATACTAGGCTTGTAACCAGTAGATGGACTGTTAAACTACTGTTATTTCTTACAGCATTGCAACTGGACATAATTTTTCTTTGTTAGTGTTATGTTTGCACTTATGTTTGACTTCTCTATTTAAGATCATACTTTGTAGTTTCTGGATTCAGATAACCATGACTTGTTTAACTGTATAGAAAATATTACTTACCTTCTTGATTTTCTGATATAGTATGCAGTTACACACTCGAGGGCCAAGCAATACTATTTGCACATATTGAATTGCAAACTTCTCCGTACCATACAATTGATTCAGATACCCCCTCCCTACTGAGTCCTGTCTGGGTCAACATCCCTTGCCTTTGATGTATATTTTTTATTGCAGTTATATCTAAATAACTTTTTTTAATATGGCAGCCCTATTCCGAAAATCTGTTGTCTTTCCTCTGCATATTAGTACTTACATTTTATGGTTTAATTTTAAAAATGTCTTTGTCTGCATCACATCACTCTTAAGACAATGATTGAGCTTGTCACAAAATAGACTGTAATTTTATATTGGTAATTGCCTCCGTGAGTTAAGATATTTAGAAATATGAATTGATGAAATAAATAAATAAACATTTAAAATATAATCCTAAAACATGAGACATAACTTAATGAAAAATATTTAGATTAGGAATATTTTTTTTCCTATAAAAGAAGATAATAAAAAGCAAGGCTCTTGTTTAATTACTGATATGCATCCTATGTATGATGTGCTACTTTGAAGTCTTCATCATAGTAAAATCAGTATCATGGTAAAATAAGACACTATTAAATTGAATTTATATATGTGTATATTTTTAAAAAAAAAATATATATATATATATATTTATTTGGGTCCAGCCAGTGCACATATAGATACAAAATAGATTAAAGCAACACCATATCATATAAACAAAGTGTTCGCATAAATTCAAGCCATGGTGTAAAACCTAGCTTATCACTGAGGAAGACCCCTTATATTTTTCTTCCTGGAATAAATTCAAACAGCATAGTTGTCTCATAAACGTGAATTAAATTAGCAATTCAAAAAATTATATGGGGTAACCAGTGGTATTAAACTATGTCATCTTTAAGATATACAGTGATTATAACAAAAAGAAGAAGAAAAAAGAGAGGAAGAGTCAGAGTATGTAAATAAGAGAAAATCAAATATCAATATTACATCTAGTATGAGCTGCGGATGTTTTAAATATGCGAACCAGACCGATAACATTCATATGTCACGTAAATATTAATAGTCATCCTGCTGATAGAATTGCCAAGTAGGGCTTATATCTTATTTCTTAATAAATGTATACATATACATACTTAATAACAAAACAGTATTAGGAGAAAATGTAGAAAAAAGAAACAAGGAAGAAAAAGGGGTTAAACATGTCTCAGGTAGTAACAGCAATATGACCTTACTTAAGTCAGAGAGGCAAGAAGAAGGAAAATAAATATAAAGTGTGGATCCATCAAAGATTACTTGCCAGAATTTTCTGTATATGACCATGAATGCTGCCCTTTCTGATAATGTTTGGAATTTAGCCACAACATCTCTTGGAGACTCCTGTAGGGCACCGGTGGCCTTTTTAACTCAAAAGGAGTCAGTGATCACCTGTCCAGGCATCTCTGCTGATTGTTTTTTTGTGTGTATCCAATTTTAAGAGAGCAGTGGGCCCTACTGCCTTTGACATCCCTCCTATCCGGATGTTGTTTTGTCTGTTTTTGCCATACATTACATATATCTGCCTTTGCAGTGCGTAGATCTGTTGAGTTAGATCACCTTTGTCCCCTAAATCCAGCTTGATGCTGCTTAACATCATCAGCATTAGCTTCCAAAGTGGTCACTTTCTGTTGGAGCGTTACCACATCCTGGCACATCCTGTGATAGTGCCTTGTGTGCTCACTAGCATTTTGATTCTCTATTTGTGATTCCAATATTCTGTTCCTGACCCTATTCATTCCTGACCTTTCTTGCCTGCCTTCCATCTACCCATACCTGCCTTGTCTTACATTCGGATACCCGTGTATGACCTAGCAGTTCCTGAAGCCTCCTTGTCCACCGCCTGCCCTGATATTTACTTGTTACCTGTTTATCTGAACTTCTCCACTCCTTGATGGGCCTGTTTTATGATGTCCCATTTGTCTCATCTGTGTGCCTGCAGTACTTTGCCCCCTTTTCGGGCTCTACTTGCTGGGTGTTGGTAGAGAGAATTGCTGCCAAAGCCTTGGTGACATACTGCCTGCGGCTCAACCAAGGGCGTGTTGTCATTAAGGTGAATACATAAACTTACTACCATGATACCTAGTGTCCTGTACCTCATCTGCACTGCTGATTAGTCTATCCTTGCTGGACAGCTACAGCCATGTCAGCCCTGCAGGTCTTTAAGCAGCTTCTGAATGTCCACCATGGTCTCAGGTGTATACTCTGGCTTATATTCAGGTATTTTTGCATTTTTATTTGTCTCGCTAGGGTTCCCCCAAAAAGGAGTCCAAGTATTCTTGAGACGAGGTAAAATTGTCATTGGTGTAGCCAGTTGAGGCCTGAGGTGGTGTCACTAATAGGCAGACTAGACATCTGCCTGATGCGTCAGCTCCGATGGCACCATCAGCTTTCTGGGATACATGTATCCCGGCTGTGGGCAACCTGTGTTTTTTGTTATTTTTTATTTTATTTGCATGCAGTCTAGTTTCAATGACTACAGGTTGCAGCAACCCAAAAGGCACTTTCTCGGTGACTTTGTAATAGGTGGTGGCTTCGAACTCCCCTCAATAGCACTCTCTGTGTGTGGACAGGCAGGAAGACTCTCATGCACCCCCCTACATGAGTGGAAGTAAGAGTGTCAGGGGTCAAATGATCTTTCAGCACTCAGCGTCACAAGGAGTGTGACTATGTGAGAACTAGCCTGAGAGAAGGTTGCCTACTCCCATAGATATGTAAGCCTGAAAAGAGGCTCCATTACTAAAGCAAGCCTTTTTTCAGACTGGCTCTCATGCAGTACTCTTGCTATCAATAACACTGGCCAGCCCAAGTTCAGGTGATGAGCAACCTAGTAGTTTATTTGCCAGAAATACTGGCAAAAGCCTTTTGGTTAACATTGAGGCTGTTCCAGTCTCGCAGCCCTACCAAGTAATAGCCTGATGATAGCCTACAAGTCGTGTTTTAGAGAAACACAAATCTTTTTCCTAGTGATCAGCAAGAGGCATTGTTTCTTAAATTAAGATTAAAATTAAGAAACAGTCTTATTGAAATCAATCAATGTTTTGTGAGTTTCCACTGGCCATGTCTACCTCAAAGCAAATTATGCATTGTATCAATTCCAAGTCTATTTGAAATAAATTGAGTGGGAGTGTGTGTGAGCAACCGAGTGTAAGTGTGTGTGAGAAGCAAAGTGTAAGTTTGTGTAATGAGTGCACAAAATAGTGTAATAAGTAGCTGTATCACAATGCTCCATGGAAATAAAAAGAGCAGGAGACTTGCATATTGACAGCTCCACTGATTTTGTAGCTCTGTTACTACATCTGTGTGTATGTGTGTCTGTTTGTGTATTTGTGTGTGTGTATGTGACTGTGTATATGTGGGACTGTGCATTGGAGACACTTTGTGAGTATGTGTGGCTGCATGTCCATGTGTGACTGTGTGTGTACATGTGTCTGCATAGGTATGTGACACTGAATGTGTGCATACGTCCCTGAAGTCAGAATCAGCCAGGGGGCAGCAAAATATACATTTTTCTAGGGCTGCAAAAAGTCTTGCACCAGATGTGGTTGCGGTATAGTAGGCCTGATGAGTAACGTCCCAATAACCAGACTATTTACTGCTTTTCAAGTGTTTTATCCTTCTTGCCCCATAACCTTAAGGTTTGTGATTTTTTTTGTTGACATGTATTATGTCCAAAAGTCCCCCCGACTAACTTAGCCAGACCTGTGGTTAGAAGCGCCCCTATTTATATGTTCTTTTTTGATCTTTATTGTGACTTTCAATAATGTTCATGAAGGACTTGCAATAATGTTCATGAAGGACTTGCAATAATGTTCTATTTGTACCCCTGGAACTTAAAGGGTTACCTTTGCACACATTTTACACCCCCAACTGATGACAGTGTAAAATTAGCATTTGCTCTACAAAAAAAGTGCTTTATGGCATTTTGTGCCATGAACTTGATGTGAATGAACAAAAGTCTATTTTAGCCAATAGCAGGACTAGCAATCAAAATGGACCGATACCATCTCTAAGGGCAGCTGTGTTCATTAAAGGTGTGGGCTGGAATGGCAACAGTGGCAATTTACTTCTGGTCGCTACACCTACTATTACCCTTTTTTATTTAGACCTTGTACAGTAATCATTCAGATTAAGCAAAAGCTTATTAACCATGACTGAACTTGGAAAGTTGGAAGCCACCAGCGCTACACTTTGAGGTCTGTTGCTGCAGGAGCCATGGAGCTGAGTCCTGGTTGCCTAACAACTAAAGAGGAATTCTACCTGAATATATTTAAGGTTTTTTTTTCTTCTGTACCTAACTTTGATATTTTTCTAAATATGGGCAGAATTATAGAAAAGAGTGGCCCTTACAAAGTCTAATTTAAAGCACATTGGCAAGAGGCTGCTTGCAGTTGTATTTTAAATAATAAAGGATTTTCACCCATTCTCTAGTTACTGTGGAGTAAAATGAGAAATAACTTGCATATTGAGGGATATTACATTGAAGGGGAGCCTATGTATGAGTAAAATATAGCATATTATTAAATAAACCAGAGTATTCAGTGCTGAATTTAGGTAATAATAGTGAATAAGTAAAACATAATAATAATTAAATGATAAGACAAACCCTTTAAGGCAAGTGGGCATAATTTAGAAAAAATTAGTATTAAACAAAGTCATATGCTAAATAAATAGATAAAATAAAATAGCATTTGTCAAGCAACAAGAAGCGTTTCCTCAATGTGTTCACCTGACACTTTACCTCTAGCAGTTCCCACCTAGCTGAAACACACACTACTCATCTTTGGCCTATCCCACCTAGTGCCACCCATCCACACTACTGTTATTACAACTTCAATCACTCTGGCCTCTTCAACCCTTATGTGTCTTATGGACCCCATTCCCTCTAGATTGTAAGCTTGCAAGCAGGGTTCTCTACATCATTTACCAGTCTGTTTCTAGTTTGTCTAACTTAGTATGTAGTTCTCTTCTATGTTCTGTACCAAGCGTTACGTAAATTGTTGACTCTATATAAATAAATGGTAATGTAATGTGTTCAGACACATTGAGGAAAACGCTTTTTGTTACTTGACAAAAGATTTTACCGAAACGCGTTGCTCTTTTTAGCCTCTCTGACTTTTCCCGGCCGGGTATACTGTCTGTCTGCATAAACGGATATACACTGTGCTCCATATATATAAAGTTTGTGCTTTTTTTATTGCTGTCTTTTGTTCTGTATATATGGGCTTGTGAACATATTTCCCCACTAATATTTGCGCTTGTTCTTTAAATATATGTATGCACATTCTCTAAGTACTTATTTATTAACTTAATACAATTACTTTTTTTATACTGCTTATACTTCATTTGTGTATTGGTGTTATTTGTACATCTAAATATTGAGCACTGTCCATTTCTTCATATAGCATATTATTAGAAATTAAGAAATCAATGCAAATTAAAGAGACATTGTTGATCTGGTTAAACAATAGAAAATGGTTACCTATTTTATTTTCTGCAGCCTAGTAGACTGCCTTTCTCCTATGTAGCACAAAGGAATGAATAGTCTTAGCTTTTGTGTAGTTAGTAATAGCTTCAGCATTTAGTATACCAACATATAGTCCATGGTGGTAAAGATCTCAGTTTCAGTTATTTCTAGCAGGAGCTGTTGGTCTCTAACTAGAGGTAAATTATTAGAAAGGTCTGTGGATACAAAATGTTTTATCTAGAGCTTAGGGTAAATTTAAAACCAGGGAATCTGTTTTGTTACTTGCTGTATCCCCAGAAACAAGTAAAACATCAAAGTCACTTACTAGAACACCTATGTATTGTAATGGCTGGGATGTCCATTAAGTGCTGTAGGTAAAAGCCTAGGGCTCATTAGAATAATAGGGCATTTGATTACCAAGAGACACAAGTAGAAGTTAAAGATGAAATGCAATCTCCAGCCACCAAAATAAACATTCTTGAACATCACAAATGCAAGGGAATTAGGCTTGATGGCCCTGAAGGTACGCTGGGGGTTAGTCTCAATATCAGAAGGTATGTACTTCTTTTTAGGTCCCATCACGAAGCCTTTAGGATTAACTTCCTTGTATTTTTTTTAATTATTAAGTTTTGCAAGGATTTTTGCAATAACATAATGGAAGATTTCCAACAAAAAGGGAAATGATAAATATATAAAAATCAAAACAGCTACGAATCAGAAGTTTGGCCTCTCTGGACAAGTCAAGTTTCTCCCAAAGAGCCATAGTCACTGAGCAATGTTATTTTAGAGTCTAAGATTTCAGCACGCTGAAAAGTTTTCAAGTAGACCCATAATAACATTGAGAAAAACACACACAAAATGTATCCCACCTTTTCTAAAAAGTTGATACTAAGCTTTGCAAGATTCTCTGAAAAGTTCATACTTAAAAATGTTGCATATGTGAGAAAACAAGATGAAATCCTTCATCAATGTCATAAAATACAAATAAAAAAAATAATAAAAAGTTAAAAATAATTGGTAACAAATAAATTGTAAGAGCTGTGAAGTTACAATATTGCAAAAGCTTGGGACAGCATGGTGAAGGTTTGTTAAGTCTTGGCACTAAATCGGGAAAATATACTCGTAGGCGCACTCCAAGCAAAAAACAAAACAGAAAACATTTCCCCACTCGTTTTGTGACTTACAGCAGAATCTGAATTGCTTCTCTTTTCATTTGAATTAACCTGAATGGATCCTTAACTCCACCTACAGCATACAAATGTATGTTTGGCTATTTTTGGGTGACACAAAAACATTTTAGAATTTATTATTTACATGTGTTCAGAGACAAATCAGTTAATTAATCAAGTTACTATGGGGTTTTAATCTTGATTAGCTGCTTAATACTGAACACAGATACATTCTATTTTCAGGTGGCATGTGTCTTTTGTGGACAATTAATATTAGCTTCAAAATGGTATCTGTTAGTTTATGTAAACCATTGACATTATAATTGTATACTAGTTCTAAAAATATATGATTTCTAGCATGTTAATGTATATTTTTAATTAAATCAATTGTTTTCTTTTTTTAGAATTTGTAACTTTATGATATTTTTTCATACCTCTGGTGCTCCAATTTAAGATCATGTTCCAACTTTGACGTACGAAGCCCTTCATGACTATGCTCTCCTTTAAATTTTATGCGTCATTGGAATCTACTCTCCTTGAATAACTTTCAATTCTCTCCACTCTTACCTCCTTTTCTCTTTCACACACACACACAGGATGTCTATTGTGTTTCCCCAAGTCTCTGTAACTCGCTAACCAGCCCAGCCTCCCTCGCCATCTTTAATAAATTCCACAAAATCCAATTGTTCAAAGAACTATACAACTTACTCAACTAAACACCATCCTATCCTTTATCATTACATATATTTTATCGTCACCTATCACATCAGCTTCCTCTACTCTTTCCCCTATACTTGTGTTTCATTTATTTCTCCGTTCCTTTTGGATTGTAAGCTTCTGGATATTACCCTCTGACCTTTATATCTTTGCTTTTTTTGTATCATACACAGTGAATTGTATTAACCACTTTGTATATGGTTGGCACCATATAAAGTTTTTACTACTAATAATAATGACCTTTTTTAAAGCATGCTTACCTTTCCATCGTTGAAGTATCTTGATGGGTGTATTTTTCTCTTGAAGCAGATAATATTGCACTGTTAATAACAATGTGAGACATTCTTTTACAGTTATTTTTTTTCTTTACTTTTCCAGTGCAATATTCAGATTTTGAATATTGCAATATTCGATGAGCCAACATATAAAAATAAGGCAACATTTGTATTGCAGATGAATACCCTACTGCTTTTCATATACAACTACAATTTAATTTCATAGACACTACATAGAAATGAGTACATTGCCTTTCTTCTCCCACCCTAAGTGTCCTGACTGACAAGAAGTCTAAAAAGTGCCACCATTTCAAGTTTTACATCCCATCTCTTCTGAACCTCTAATGTGATTTTTTGGGGGTAGAACACTACTTTGTTTTATTTAATGGAGTATTATTCTGATAATGTATTTACATGATTACAGTCAACTAATCTAAATATTTCTGTTGTACTTGACAGATAACACGTGAATTGCATCTTGTGGTTTAGAAAAATGTAGGGACACTAGACATGAGGTTAAGAGTTAAGAGCCATACTGCATATACCATACCAATCCTATACCAACAATCCTACGCCTCCCTAAAAAAAAAAAAAAAGTTTTAAGGATCTACACAATACATGCCGAACTTCAAGTCCGAAGTAATTGGCCAAAAGTTCCGAAAAATTGGGGGTACAGCGTGGTCATATCAGAAGCTGAATTTTTAGCTACACAACATGCCCTGATGTGACCCTGAACTTAAAGCAGAATGAAACACATTGAGCCGAATATAGACTCTATTATCCCCATAGACTTCTATGGGACAATAGAGATTAATTTCGCAATGAATTTGGCTATTACAGAAATAGCCCACATGGCTCCCAGTCCCCCTAAAATAGATCAATACCTACTTATCCTGGCCCCCATACAATACAATTATCTCCCACAGAGCCTGGGAACCACATCAAAAATAAATAATGAACCCAGACCCTGTTAGAAATATAATTATGGCCCCTGGGGTCCAGAGCTTGGCAAAATACTTCCAGACCCCATAGTAAATTGATGACCCCACAGGGGGTTCAAAAGCTTCCCATAGGCCACCTAACCAGATAAAATTAAAAATTACCCTACCCACCCCCCCTTCCTCCAGCTTGTGCAGGTAGGGAGGGATAATTCACCTGCAACAACAAAAAAATCACCCTTTGGATGCCAGGGTCACTAACAAATCACTGCTCACCTCTCTGACACCTAAAAGGTGGCCTATAAATAAAATTATTACCTGTATTGAGGTTCCAGTGGTGATCCACAAAGACCTTGATCCTCATCTTCTGGCCCAGGGAAAGGGGAAACCAAAAAAAAAGGCACCCAAAGGGTTGTTTAGGGGGAAAAAAAGGTGAATCGTCCCTCCTACTTGGGCAAGGTAGAGGTGAGGGGGGGTAGGGTACATTTTAATTTTATGAGGTTCAGGGCCTGTGGGCAACATCAAACCCTGGGGATTCATTGATTTATTCTAGGGTTCACCTAGGTATTTTGCCAGCCTCTGGACCCCATGTGTGCCATCATCTTATTTTAATGGTATCCGCTGCCTAGTGGCAGCCTGCAGGTCCCAGGGGGGGCAATAATTGTATTTGTTTATGGGCATTTGCCCAGTCCCCATACCCTGGAGGGATATACAGTTGTTGTACGGGGGCCAGGGAAAGTAGCTCTGGTCCCTGATTTATTTTATGGAGGCTGGGAGCCAGCCCTGATACTGTTGGGGTGCATGGCTACTGGGCCCTCCAATATTTTTTTGGAGGGAGAAGCTGGGAGCACTTGCCCAAATGTTTATTTATTTATGGGCCCAGGAGAAATCTGCTGACCCCAGGGGTGGCTTTTCTTTTCATAATTTTTTATGTAACTTTTTAATTTCAATTCGCCATCTAAGTAAGGCTGCAATGCAGCAATCATCTTCAAATCCAAATTGTATTTGGGATTGATCAGCAAATATTGTGTCGCCAAAATGCTATGCTTTTTTCTTATCTGCCTGAATAGCAAACTCAGAACCGAAATGCAGCATCTCTGTCAATTTGTTTTGTTTCTTCTTTTGGAGCATTTAGCAATTATTGTGAAGTGCCTCCCTATTTCTGTTGGTGAACACTGACTTGTATCCACTGTTCCTCTTTTTCCAATGCTGTTTGGCACAACATTTTTTGAGACTGCTCTTATTTATGCATTTAAGTCAGCAGTTTTTGTGACTGATGCATCTGAAATTAAGGCAGGGACTATATTGCTCATGTTGCATAGATGATTCATATAACAAAATGCTAATTTAGTTGCTTCTGCGTAACTGTCTTTTTCAATGTTTCCATTATTTTGTCCACCCCAAAAGTGAATAATGATGCATGTTCGTGTGGTGTACTAACACAGTGTGAAGTGTTTTTTTTTTTCCAGATGGGTGATGCCTGCCCATGTTATAACACAACCTAGCACATAAGGCTTTAACTTTAAATCATTATGTTTTTCCAGTTTGATGTAGGTTATAATTTAGCCCTTGTACGATCACCTGTCAATCTGTGATGTAAATCATGCCAGGGCTGGTGTCCTTAAATGGTTCAGATTGTCAAATAAAATATTGCTTTTACCTTGGAGAAAATGTTGTTGAGTGGATAAAAACCAAGAAGCACTTCATGTGGATTAAACGCAATTGTTCTGTTACCCTTAGCAACAGATTCTCAATGCGGCCAATCAACAAAAGTTGATACATTGTTTTGACATGCATATACATATTTCTAGCATAAATAGCAACATAGACCTAATAACAGTTAGTTTTAAGGTTCAACCTGTCGTTTCAATGTGTTATTTACAACAAAAAATGGTAGAAATGTTTCTTTTATAAGATGGATAGAAAATATAGGCTGTGATGGGTGTTTGACTAACAGACACAAGGCCTCGTGGACATGACATGGCAGTAATTGTCATTTAATTTGTCAAGTTTACTTAATATGTGCATTTTAGAGAAAAAAATACAATAGGTTTTTTTAATTTGAATCCTTTAAAGGAATATTAGAATTTTCTACTGGATGCCATTGTGTAATGATATTATTATTTATTTATAAGCATTGTACAATGGGCAAGCAAATGGTAACAGTGAGCAGGGCCTAGGTGAAACAAAAGTTTGATAAGCATAAACTGCTATGCAAACCTGGGTAAAACTCAGAATCAGGCTGCCTGTTTCATCTCTCATTTAATGTCATCTGACGTACCTGGTATGTCATGCATTGAAATCCACATAGGCAGCAATCAACCATCACTGCATATGCATAGTGATACGTTAATATAGAGGACTCCAGCAACACCAACATTTCACTTCCCCAAGGCTCCATTATTGCACCCAGTCCAACATAGATTGTACAAGTCATGAGCATAGGAAAGTTTCTGGATGTTGGGCAATAATAACATCGCCAGTAACTGTCTTAGTTAAACCTGTTGATAAATGAATTCTACTTCAGGCGTCCCCATGGCCATATGTGGTACAGCAGCTTTTGTTTAAAGATCCCAGAGTCCAATTTAAAAATTAGATCTGCTCAGAAAACATTTGCTCTAGTTAGCAGCATTCCATGCTACCAAATAGAACAAATGTAACAATATGTTCCATCTCTGCAGGTCACAAATCAATAGGTCGCTTTGTGGCAGCTATTCACTAAAAGGTGAGTTGTAGGTAGGTTGAGGTGAGATGAACATTTAATCTCATCAATCTAACTATGCTTTGCACAGGCACAAACCTGACGAGTTTACAACTCACCTTTTGGTGAATATAGATCTTGGAAAAACAAATTCAGTTTAAATAGCATTAATAAAATAAAAAGACCATTATGTATGGGATAACCTACTATATATAAACATTACTGCTTCTTTGTACTGAGGGCATATTACTTTTTAAAGGGTAATGGTGTCTTTATGAATATCAATGCATTGCTGGAAAATGCAGTTTGGAGAATCGTACATATATTGTGTTATTCTGTGAACATCAAACAAAAAATGCAATTTTACACTCATGTTTTTATCCTAAAATGTGGTCAAAATATGTACGGTGTTTCTGCTATTTGTTTTGTCTAAAGATATCCGTTTGTATTTTGTGTCAAGTCTGGAGAGCGATGTTAAACAACCCTCCATAAAACTCTTAGATCCAGAGTTGTAGCACCTTATTTTATAGCAGGGAGGATTAAGATACTTTTCTGGCACATCATCTTTTTTATTTTTATAACTGCGTTTAATGTGCCGTCATTAGAAATGCAAGGGTGGAGGAATGCTGGGCTGGAACGCATTGGAATTGAAAACTTAATGACAGGAGACAAACTACGTTGGAGAAAGCAAACACATGTACAAGATGTAGACAGCTGTGTAATACATAAAAAATCCCTTTTAATTACACTTTACTTTGTCACTTTACCATTTGCACATTGGTAAGAACGTTCTCAAAGTCAGAATTATCAGTGGTTCATTTTATAACACTGTATTGTTCACAACATGGAGATATTTATTCTATAATTAATCCAGAAAAAAATGTAATATCGGTCATCCAAATTCAGTAGTGGAATCGAACATTTAAAGTCCTTTGGCTGAAATTGATGTTTCTTTATGACACTCAATTCTGTTGTAGAGAGGGAAGATCCACAATGGTCTAGTAAAAAGTTGCAGTGACATCTATCAGTATCTCATTTTCTGCACCGATTTTTTTGGTCATGAAGTCATAGTGGCTGCAGGTGTAAGATATGATGTCACAAGATCACTGATGTCTGCTGCAGACTAGACGTGCATTCGTTTTAGGACGAATGCATTTTCGTCCGAAAATAGCATTTTCCTCCATTCGTCCGAAAAACGAAGAACGAAAATGCTAAGCTAACGAAAGCCGAATGAACGAATGGTTAATAAACGAAAATCATTCGTTCATTCGTCCATTCGTAGTACTATTGCATTCTATAAGCCGAAATAGTGTCGGTTTATAGAATACAATAGCATTTCACTACACGGAGACAAAGTCTCCATTCATTATGAATGGAGACTCTGTCTCCGTGTAGTGAAATGCCGACAGTCTATAAACCGAACGTTCGGTTTATAGGCTGTCGGCTTATGTAATACCTGTAATCCTATGGCTATTCTATAAACCGAACGTTCGGTTTATAGACTTTCGGCTTATAGAAAACATGTAGTACTATTGCCTTTCTATGAACCGAACGAGAGCCCCATTCATAAGAATTTATTATGAATCGGGCTCTCGTTCGGTTTATAGAAAGCCAATAGTATTACATGTATTCTATAAAACGAACGAATAAAAATGAACGAATTTCGACTGAAATGAATGCAGTAATGAACGAAATTCGTTTTAGATGAAATAAATAACATTTTCGTCCGAATGGACGAAAACGAAACGAAAATTTTAGTTTTGCACATGTCTACTGCAGACTGAAAAGCAACCAGCAAAAACTCTGTACATTGGAAGGAATACATCTCACTGCAAACTTCATTAGGACCACTGGGAGGGCAGGTGCACATATTACCAGAACACGTGTCTCCATATGGCTTAGGGCCCAGTTTCAAAATGTTTTCCCATTTATACCACTGCATCTATTGTTTGTTGAACATAAAAGTATTCATAACCCATGCATTCATTTTAGAACCTTGTCACCTATGTTATAACTATTACCCTTGATATATATATTTTTTTTAAATAGGTAGTCCCTTAATTGAAGAGTTTCTTATATTTTTGAGGACTACTGGGGATTCAACACATATCCCCCCCCGTAGGTACACTGTGTATTTTAAGTAGCTACTTACTTCATCTGAACACTGATTTTTTTTTTATATTTAAAGCTCAACACATCAGAGTCCAAGCTACCACAGGATACTGCAACATTTGAGAGATAGAGAAATTTCTATCTATTATTCCTGTTAGAACATTTAGTAATGAAATAATAACTAATTAAGTTACATTTGGCACACCTAAGATGCTTGTATCACTTTCCACATGATGACAGGTCAAATCAGAAATAACTTTTTATTTTAGTGACTAAACTGAAGTGTTTTGTTAAAAGAAGTACTAACATTGTAAAGCTACAGTTAGAAGATGCAGTAACATTGTAAATCTTCTTAAAGGTATTTTAATAATTTCTCCTGCTGTCCCCATCTCTGGACCCCCAAGGTTGATTGTAACCACACCTTCACAGATTGAATGGAATGAAATAAGCTTCAAAGACACCATATGGGATACTGCACTAACAGTAATATTCCCTCTAATAACACTCCATCAGCACTCAGTTAATAGTGTATTGACCATTAAACCAATCTTATTGGGGGGTAAGCAAATGATAATAATTTATTTTGTAAAACAGTTTAACATTTCACATGCTTAAGTTGAAAATATAAAAAAAAAGAATAGCTTGTGGACTAGTGACACACACACACACACACACACACAAAGGAAGAATTACATGATTTATTTAGTGTTAAACTAGATGAAAAGAATACATTTGCATTAAGACTTTGTTTTTGTCAGAGAAAGTGCATCACTTACGCTAAAAAGCAAAAGAGAGAAAGATTCCTCTCATTGTTCTGATTGCTGGGATTCTCCATTGAGAAGCTAGATAAGACCAGAGAATACTTAGACTTGAATAGGCTCCATATATTTAGTGTAATCAATATCACTGACATGCACTGTAAGTGCAAAATACTCAGTTATCTTTCTGTTCTTCTCAAATCATCGATTTTGGGTTTATTTAGACCCTATGAATAGAAGATGTGGGAGGTGTGGGGGGCTGGGGATGAGAGAGTGAAAGAAACATCTGAAAATACAAATAGTTTTAGAGTCAGCAAAATATATTAAAAGGCATTTATATAGAATTTTTTTAATAAACCTTTATGTCCTACTGCAAGGAGACATTAAATATATTTAGGAATTTAGGCGGGAGAAAGTTATTTTTTCAGTTACTTGGAGGTTTATTCTATATGCTCCGATCTGCCCTGAAATTGGCCCAGATCTCACGAATAGCTGAATTGCAATGCCTGAGTAATATGTAAATCAACTATTCAATACGGCTTATTTTGGCCCAAACTTGGTGCTTCACCAAATTCGGGCAACAATTATGGCCCTATTCAGTTTGTGAGACCATGTCATGGTGAATCTCCATGTGCTTAAAGGGCTGCATCCAATCAGAATTGGCCTACATTCTGCAATAACATCCAAATTTAAGGCATTTCAATTCACCAACTAATAGCTGGAGAATTTAACTTTTAAGTGTAAAAATGACATTAAAATATATCTTAATGGTTAATTGACATGGTAATTGCTTAATAGATGCCATAATAACATAATTAATAAAAAAATAATTAAAGATTAGCATATTTTTGTAAATGATAAATTATGCACCTACCACGTGTATCCCATAAGCCAATTAATAATCGCACAGGATCTCACTAAATCACCCACAATAATGTGGAAGTATAGTGAGATCTCACTATAAATTTCCATAGTAATGCAAAGTATAGTAAGATCTGCGGACTAACATTGCGATCCCGCTCAGATTGCAATGTCAGTCAGTGGATCACAAGGCCCACGTTATAGCGGGGCTCACTTGTGTACTATATTACTAAAGGTTCGTGTTGATAAAGGTCCAACTGTGTGACTGATACATTGGTATCTGTTTATATGTGTTAAATAAATTTACTATAAATAATATAGCATGCATTAATTTTTTAGAATTACATATATATAATATATATATTATATATATAATATATATATATATATATATATATATATATATATATATATATATATATATATATATATATATATAGTTTTAACTGTAGTTTAATATCTACATTAATAATGAATGACTGATATATGTGTTTTATTTCAAAATAAATTGTTTACCAATTAGAGAAATAATAAAATAAACAAAATATTTATATACTAAATTAAATTAGTTTAAATAGATGTCAAGTAAAATTACTGTATCATTTTCATCAGATGAAGGCAAAGGTGAGAAAAACATAGTGTCAGAGATTGTCTATCTCTTTTTTAGTCCTATAGCTAAATGACCAAATTACTGTTATTATTTTACCTTTACATTATTGATTCTAAAATTTGGACAATTGCCACACTTTCTTGCTTATACACTGGCCAGATTGTCCATGATAAAATAATGACTGAAAAAATACGTATTTCATAAACGACAGTTTTCTTTAATTACGCAGAATTATAAAACATGGTTTTAAAGACAATTATATTAGCTATGCTGCATCATGGAGTTTATAATTTGTAAGTGGTTATATGGTTGAGTGCTTTTGACTAAACTGACGTTTATGATATTTCTATTTGTTCAGTCACTTTCAGTAGTAGAGTAAAGACAACTGTACCGGCTTAGCTTAGTCATAGGTGGCTAGGCGTGGTTTCACGCGAAACGCGTTAGGTTGCCTTCCCGTGGACTCTATCATCCGTGGATTTATCTTCCTCTGTTTGTTTTGGACACACTTTCAACTTTTACCATTAAAGCATCTTGTTGATTATTCATCCGGTGAGTGGAGTGCACAGTTTTTTCTTTATCCTACACTTTCAGTAGTACTATATGTAAAACCCACAATTTAAGGGGCCTATTCACAAAAAAAATTGAACAATCATGTACTAATACCCTAGTATGAAAGATAAGCAAGTTGCAGATGTATTAATTTATACCTGATCTATGCAGTCCACCTGTGAGTTCAGTCTTTGTGAGTAGCCAACTAAGATATAGAGTTGAATAGTTTTAGCTTCATCAAGCTGCATTTGAATGCTTGTAAACAATCTGGGTTGTTTTTGGGGAGGAAGTTCATTTCTGTGTAGGTTGAACCTCTTTCATGTTTTATGCAAGACAGCATAATATGTATATCCTTTGCCCTGTATGGGTCATCCTCTTTGCCATTATTGGGGCATGTTCTGTACTCCATTTTAAATAAATGGAGAATGATTCAAATATAATCCTTTTATGTGCTTTATTTTTGCATTGGTTTACTATTTAAGTTAACTTTGTTATTGGTTGATAGAAGGAAGTAATCAGAATGAATTTGGGGAAGTAAGAGTCCCCCACTGTAGGTATAATTGGTCCTTTGGAATAGTAGGAATTACTTAATTAATTTACAATTGTTTTTAACCATTATTACTGTAACAATACATGTAAATTAGACTTTTAATTAATTCTGGATGTTTCCCAAAAGCAGTAGAACATGAACATCTCCAAAAGTCAATTAACTCCCAAATGTTTCACATGGCCTGATGATACATATTGCCCAAGAAAAAAAAAACAATGTCAAAGTGCAGTAATTATAATAAACATCTTAATAAAATGACAGAGTTTTTAAGCAATCATTTTTCACCCATTTGTGGGATTTACAAGGAATTCATCAGAATGATTTTGGACTAAGTCAGAGCCCCCTCACTTTAGGTGTAATTTGTGATATATTAAATGTGGAAGAGTACGAGTCACTTATTGAATTTGCAGTTGGTTAAACCACTACTACTGTAACAATACATGTAAATGATACTTTTTATAATATCATTCTGGATGTTTGGCACTCATTTTTATATTCATCTTTCTCAAAAGCAGTAGAACATGTGCAGGCATCTTACAAGGTGAGGATGGATTGAGATATACCCAGTGTAACAATACAGCCTGCATTTATCCTGTCTCCCTTTTTTTTTTCATAGAAAGGTAATACATCTCTCACTTAGAATATAAAATGGTAGCCATTATGAAATAATATCATGACTTTTAAACATTGCTGCTGGATGCCACAGAGAAGATGAAATCTGATGAAGCCAATTAACTCCATATGTTTCACTTTGCATGAGATTTTCAGCAAAGGGCCTGATAATACTTTGTGCATAAGAAACAAACAATGACAAAGTGCAGGAATTGTTAGGAATATCTTAATAAATTGACATAGAGGGTTTAAGCAAATCTGTGTAGCCATCAAATTTCACCCAGTAAAGGGACTTACTGTGGCAGTTAATGGAAGTCTTTAATGGTCCCACGTGAAATATAATCATTGAATTTACAGAAAAAGTATTGTATACATGTTTAATGGAGTGAGCAGCAATCAAAACAGTGACACCCCTATATGGCAAAATTAGAGAGAAACCCAAGCAGACAAAGGATGATATAAGAATTTAATACAGTGAGTAGTAACAAACGTTTCGATAGCCCTACTAGTAGAAGCCCTTTTGTATAGGGCGAAATGCTACATAACTTTTCCTGCCTGTCTGGATGTGCCTACTTCTCCTACTCTCCTATTTTTAATTTGCATCTTACATGTATCTTTGATACAATAAACTACCCTGAACACTGTGCCTTTTATTTTGGAGGTATTAATGGGATGGCGTATGATATTGACAAAAGTACAACCTGACAATATAACTGGGAACAATGCATAGTGATATTTCTAAGGTGCACAACAAGCGTTACCTTTGTGAGTGTATCACATTACCGCCCATATATATTATATCTGGACTTATTACACCATATTGTTATTTTTACGTGTCTTTCCATTACATGACTTAGGAACATACCATGTGATATATCAGGATGTTATTGTCTTGTTTTAACACATAGTGTTGTGGGACATTACACATATATCACTATTAGTGCACCTTAACACCATTTATATTTTTGCATATCCGTTACATTTATTCACTGATATATTTAATATAGATTTTGTGGGTATTTTGAAATTCGTTGCACGAGTAGAGAAATTGATTTATAATCAAATACATTTGATTTTGTTCACTGTGACTTCTGAAAAATGGGTTAACATTCAACTGGCCACATATCATGCAATTGCATACACTGATACTGTGATTTCTAATGCATTTTACTACTGATGTAATATTTACATTTTTAATATATTAAATAGTTTATTACTTTCTATATTTTTACCATGTGGTCTCGTTACTTTAGCAATATTATTATTATTTTCTTCCTTTGAGTAATTTTACCAACACTACCACTTTTGCACACACTCTCGAGGAGTAACGGGAATGACTCTTTTTTTGGTAATTATAACAGACAATTTCCCCTTCCTTCTTTGTTTCTTATCCTTTCTCTTTGGTGCATGGTAGCCATACCAACATATCATGCAACAACCTATAATGTATCCACCTTCATGGAAAGCATGAATAAAGTTATGCTAATTGATGTACAGCCTTTCTACATGATCATATGTTCATTCACCTTCACAAAGGTTCAAAATGAAAAGTGGTACATCTGAAAGTCTTCCACTAAGTCTCCTACCTGAGTTCCAGAGTTCACCAACACCTCTGGCAAACAGCTTCACATAAAGCATAGTTTGCATGGGAAAAATTCTCACCTTCAAGAAATTACTCCTCATATTACAGTGGTTAATTTATTTGAAATAAAATCCACGGCAAGCAATCAGTAGGATAGGCCATATCCGCCTGATAGGAAGTATTAAATTAAGAGAGTGACACTAAGAAGACAGTGAGAATTATGAAGAGTGCTCCTGGACGTATGAAATGTGTCAGTTACCTAGGGAATTCATCAACAAAAGGCCAGGGAGAGGCAAAGAGGAAATGTATAGGTTGCATTACTGGGTGGAGCGCTCTCTCTCTTCTTACACATGGGGCTGTGAGAACTAACATGTTGTATCAGTCGCAAGATCAGACTTCCCAAATTAGCTGTCTTCAATGACATGAAAAATACCGAGCTGTCCCCTTAAGCCAAGCTCTGCACCATAAGTGAGAAATTAGAGGCACGGACCAAAACTTGAACAGGTGTTTAACGGGGAACTTGCTTCAAGCAGGCTTCTACATGCACAGTCCTTTAGGAAACTGCTAAGGGAATTATTATAGGATGATACGTTCGGGTGAAAAACAAGTTTATTGCAGGTAGTGTAATTTTGGGACAGATGGCTGGGGTGTTACTCACTTGGCTAATGGGACTTTATTTTGATAATACTGATCTTCTCCTACCTGTGGTCAAAAGAAATCCCCTTTTCAGGCTAAATGCTTCCTTGCTGTCATAGGTAATTTGTTACACTTTGAAGTATGAAAAAATTAAGTACTTTGAAAATTAAATTGAGGGCCCGCATGCATGTGGAACAGACTAAAAACGAAATAACAGTGAAAGAGATTTCCTAAACACTAACATACAAGTAGTGAGATCATTCTTTATACAGTGTAATTACCGTATTTGCTCAAACATAAGACAATCCTGATTATAAGGCGACCCCCCAAACTTTGCATATACTTTTAGGAAAAAAAGAGCCTAAATATTAGACTGCCCAATAGGAAAAAAGTTTAACTTGTATATATTCACATGTAAATTGCTTTTTCATATTTAATAAAAATTATGATAGAAAAAAATGCATTTCTTGTTTTTATCTCCTTTTATTTGCCCATCTGCTCACCAGACTTAACCAGTGCTCCCTCTCCTCCATCTCTCCCCCAGACTTGCTCATGCTCCCTCTCCCAAGACTTTCTGTGCTCCCTCTCCTCCCTCCCTCCCCCAGACTTTCTCATGCTCCCTCGCCCGCCAAACTTGCTGTGCTCCCTCTACTTCCTCCCTCCCCCAGACTTGCTTGTGCAGCCTCTCCCTCCTCCCTCCCCCAGACTTGCTTGTGCAGCCTCTCCCCCCTACCTCTTCCAGACTTGCTTGTGCAGCCTCTCCACCTCCATCCCTCCCTCCCTCCCTCCCCAAGACTTGCTGTGCTCCCTCTCCCCCCTCTGTACCTCAGTGTGGCTAGTAGGAGCAGCCGGTGGAAGTCTGCACGATACGTGCAGACATTCTCCGCTGCTGCCCGGCACTTCCGTCAGGACTTCTATGATGGACCGCTGGAAGGTCGTGTGACCTCCAGTGCTTCTGTCATAGAAGTCTGGACAGAAGTGCCGGGCAGCATCGGCTGCCCCAATCTCCCTAATGGCTAGTGGGGGCAACCAGTGGACTCTATTTCGGTTTATAGAAAGCCAATAGCATTACATACATTCTATAAACCGAAAGAGAGTCGGTTTATAGACTTTCGGCTTATGGAATGTATAATGCTATTGGCTTTCTATAAACCGAAATAGAGTCCCCATTAATACGAATTGACCTATTTCAACTCTATTTCGGTTTATAGAATACCAATAGCATTACATTCATTCCATAAACCGACATAATGAACGACTTTCGGTTTATGGAATGTATGTAATGCTATTGGTATTCTATGAACCGAAATAGAGTTGAAATAGGTCAATTCGAATGAATGGGGACTCTATTTCAGTTTATAGAATGCCAATAGCACGAATGGACAAATGATTTTCGTTTATTAACCATTCGTTCATTCAGCTTTCGTTAGTTTAGCATTTTCGTTATTCGTTTTTCGGACGAATGGATGAAAATGCTATTTTCGGCTGAAAATGCATTCGTCCGAAAACCAATCCACATGTCTAGTATTAAGCCTTTAGAGTGTTTTAACATATTTTATCTATTTATATGTTATATGCAACTTTAATATTTCAGCATAGCTGGTCTATTTTATGGCATTTAGAAGAATTTAAGTTAATATTTAACATGGATTTGCTAAATCAAATAAAAGCTTATTTATTTGTGTCAGAGGCAATCATGAGTATATTTCCATCACAAATAATATTAGTGAGAAAAAATCTCAGTCAGAGATTTAATTTCTTAATTATAGGGGGCTTCCTGTTAGATATTCTGCAGTCAACTGTAAGTGGTATTGTTATTGGAAAGTCACAGAGCGGGGTCACCAAGTGCTGAGGTGCAGATGCATAAAAAATGTCATAGTTGAAACTTCCAGTGACATTAAGATCAGCTTGTGGCGGGAGCTTCATGGAATGAGTTTCCATGGCCGAGTAGCTGTATGCAAGCCTCACATTACTAAGTAAAATGCCAGGCATCGGATCGAGTGGTGTAAAGCATACCGCTGCTGGACTATTGTGCAGTGATCACTGTTTGGACTGTTTGACTGCATTGTGCCAACTGTAAAGTTTGGTGGAGGAGGGATAATGACAGGGGCTATATTTCAGGGTTTGGGCTAGACCCCTTACTTACAGTGATCAGAAATCTTAATGCTTCAGCATACCAAGACATTTTGACAATGCTATGCTTAAAAATGTGTGGGAACAGTTTGGGGAAGGCACTTTTATATTTCAGCATGACTTTGCCCCAGTGCACAAGCAAGGTCCATAAAGACATGGTTGGATAAGTTTTGTGTGGAAGAATATGACTGGCCCGCACGGAGCCCTGAACTCAACCCCATTTAACCTTTTGGGTTGAACTGGAATGGATCGTGCAAGCCAGGCCTTGTCCAACATCAGTGGCTGACCTCACAAATGCTCTACTGGATAAATGGGCAACAATTACCACAGAAACACTCCAAAATCTTGTGGAAAGCCTTCCCAGAAGAGTGCTGTTATAGCTGCAGAGTAACTACATATAAATGGCTATGCATCTAAATTGTGATGTCAAAAAATGTCCTGCGTGTATAATGTCATGTCATAATAACTTTGTTCATATTTTATACATAAATATATAACAGTTATTAGAATTTCATTTAAAATGACAATATGAGAAGGCAAAGCTGACCAGTATTGAAGAGGTTATATTGCAGATGCAATTCACACCTTTATAAATTCAAACATGCTTATGTTTAATAGAATAAGGGTTTAGAGAACTGCCAACCTGGGACACGTAATAAGTACAGGTGCAATATGATAGACTGCTTGTATGCTCTCTCCTAGGGGGCATATATATGGAAAATATATTGAAACAAGTAAGCAGACATGCACACTGAAGTATGAATAAAAATATATTTATTAATGAATGGGATAGGAACGACACATCTAGGTAATATGGTAAGGAGAAAAAGAGGTGTAACAAAATGCGTAATATATGAAAAAAATAGTAAAAATAAATAATGAGCAAAAAATAGGAGAAAAAACAAAAGAGCAAATATATGCAGGAATGCAATGTAGGCTAGGGACAGGCACAGCAGAGAAATATGCAAAAAAGAGAAAAAAATAAAGGTACAAAAGTACAAAAATGTAAAAAAAAGAAAAAATACATGAACTGCAGGAAAAGTAGAAAGAAAGCACATAAAAATAAGCACAAAAAAAAAAAAAAAAATATATACAAAGCCAAAAAACAAAAAATATATAAGTACAGAGTATATCCAAAAATGAAATGGTCAAGGGCTAAAAAGGGTATAGAAAAGGCAAGTAATATATGTCTAGTACACGGCCGACCACTAAAAATAACAATAAGGAGAGAGCATACAAGCAGTCTATCATATTGCACCTGTACTTATTACGTATCCCAGGTTGGCAGTTCTCTAAACCCTTATTCTACTTTAGTTTGTTGTCTCCTATGAGAACTCCCTCCCTTCCTGTTTATATACGATACATCTTATCCTTCACGGCTCCGATTGAGCCCTCTAATCTGTATTTCCAGATTACTCATCACAGGAGAATCCTTTACCTGTCCTCTATATATTACGTTCTTACCCTATACTCTAACCCATTACATCTTATTTCGTACCCCTACATTACCCGACACTTAGTCTACTTTATCGACCCCCCTACCTTCCCCAGCCCCACTTATAGATCTATTCCTCACTCTCCCTTTCTCTTTATCTTATCTGTCATTCTCCCAATTTGTTCCCTCCTTTACTATACATACTCTATTGCCCACATTTATGGATACCTTCGCTTACAATGATCAGGATTTTGACAGGATTGTCTCAAATAGATCAAATAGACAATTCCTAGGACAGGGTACAGATAGTATCGCATCTAAACTAGAAAGAGAACTTAAGAAAAAGATCAACACTGAATTACACTCTGACACCCTGATCGAATATCTTAAGATAAGAAGGATCCCACGCGGCCTACGGGTACGCTTACGTCCTAACCTATGCAAGGACAATACACAGTTCTGTTTGAAATGGTACAAAATCCTGAACAAATGTTCTTTTGATCTAATGCTATTAACGGTTGAGACCCTACAGACTGATCTAGAAAAATCCACGGAAGACCTGGCCAAATTGGAAAAAGAAGTCGAACAAACCTTTGCACCACAGAAACTGGAAGAGCTCAAACAGAGTTTGGATACCAAACTAGCCACATACAAAAAAGAGACCGAAGAATTCAAGAAAAAGAAATTCCAAAGGGACGAACGGGACTACGAGCAAGACAGGGTATACAGCTGGTACGATCGCAGAGACGCCAGACAGTACCCGAAACCCACAACCCGGACACGTCCACTAAGATGGCAAGATACAGGTACTACATCCTCTTCCTCTTCTTCTTCCTCTTCTTTTTTAGACCTTCCTTCAACCAGTCAGCAAAGCCGACAAGAAGGGGACAACAGAAGGGACCAAACACACGGCCGCATGAGAACACGGTTCCAAACGAACCGGACTTAGTCTTTAATATCTCGGATAGATCACTGAGCATTGCAGAAATTAATACACTCAGTAAAGGCCTGTCTTTTATTCCTACACCTAACACCAATTGGCTAGAATATGACATTGCCTTTTACAAATTTTCTCGCAATCTAAGACTCAAAGCTTTTTTCTCCAACACTGAGCTAGATACCAACACCATCATGGACAGAACCTTGCCCACTGACACCACACAGAGATCCATCAGACCATACCTCCTAGAACCCTTGACCTCACAAGACACAGACACAGAGGCTATTACTACTAATAGCTCCACCACAACTCCTAATGTTACATCTACACACCTACCTGTGGCTGTTAAGCCTAAAAGTAAATTCCAACCTCCCAACACCAATCACTCTGTTGAGACATACATCAACCTTACCAAAAAAGAATTGGAACGTACCAAACACAGCGAGATCAGTAACAGGTTCAAAAGGAAATACCATAACAAACCCAACTTTACTAAAGAAGAACGCCACATAATCAAAACCCTTAGATCAGATAAAAGCATCTGTATTAAACCCGCAGATAAAGGTGGTGCCCTGGTTGTCATGAATTACCACGACTACATCACTGAAATCCACTCACAGTTAGAATGTGGTAATACTTACACGAAATTAGACACAGACCCAGAACCCAGACTCCAAGATACCTTACAGAAGATGAATGACCAAGCCTTACGTGAGGGAATCATCAACAAACAACAGGTTAAATTCATGCACACTCCATTCCCCCTTACACCCATCTTCTACACCCTGCCCAAAATCCATAAACACGCCACTAAACCCCCGGGGAGACCTATAGTGGCAGGCTCGGATTCTATTTTCCAACCAGTGTCCATATTTTTGGACAAACTTCTGGCACCTTATGTCACTAGCCAACTCTCCAACATTAAAGATACCAATCATTTCCTCAGCATCATTAATACTGTCACTATTCCAGATTCTGACAACTTTTTCCTTGCAACCTTGGACGTACAAAGTCTTTATACATCCATACCACATGTAGGTGGCATCGAGGCCGTGTCCTGGACTATAGATTCTGACACAACTGGCCTGTGGAACCAAGCTAAGAAGACTTACGTACTCAATCTCCTCAAATTCATCCTTACGGAAAACTATTTTCTTTTCGAGGATCAACTCTATCTCCAGCAAGTTGGCACCGCTATGGGGTCCAACGTAGCCCCCACTTACGCTAACATCTATATGGACCACCTTGAAGTCACCGGCATTTACAGAACTCCTCTCTTCAAACATTGCGTAATCTGGAAAAGATATATAGATGATGTATTCGTATGTTGGCAAGGCACAGAAGGTGAGTTTACTCAGTTCATCATGGATATAAACTCCATCAACAACCATATCAACTTCACCTCGGAACTGGATGCGCACAAAGTTTCCTTTTTGGATACCACCGTCACCCGTGTAGGCAACACACTAGAAACGGATATCTACACCAAACCAACAGATAAAAATAATCTACTCCTCTATAGCAGCTTCCACCCTGAGCACTGCAAAAAAGGTCTCCCCTACAGCCAATTGGTACGCACCAAGAGGATTGTAAGCAATCCCGTGATTCTGGAGACCAGACTTGATGAAATGTCAAAGAAATTCTCTGACCGAGGGTATGACCACAAGCTATTACTATCACAGAGAAAACGGCTATCCACTATTCCTAGAGACGCACTCATGACACCTAAGAAGAGTGATAAATCTACGTCTCGCATACCATTTGTCTCACCATACACCAACGCCAGCACCAAAATCAGGAAAGCCATTATGAAAAACTGGCACATATTGCAAGCCGACACCAACCTTCCCGCTCCCCTCCATGACCTACCACTCTTCTCCTATGCCAGATCCCACAACCTCAGGGACTCCTTAGTCTCGGCAGATGTGGGTAGCAGGAAAACAAAATCCAGATTCCTTGCAGAACCCAAATTTGGCACATTCCCTTGTCTCAGCTGTAATCACTGTAACAGCATCATCAAAGGCCACTCATTCTTACACCCTCATCGTGGCACAAAATATAGAATCAATGATTACTATACATGTGACTCCACCTACGTGATCTACATCCTTAAATGTCCTTGCGGACTATTATATGTAGGTGAGACCACAAGACAGATCAAGAAAAGGGTATCTGAACATAAAACATCTATCAGAGCTGCCCTCGCCGGTGGGAATACCAACAAGGCACCAGTAGCCAAACATTTTAGAGACGCAGGACACAATGTCAACCAACTCAGGTTTCAAGTCATAGATGGAGTAGCCCCCCTTAGAAGAGGTGGCAGCCGTGAAAAAACTCTCAAACAAAAAGAAACTAGGTGGATCAGCATACTAGACACTGTCTCCCCCAGAGGGTTAAATGAAGACTATGAGCTAATTCACTTCCTCTAATATCCATTCTCTCTCTATCTTCTCTAGTATTCCCTCTATGAGCCTATGCACCTATGAGTCCCCCTTCCTACCTCTTTTCCCCACACACTCTTTAGCCACCCTCTGAGCCCCCTAACCCTCCCCCCTTTTTTTGTTCCCCCACCTCCCCTTTCCCTTCCCTGTTCAGTGCAATTTTTTCCCCACCCTCCCCCTACCTAGTCCCTCCGTGTCCCGTTCCTTCTTTTTTTCCCCCTCTCCCTGACCCATTCTTTACTTCCCTCCCCTGTGTTCCCAGCTCCCTGCCCCCGTTTTCCTCTGTCCCCTCTCCCCCCTATGTTTGGGTACATGTCCCTTTGAATGTGCATCACGTGTTGTGTATAATGCACTTCTACTTATTTTTTCTGTAGTGCAGCAGAGACATGAGAGGCGACTTGCTCTCATGCCGTCTAGAGCAGTCTGAACGCTCAGCTGCTTCTTTTTCTATTTTTTTCGTATTCGATATTACCCGCCCCCGGACACGCCCACTGGGCGTGACCGCTAAGCGCCCGTCGGCGCATACAGTATGACGCTACCCCTGGAAACGAGCACTTAAGGCCAGCTGTATCCACATCCCGGCAAGGCCCTGGAAGGAGATCTACTCCGAGCGCGTCGCCCTGTGCCCAGCCTCAGCAGCTAATGCCCAGGATTGCACCTGCATCACTCAAGGTTTTTTTAGTTTAGAGTTGTGTTATGGACCTTTCACTCTCTACTACTTTTTCGTTATTTTTTTCATTATTGTCGTTTTTTTCGTTTTTTTGCCAGTAAAGACTTTACTCTGCATGTACTTACTATTTCATTTTTGGATCTACGCTTTGTTCTTTTGATACTACTTTACTTGTTGTGGTATTGTTTTGATGCAGGTCCCTGGATTTATTTCAGCAGGAGGCTCTCTTGTGGACTCTTTTTTTTGCCATAAGATTTTTTCTTTAGTACTTATTTCTTGTACTCCCTTATATATATCCACTTTTTCTATTTTTTTGTGTGCTTATTGTTATTTTTAGTGGTCGGCCGTGTACTGGACATATATTACTTGCCTTTTCTATACCCTTTTTAGCCCTTGACCATTTCATTTTTGGATATACTCTGTACTTATATTTTTTTTGTTTTTTGGCTTTGTATATATTTTTTTTTTTTTGTGCTTATTTTTATGTGCTTTCTTTCTACTTTTCCTGCAGTTCATGTATTTTTTCTTTTTTTTACATTTTTGTACTTTTGTACCTTTATTTTTTTCTCTTTTTTGCATATTTCTCTGCTGTGCCTGTCCCTAGCCTACATTGCATTCCTGCATATATTTGCTCTTTTGTTTTTTCTCCTATTTTTTGCTCATTATTTATTTTTACTATTTTTTTCATATATTACGCATTTTGTTACACCTCTTTTTCTCCTTACCATATTACCTAGATGTGTCGTTCCTATCCCATTCATTAATAAATATATTTTTATTCATACTTCAGTGTGCATGTCTGCTTACTTGTTTCAATATGCTTATGTTTAATGTTTGTGTAACATAGGGCTTTTGTAATACTGAAATTGAACTGCATTAAACCATTTGAAAGGACTAAAAAACACTGGAAATGAAGTAGCCCAATGTGCAGGAATAATGAATTTCTTTACGCAGGAGCCAGAAAACATAAAATTTATTTAAACAAAAATAAATAAATATATTACCTAGAAGCCCATATTTGGTAAAGCAACCTTACACTTTTCGCCCGAATGGGACTTAATCGGACCTACAATCAAGCCTCTCTCTTACGAAACGCGTAAGGCAAATGACCAAATCTCATTAGGTAGAAGTAAATTACAGTGTGCTCTGGCTCCCTGCCAAATTAAAATAATTTAATATGTTGACCAGATACATAGGGATTCACAATAATATATATTTATCTTTGCACAAGCTAAATAAAGATGGAAACCATACTGAACATAACCCAAACACACCACTAGTCAGTAAGCACACACCACGGTGGCAATATTCATATGCACCTTAATTATCTTTAATTGGCATTCAACAAGTTTCCTATCGAAAGTTAACTGAAGAGCAGCATAATAATTAGCAGAGTATTCAAATACAAATTCGTCATGCACCAGTAATTACTTGAATATTTTCTTCCTGAAAGTTGAATTCACATAAAAAAAGATAAAAAATATTTCAGATCATTTAAATAAGATAGATTGTGCTGATGTGAGGCAGATTTTTTTTTTGCATCATATTTAATTTCTGCTACATTAAATGGAAAAGCATTATTCAATAAAAACTGGAAAAATGAATTTAATATTTATGTAAATTAATTTATATGCTCAGGAAACCAAAGTCCCATGGTTATTCTGTAAGGGACTCTGACTGTTGGACCAGCCACTGTATATTTTATAAATTACAGATGTTTGTTATATTATTATCCTATCTTATCTGTACCAAGTCAGTACAAGTCAATGCAGATTGATTCACTTAGAAAATTACCAGTAAAGGGGTTCCAAATCTGTATGTTTCTGAATACTGTGTCCTTGGTAGACAATATAGCCATTTTGTCTTAACTGACATGGAAATGTACTCCCCTATTGTTCTCTCCCCTGACAGGTGCAGTATGCAGGCAAAATATATGCCTACATCATGGCTTGAGTTTGGTTCTCTGAAAATTGGGCCTAAATGCGATGCAGGGCTACTATGTTGAACAGTTCTAGTATGGCTTTTTTGATTGTTCAGTTGTTTACTTCTAATCAACTTCATCTTACGTAAGAGTTAGTTTTTGTGCCCTTTGGCTACAAATTAATGACTGGGGATGGGGCCAAGTATCAACTCCCAACGCTTGACAATTCCAAAAAAAAAAAGAAGTGTTGGCAAGTGATTAAAATCATGACTTCCATAAGTACAGAGTCGCCAATGCTGTCGTTAAGAAAGATTATTTTTGTGTCAAAATGTTGCCCACTGTGGTGGGAAAAAAATACATCTTTGTCATGGCTGTGTAGTTCCTTTTGTGTCAGCTGCAAGCAGTCACAGTCAGTATTATAATCTGAGACAGTGCAAAAATATTTAGTATTGTTTAAGTAGTATCTACATCTTATAAACTTTGGAATTTACTCAGTTCAAATTGACTCATAGTGAATGTATTACGTTTGCTTGATTGTTTCATTTTGATTGACTCTACATCGTTTAATACTGCATTGAACTGTTTTGTTATTGTTCTGTTTGATGCGCATACTTTGCAATGCTGTGACTATAAAGATGCTGCCCCTTCCGCTATTAACATAGCTATACTTATAAGTCTGGGTGACACCCTCTAGCATTGCTTTAACTGCACACAAGGCAAATTCACACAGAGCAGATAGAAATGTCATAGTTCTCAATGAAGTTAAGAAGTTTTTACTAATTAACTGTATTCACATGTTTCTCATCTGCTACATCAATATAAAGCAGTTTTCACTCTTGATTGAAATCATTGAAAAGAGTAGACAGTAGGGGCAGAGGATGTAATTGCAGAAGAGAACAGCCTTTAATCTATTATTTCAGCAACATAAAAGCAGAAGAAAAAAAAATAGATAGCTGAAAAATTCTATGTAAGCAAAACAAAGGCAACTGTACAGATCGATAGATAGAGAATGGAGTAGAGAAAGGAACATTTGGAGCAAGTCTGCAATAAGAAATAGGTTATGCTGGGAGGACAGTGAAGACCGACAATAATAAATAATAATAAAATCAATACAATTTGTTTGCTTCTAAAACCATTCAAGAAGAAGACTACAGTATGGCTTTCTTAACCTACCAAGCCATCTATATCCTCTGTCTTGTTCGTCTGTCTGTGTCTGCATAGTCAGTTAGTCAGTCCATTCAGCTATCTCACTATCACGCTCCATCCGCATTTTCTATCTTCATCATCTGTTTTCATTCCCACCAGGACAGCTAATTAATAAACATATAAAACAAGTGAAAGAGGAACTCATCATAACAGTTTGATCACTTCTTCTAATCAGCCAACATTTATTTATTTTAAAGTCAACACGTTTGTGTTTACAAATAGTTCTGATTAATCATTGCTTCATGTATTGAAAAGGTACATTCCCGTCTGTTCTTATGTCTAAAAGGGACCTCCAGAGTAGATATAGCTCTATTCATAAAGCATGCATTAGGGTTTTGCATTAGTAGACATTGTTAAAATACCATCACTGATCTTTCTTTTTGTGCTCCCCCCCCCCCTCTTCTATGTTGAATCAGAGAAACATATTCCATAAATCTCATGTTTTAATTCCTCTCTGCTACACAATATTAAATGAAAGTAGCTATTTCTCTCTTCTTGTATTGTTAAAAAATGCATCACATTCTGAAGAGGAAACACAGAAAGTAAAAGCCTTTTAAAAATATGAGGCATATCAGGGAGTTATATTCTTAAGGTATTAAGCCAGTACATTAAAGCTATATAGCTTAATTTTTGCAAGGACCATCTGTATGTAAAGTGTTTTGTTTTCAACACTGGGATTTGTACAAGTTTTTACAGTACTCAACAGATTTTTGCCAGTTATTCAAATTCAGAAATGCTGCAAATGTCAGATATTCTTTGATGGGAAGAGGAAATTGACACATTTAAGCTCCAGTACAGTTGAAAGAAAATGCTCTATGTTAGTTTATAAAACATTCCTTCTCTTTAAGTATATTTATGTGGCTTTACATACATCCATCTATATTTAAATACCCACACACACACACACATATATATATATATATAAAAATGTTTGAAGACGAGAGAAAGAAAGAGAGAGAGACATAAACACAAACATTAATATGTACAGTAATACATAATTTATTGGGCGAACATACAGTTTGAAAATTACTGGAACTATATTCCATAGAATTATAACAGTCAGTTATCATTCATGTAAATCCAATTTTATGATATTCAACACCATACACAAAAAAGTAACTAAAATTAAAAAAAAAAAAAATGCAATTTATATGATGTATTGAAATTGTTGGACAAAAGAGAGAACCATATCCATTTCTGTGAATAAAAAAGTTATTATCTGTCTTAATTGTTAACTTAACCACAATATCTCATTAGTGAATAGATCTCAATGGATAACAGATATACTAAAACATTCATTTTCCTGTTCAGAAAGTCAAAACTGATCCTATGTTCCTCTTCCTGTAATTCTCATATAACCAGAACTGTAATAATGGACCTGGTATTCATGAATATGAGAATAAAAGTCACTGTAACGGACCATCTACCGGACGTAGTAGACCCTCTGTCCGTTGTGTGAAATCACCACCTTAGCCCCCGATTACATCTCAGCATTCACCCATCAAGTCTTTCTGGAACCTTGCTCTTTGTACCCAAATAGACAGGACATCTAGCAGTTAGGTACAGCAAGATTGAACAACTCCTTTATTTTTCAAACAACACAGACTTATAAAAAGACATAAACATGACATCACAGACATTAGTATACAATGGGGGGATTGAACTAACATAGTTCTCCAACTAACTGGGACTAGGAATACATTACACTGCAAACCAAATAGGAATTACCATACAGTGAGTAGGCACACAGTAAGAAACATAATGTACACAACATAATCAGTTTACCAGTTAATCCAGTTAATACAGAACAATGGATGTTGGAGTAAACTATCAATTCTAGTCACTGACACACCATAACCCTTCAGAGTGGTCTACTCACAGAATTAAATGTTACACATTAACCAATATACTCACAGAATATAACTAACAGTTTTAACGTATAGAGTTATGGCACATAAGCCAGGGCCCATAATCTACAGGGAGGTGTTTGGCACTCAGGCCCCTCCAAGAACCCCAGTCAGGCAGGCTGTCAGAATTCACTTTGTGACAGTCGCCTTCAGGCAGGGCTGGCCCAAGACGTGCTGCCTTATGTTTTGGGAAATTGCACAGCCTATTTTCATAAAAATGTTTGTTTTACCACTTCTTTCTTTTCACCTCGTGGGTGAGCTCTTAGAAAAAAAAAATATTTTTATATGCCCACTAAAGCACTTCTTATATACATTATAAAATATTTTTTTAAAGAGCCCACCCATATGGTGAAAAGAGAGTCATGGTAAAACATTATTATGGTAATAGGCTGTGCAATTCCCTAAAACATAATGTGACCAGTGACCTATAACAAAATCTACATAACATAGTCATGTAAGAGGAGTTAACCCCTGGATTGCTTGACATATATAGGCAGTGTCAGCTGAGTTAATGCCTGGATGGCTAGACAGATATAGGCAGTATCAGAGGAGTTAACCCCTTGGGTGGCTAGTCAGATATAGGCAGTATCAGAGGAGTTAACACCTTTGTCCACACATTCACTCACACACATGCGCAGACAGTCTGTCACTCACACATACACATACACACACTCACACTGACACACACACACACACACACACAAACACACACACACACACACACACACTGGCATACACACACTATAACTCACACTGACATACACACACACTCACACTGACAAACACACACACTATTTAACTTACCTTGTCCAGGCATCTCTTTGCTTTGAGCTCCTCATGTGAAAGGAGGGACTAAGCCAATCACAGGAGGCTTCTGAACTCTCAGCCAATCAGGAGAGAAGTCTCACCTGATAGACCTCCTTCTATCAAGCTCCCCCAGACACAGAAAAAAAAGAAAAAGACCACTGCATGGAGCAGCAAAGTGCCGCCTCTGATAGGGTGCTGCCTGGGGCAGCGGCCTCAGTCTGCCCCATTAAATGGCCGGCCCTGCCTTCATGTATGTAGTAAAAATGAAACCTATGCATTGGGCTACATATATACTACATAGACAAAAGTATTAGAACACATCTTAATTTTTTAATTCAGGTGTTTCAATCAAACCCATTGGAAAGTGGACATGTTTAAGAACAACAGCAACTCACCCAGGCTGGCAAACCGGTAAAGAAGAGAGCTAGGAACATGGAAGTCAGAGTTCAAGTCCAGGTACAGTCACTTCCTGACAATTAGTGAGAAAAAAATCTCAATCAGAGGGATAACATATACTATGAGGACAACAGTATTGGGACACACTACTTACTTATTGAATTTAGGGGCTTCAGTCAGACCTATTGTCATCCTGTTAGATATTCCGCTGTCAACTGTAAGGGGTATTGTTATTGGAAAGCATTTAGGAAAGGCAGCAACTCATCCCCGAAGCGGAAGATCATGTAAAGTCACAGAGCGGGGTCACCAAGTGCTGAGGTGCCTGGTGTGTAAAAGTTGCCACTGCTTTGCTGATTCTATTGGCATGAATATCAACACAAAAACTGTGTGGTGGGAGCTTCATGGAATGGGTTTCCTTAGCTGAGCAGTTGCTTGCAAGCTTTACATCACTAAGTACAATGCCAGGCAGTGTATCTAGTGGTGTAAAGCACTCTGCCACTCTACTCTGGACCAGTGTAAACATGTTCTGCGGAGCACTGTTGGCAATCTGATGGGTGAGTCTGGGTTTGGCGGATGCCAGGAGAACGTTACCTGCCTGACTGCATTTTGCCAACTGCAATGTTTGGTGGAGGAGGGATAATGGTATGGGTCTGTTTTTCAGGGGTTGTGCTAAGTGCCTTACTTCCAGTGAAGGGAAATCTTAATGCTTCAGAAAACCAAGACATCTTGGCCAATGCTATGCTTCCACCTTTGTGCCCTGGTGGGCAAAGCAAGATCAATAAAGACATGGTTGCATGATTTTGGTGTGGTAGAACTTATCTGGCCCCACATCGCCCTTACCTCAACCCCATCAAACACCTTTGGGATGAACTGGAACAGAGATCAGTGCCAGACCTAACAAATGCTGTATTGGATGAATGGGCAAAAAAACCCACAGAAACACTCCGAAATCTTGTGGAAAGCCTTCCCAGAAGAGTGGAAGCTGTTATAGCTGCAAAGGGGGGAACATACATATTAATGTCAAAAACAGATGCAGAATGCACACAGGATACGTGTAAAAACTCCCTCACTGCAAAGTGTTGCGTGTTTTATAAAAAAAAAGTGCAATCGCCATTTGTGATGTATAATGGTGATAGTGATTTTTTGCAACTCCCAACATGTTGCAGTGCAGGAAAGGGACCTCTCTCAAACTATGCTTGGCGGAGGTTCCCTGACACAAATTGGGCACTGATTTTTTTAAACATAGGGTGCGCCAGTGCAATGAGCGCCCACACAACCTAAATCTACACATTCGGCGTAGTTAATGCAGATAAGGCAACATTTGACCTTTGCTCAATGAATGATGTGTAATGCCTAAATGGGCAATTCGTCTTTTCCTCCTGATGAAGCCATGACAACAACGGTGAAACGCGTAGAGGTGTCAGACGATCGTGTTCCAGCGCTGCACTTTCCCTACCTCCCTGTAGTTCAGCTCCGTTGATGTGACTGTCTTCTGGAGCCGCTTTTATGTGATTTTATTCGTCCTTTGTCTGTGATTTTTTCTTGTATTGGGGGCCAATACTTTTGTATATATCCTGGTCCCGCACATGTATATTTTTATTTCAGAATCCAAATAAAGATATTTATTTATGGATATTCACGCCTCATCTGATGTGACTTCCACTCACGTATGTTTGTGAGTGCATCTATTCTCAATCTTTAATTACACGTATAGGGTGTGGCATTATTGCACTATTGTGTTATGTGTTTAATTTAAGGTACCCAGTCTGCTTTTTGTTCTTGATATTGTATATGAACATTTCGGAGTGCTTGAGAAAGCTGCAGTGTGTGTGGTACCGCAAGTATCATTTCTTTTGTTTAAAGTTTTTTTTGCACAAAGGTTCATTTTACACAAATCACTTTATTCTTTTTGCACTGGTACAACTCTATGCCTTGTTTGACAATATATCTCAAGGCGAAAACAGAAAAAATGGCACTTCAGGGATGTGGTCAAAGTATATATATATAGATATATAGATTTATATATCTTTTTTATGTTTGACTATCTGATCTGTCATTATTTTTAGAAACTGGACATGTTCTCTACTTCGGGAATTAAGTGAACAAGATATAAAACTACAACTCTTCTAGTGCATATCCGTTTATGTAAGATCATTGCATTATCAGCTTTTTCATAACTATCTCATTTTTTATTATATAAAATAAATTGTCTTAATGTTATTAAAGCAAAAAAGATTTTTAGTAACATTTTTCTTTATATGTACATGTATGCTCTAATTAATTTTTTTTTAATTTTGCACAATGTTTTATCTACTTATCACAAACTCAAATGCTGTCATACAACTATAACACTGATTACCAATCACTTTGAAATGGGATGTTGTATGAACACTATTTAGTTATTTATCACGCATGCAAATGTTAAGCACTTTGAAACATTTGACCTTTAACGTGATTGGTTCACAGACTGTACTTAATATGCACTGTTCACTTTGTTAGCCACACTTATGATTAAGCGTCAGTAGACGCGAAATGTGTTTCCCTGTTTACCTTGTGCACGTCATTTTACATTTTTTGGGACTTTTTTATAAATACATTTTTCACTTTGACCATATCCATGGAGTGCCAGTTTTTCTGTTCTCGTGTTCCTGCAAGTTTTGTAAGCTGATTCACCTGAGAACCAAGGAATTACTGATAGCAGCTTTCAATTACACCACTCTCGAGAGGGACTGGAGCCTCCTGGATACTACTAGCAAAGGATCACCTGTTATTTTCCATATATCGCAAGATACTGGTGCATCCCTCTCTAATTAGAACTATTTTGTATGTCGACCAGATACGTATGGATTCACAGAAAATATATATTTATCTTTGGACAAGCTCAATAAAGATGGAAAGAATATTAAACGAAACCCAAACACACCACTAGTCAGTAACCACTGTGGCAGTATTCATACGCACCTTAATAATCTTTAATTGGCATGGAAAGTTAAATGAAGATAATAATTAACTTAGTATTCAAATACAAATTTGTCATGCATCAGTAATTGCTTGAACATATTTCCTGAATGTTAAATTCACATAAAAAAGATAGAAAATATTTCAAATCATTTAATGTAATGTGCTGATATGAGATAGATTTTCTTGACATCACATTTTTTTGCTGCTATTTTAAATGGGAAAGCATTAATCCATAACAACAGTTACTACAATAGTGATAAAAAAAAAAAATCAATTCACCTGCTACTTTGTAAGAGTCATAACTGCAGGACCAGGAAGTATATAGTTTAAAGGACAGATGTAGCTACAATTTATTCATGAAAGAGGGAATTGCTAAGGGAATCCAAACTTAAGGCCAAAAGTAACCAAGTTGTAAAAATGATCCCATTCATGGTAAACATATATATATATATTTATACATTTACAGCTATATAGACCATGCTCACAAAATAGCCAAAATATTTGGCCTTAAGTTGGCCTTAAGATTTTCCTTATCTTATCCATAACAAGTAAACACAGATCACAAGTCAATGGAGATCGCTTAACTTGGCAGTTAAGGAGTGTTACATCTGTAAGTTTATGGGCATTTTGCCATTTTGTCCTAGCTGACATGAAAGAGATCTCTCCTATTATCTTCCTCCTGATATGTGCATTATGGAGAAAAAATATATGTATACATCATGTCTTAAAGAGCTTGATTCTTAGAGAATAAAAACATCAATCAAATAAAAAACTACCGTATTTGCTCGATTATAAGACAAGGTTTTTTTCAGAAAAAAAATTCTGAAAAATCCCCCTTATTTATAATCGAGGTTGTCTTATAATCTGACCTCAAATTGAGGTCAGACTATAAGACTTGGATCCAGGTCCCCCGCAGAGCTGCAGGGGACCTGGATCCCCCTCTCTAACAGCATGGGATGTCTGCGCGATGAGGGTCGTCTTATAATCAGGGTCATCTTATAATCAAGCAAATACGGTATTTTGTTGAACAGCTCTGGCTTTGGTGTTTGCTCACTTGTTTACTTCTAAACAACTTGATCCAACAGGAGAGTTAGTTTTGTACGCTTTGACAAACTAACGGTCAATTTACTGTTCGAGAGTAGAGTGTATCTGGTAAACAGTTTCAAGCTATTCTTAAGCTTGTCACATGATAAGAAAAATATCTTAAAAGGGGAGAATAAACAGTGCTCTACATATTGTTGAATTGCACAAAGCCGCCATCTGGGGGTGATGGGCGATACACCCGTAAAAAAAAAAAAATGAAAAAAAAAGTGTAGGCAAACTGGGCATTCATTCCTGGCGGCCCAAAACAGCTGCCCCGTGAGCTCCTGCTGTCCACGTCACTGTCTCACATAGAGACAGTACCGATTGGGCAACAGTGGATGCGGACCCGGCTTTCTGTCACAGTCGCCAGAAATGACGGCAAGTCATATCCGGTGGCTGTATTTCCTGCATGCAGCGTGCGGATGAGATTGCCGGGGACGAGCAGCATCTAGGTAAGTACTGGGGAAGGTGGGAGGATGGGGGGGTTTATTGGTTAAATTGGCTGTGGCATATTAATGAGCAAATTATCAGTGCTATTAATGGACAAATTATTAGTGGCAAATTAATGGACAAATTATCAGTGGCATATTAATGAGCAACTCATCAGTGGCATATTAATGAGCAAATTATCAGTGGCTATTAATGGTCAAATTATCAGTGGCACATTAATCAGCAACTTCTCAGTGGCAAGTTAATGAGCAACTTATCAATGGCATATTAATGAGCAAATTGTCAGTGGCTATTAATGGTCAAATTGTCAGTGGCTATTAATGGTCAAATTATCAGTGAGAAATTAATGGACAAATTATCAGTGGTGGGGGGGGGGGGGGATTTTTTTTCAGTAAGGGGCCCTGAATTTTCTGATGGGGGTCCTGGAATTGCAAGCAAATTCAAAGCTTAAAAGAAAAAAATGTCTTGCCTATGACATTGATGTGAAAATTAATTAATGTGTGATTGAATATTAACCCCCTAGTGTCATGACTTTTTGGGCTTGTCTTTTCCTTGGTGACTTAGGCTGTATTAAAATGTCTGCGTTGTTTGCGTATAGCTGTAAATTTCGTCTTTAATATTTATTGTACACAATATTATATATTATTGTTATTGTCATAAGAAGGGCTTTCTTTAGATGATTATTTTCATCATATCTCATAATTGCAACAAAAAAATGATGAGAACATTTTAAAAAAAAAACACTTTTCTAACTCTGATCTGAAAAAACATTTACAAAATTAAAAACAGTGAAGAAGATGGCATGCGAAGGAGGAATTAAAAAAAATTTTTTTGGGCAATAATTAAGATGCATTCTCCCTTATTGATTATGTTATTCATAGGTCGTGGGGCAGGGCCCGGATAATGGGGTGTCTTTTTTAAATTTGCAATTTATGCCCAGGGGTCTTGGGCAAGATCCTGGGTATTATTTATTGTGGCAGGGCTATATTATTTATTTGAATTCCAAGGGCCCGTGGCAAGCCTCCAGAATATTGATTAACAGTGTATAGGGGTTTTAATTATAAACCCTCATCATTTCTGGCCCATTCATTTTAAGTGGTCTGGTAGCCATTAAGTAGGCTCCCAGCCAAAGTAATATTGATGGGAGCTTGGAAGCCATATGGCATTGAGAGGGAAAAGGAGGTCAAGTTTGCTTTGGTGAAAAGCATAAGATGGTTGGCTAGGGAGACTGAATTTAAAGTGAAAGTCAACCTCCCAAGCCAACTTCCTTGTATTCTTGAATTTTAGTAAATAGACTCCTCTGGCTCTGCCTCACTCAATCACACTAGTTTGTCTAACAGTACTGTTCCCTGTCTGCCATAGAAAATGTATCGGAACTGCATTTGAGATCTGCATCACTGATCCCAACTACAAAAAAAATAAAATTATATCATGAAAAAATGTATTGTGCCAACAAAATGTTCGCATGGAGAGTATGGCTATGGTTCTTGTGAGAGTTTGTGCGAGAATTCGACATTGGCTATCTAATAAAAGATTTTAGTCATTATATAATTATATAGTGAAATTAGGAGTTGTCACAGACTAGGGTGTGATATTTAAAATGTTTTGTAGAGGTGAGAGCTCAGTTGGTTGTATTGGCCTTTGACTTACCTTCTTCTGCTGCTTATAGTTTCTGCTATAATTATAGTGCTTATAATTGGTGTTATGGACACATTTTAAAGACATATGATTCATTCGTTTAAAAAGATTGCAAAGAGCCTTCTCCTGTTCCAAACAAAATGGAAAGATTCTGCTCAGTAAACATGCGCTTGTACATTTTAAACTCTTGTTATAATGAGGTGTTACTTAAATCTAGATTATGTTTTACAACACATTCTACATATGTTACTTTTTTAAATAAATGTTTTCTTAGAAAGAAAAAAATCTTCCAGACACAAAAACATACAATTTTTCAGACAAATTCAAATAACCCATTATATTCATTAAGTAAAATACAAAACATGGAGACAGTGCAATCCGTTACAGAAGATACCATTAATTTCTCATATTATTTATTTTATATATTTTACCATGTTGCTGTTTTGTCTATTGGTTACACTCATTTCAATGATTTGTTTAATTTTTTGGTGGAGTAACCCCTACGTGATGCATTGTACTTGCGTCCCAGAAGACGCAAGCACCAAGATTCCACTTTTTGTTCCTGTCCACCAATCACAAGGTGATCTGTAGCCAGGGACACAATGGCAGAGACCCATTCTGCATCTTAATAGATCCTGTGGGTCTATGCCCAAAAAAATTGCGAATTCGGGCATGGCGTACCATTTTTCTCCAGTAGTTGCAACCCAGGTACTTTTTGGTCAATTGGGTAACAAAAGAATGAGTTACAAAATCAAAATCCAGAAAGCAAAATGATGAATGAATGCAAAGCCAAACTCCAAGACATCCAGACCAAACCCAACAGACCAAACCTCTATGTGACTGGACCAGACATGAGCCACACAAGTTCGGATACAGGAGGTAAGAGGCTCGGTTTCTGGCTGAAACAAGCTCCTTGTTTTTAAGAGTTCTTTTTTTACTAAAACAAATTCCACTGTGGGTCCCAACCAAATAGAGAACCACCAAAGGACACGTGGTTAAGTAAAATATTCTGGGAGCACAGAGTCCAAGGATCATGGACTTTGTTATATGTATTGTATGGAGCTGTTATTCTAACATTGTTTATGTTCAGACTCATGTCCCATTGCATGCAACCCATGGTGAAACATGGACTGAGGTGGCACTTGACAAAAGGGCGAAGAATAGCCATGTTGATGTTCAGTCATGTGTGTTTTTTTTTACAAGGCAAAGCCTAGGATTAGTAAGTCAGGCAGCAATTTTAGATTTGTTTTTTTCCACCTATTTGTCTTTCCCTCCCTGTTTTTTCAGGTGAATGTCACAGCCTTGGCAAACATTTGCCTGATATTTAGGGATTCATTTATCTGACAACGGAGGGTAGCTAGTCAAGACTAGTATGGGAGGTTCCAAGCTGAGCCTGAAGCTTGATTACAACAACCAAGCAAGTTGGAGTGGGTTGGTTTCTTAAATGGTTGTGTTACTCATTGTCATGATTTATGCTCAGCATATATTTGGACAATGACATGTCTAATACATCTTGGGCTGTGACCTTTACTAACCCAACACTTTGGGTTAAACATAGCCAGAAAATTGAGGCCATGCCTGTCAAACTCTCTAATCTTATATCTTATATATATATATATATATATATATATATATATATATACACACACACACACATATACATGCATACATACAGGAAAAGTATACTTTGTCTGTAAGATGAACAAACTAATGACTAACTCATTTGTGTTTGAGTATCAATATCTCATTCCCAATGTATTAGATTTGTTTAGCTATTATTAAAGCATCGCGATTAAAGCACTAGTGAATGATGTTGTAGGATGTATTTATTCACTTTAGTTTAAAAGGAAATTATCATGCAAAACATCTGTTTGGTTTGTTTTGTAGTTACTTGTGTGCTGTTGTGTTATAGACATTATGACCCAAATCACCTGAATGACTTTCTTTACAAATGTTATCTTTATAGCTTAAGCTCATGAAGTCACCAGCTGTTTGATGATAGTCCAAGATCAGTTGTCTCTGTAGGTCATTAGAAGACAGTTAGAGATCAATAGAAAATGACTTTATCGACACCGTGTCCTTCTGTTTATCAACATGCTACTGTGATTCTAGACAAATATATGTTAATGATGGGTGATACACATGAATTATAAAGTCTAACACACAGACAATATTATTTCAAGACCATAGAAAATAGAGATTTCTATGATACTTAAAAGAAGCACAATATTACAGTAAATCATTTAGAGGTTAGTATATTTATAAACCAGAACATTTTATTTTCTGGGGATTGTAAACAATGAATACACCTGTTGATTTTGTTTTAGAAGAAATAGCCTTTTAAATAATTCTATGTAAAAATGTCTAGTGTCTTACAGATTACCATTACTGAAACCAATCAATGAAATAAAAAAATGAAAACAAAGATGACTTTTTTGTAAGCTAATAAAAAAAAAAATTGAATTTTTTTCCCTGTTTGTACTTTTTTTTATTTGGGATATATGTTTACTTGAAAATAATTACTGCCTCTAGTTAGTTTAGAAGTTTGTGTATATGGTTCTCATCCCATTTCAATTATTATAGGGATAGAGTCTAGCACTGTGCTAGTGTGCACTCATTGTATCCTTTTTGTGTCCTGTGGCAATATTTTGCCTTATGCTTCTCTTGTAATTCACAAATAAGAGGTGGGTAGTTGTAACTATAGTAACAAGATCTCATTTTACCCCACAGCCCATTTCCAACCTGTTACTAAATTACTAAGCACTGGAGCGATGCATCAAAGGGCTCATAGAGATGCTGTTAATGTAATGAAATTGAACACTCATCTGCTTAAAACATATCATGTCAGCTTGGAAATAAGAGGCTGATTTGCCTCCTATTTGGCACAATGTCAACTCCTAGAAGTTTCAAACAACAAGATGTAAATATATATTCTGCTTCTATTATGTACATGTATGTGTATACCAAGTGATTAAAGGAAATATCTAATTTTCTAATAAGGTATGTTAAATTATATTTGTTATTTATAAAAAGAAACCACTAGTGACCCAGCCAGAGCCAGTGTGGGGGAAAAGGGATATATTTTAAAAGATGACAGGTAATTTTTTTCTCCTTTCTTCAAATTAAAGACTACAGGTTCACCAGTTACAAATTGCTATTTATACAGAGAAATATTTTTTAGATTTAGATTAAATTAATTAAATGAAGACTAAGATCTCCCTTTTCCCATGTGCATTCTGGCTCAGGATCATAGGAAGGGTATCCACAGCAATCATATATATTGATGGGGCACACTATATTTTCTGTTAATGAGACAGAAGACTGCTTCTGCCTCACTGAAAGTGTAATTTGAATGGTGCACTAATTATGCACCATCCAGTAGATATTCACCCCTAGGGAGAAGATGATCATTCCAGGCTGCCATGTCGTAGAGCTGGTTCACATGTCACAGCACAATACTACTATGCCAAGTGCTGTGGGACAATGTTATGCTTTGGCAAGTTCAGGTGTCAATGTTACACTGGGGCAAATGCAGTGGGAGTAGATTTGTCACCTCAGCCATTTTTTTTATCAGCCACGTATACCTTTTGCATACTGCCTTGAAGTGTGTAGATGTTATATGGGAATAGAAGGAAATCAATTAACTGTTTAAGTACTGAATAACACAGAACCAAGTTGATTAGTTCACTTATTTACTTCTGGTCAAATATGAATTCTACATACTGTAAAGCTGCATGAAAAAGTTATAGGAGGCCAGTAAAAGATACACTCTGTGGCAACCCTAAGTGGTGGAAAATATAACATGGTGGCACGGTGACAAAGGCTGTCTGGGCATTATGACACTATGCCAAGTGCTGTGGTGCAATGTGATAAGGTGCTACAGGAGCAATGTAACAGTTTGAAAAGTGATGTGGGAGCGATATGACAACCTGACAACTGCTGTGGGGGCAGTATGACACTGTGGTAAGTGATGTTGGACAATGTGATAGTGTGGCAAGCCGTGTGGGGGCAATTTGACACTGTGGCAAGTGAAGTGGAGGCAATATGACACTGTGGCAAGTGATGTGGGGGTAATATGACACTGTGGCAAGTGATGTGGGGGGAATGTAACAAGATGACTCTTTGACAAGTACTGTGGGGGCCTTATTAAACCTGATAAATGCTGCAAGGACAATGTTACTAGTGACATTAAGTCAATATGACACTGTAGAAAGTGCTGTGCAACAATGTGACATAGTGAGATCATTTTACAGTGTGGCAATTACTGTGTGGCAATTTTTAAAAGGTTGATTCATTTAGAAATAATATTTATTTAAATTTAAAATAGTATTAAACTATAGGTTTGGCCTCCAATTGGGGCAATACTGGTCTGGCTAACTATACATTGATTTGAACTGTTCTATACAGTCAACTGTGAGTTATCTGCATAATAATGGGAGTTATACTGCACCACATCTGTGCCTTGCTCACTATACACTGAGCTTGACTACAATACCACTGAAATGGTAATGCTACATGGAGGGGTGGTGAAGTTCTTCATTGCCTAAAAATCCTTGCACTGACCCTGCTCTCACTACAAGAGAAATAAGAGAAAATCCCCTTGTTGACAGACCCAGATTATTGGCTAAAGGTTGAGCACTGGCAATATCTTAGAGGCCAAAAGTTGATCAGCTGAGAGAGGCAAAGAACAAAGGAAGAAGAGACATATGGGATCGTTTTACCAAACAGTTAACTTTGTTGAACTGAAAATGAATTACAAAAATCAGACAAAAATATGGAAATATATGTGAGTGGGATAAGTTTTTAAACTCGGTTAATTTTGTTATTTTGGTCATTCAGCTTTTACAGCAATTCATTGTTTTGTGAATCTCATTGTATATCTCCTAGTGTACATGCCAATGTAAAAATAAGACAGGGGTTTGATATATACGGTTGTAAGTAACTTGACTTGTGTGTATCTTGCAAGGCTCCTTAATATATGTCTTAGAGACCTTCATTTACTGGAAAAATGAATTATTATCTATAGTCTGTCAATTTATTGTAAGCAGGGGGTTGTATACATATTTTTGGGAAGTTTTGCAGGTGCATAACCTTTTTGGAATGCACAATCATTATGAAAAATAGATATTATATAGCATGACAAGCTAAGTTGTACACTATCTTCAAAGAAATAATAATTCAACGTTTCCTAAATCAATATATAGCAAAGGTGTCCTGAGAATATCATCAAACTTTTTGTTGCCTTTGTAATATTTCTTTGAATATGATTTTTTTTTTATTTTTTTTATATTGCTAATGTTTTTACCAGGCATCCAAAACCTTGCCCCTTTCAGACAGTAAAATGCGCATATGTCAATTACAGAGTGCAGTGCATGCCGAATACACTTTTTTATAGTGGTTTGTGTGAGGGTCATAGTTAAGCATAACAATGTTCCAGATGTAGATTTCAAACACAGATATGTTTTGTTACATGTTTTACAAATGTGAGTTTATAATAAAATGTCTGAAGTTCTAAATGGCTTTGACAGTTTCACTGAAAGAACACGGTGCCTGTGTTATGCCTGCCCTTAAATCATCTGAGCCCAAGATTAGCATTAGAATTTCCTGGATAGGATGCTTAATAAGGACCAGAGAGCATTATGAGACTATAATTGAACCAGTCTTGGGCTTCTGGTATGTTTCCGATATACTTAAGAAGACTGATAGTCCTGTACACATGGTTTCAAGGAGAAGCCTTCTGCATAATATATATGTATACAGAGCAAATAGGTTTAAAAGTATTTTTTCTTACAAGAGTGACAATTAGACTCCTACCATGCTTTTACTTTGCACATTTTGCCACAGTACTCTGCTTCATGACTCTGATGTTAATGTGTCCTTATTGGAGAAATAGAATGAAAAGAAGGCAAAATAATTATAATAATAATAACCTGACTGTAGTTGTTTCATCTATGATAGCAAAATGCTAATTACATGGGAGTTACCAAATCAAGACATTCAGGGTATACCGGATCCATAAGATCTGTAATGCACGGATCCACTTGGGAGCTGACTTCAATAATACCCTTAATGCATTTGGTATAATGCTACTCATGATTATAGTGGTTCCCTGCTGTGTGCAAACATGCGTTTTTGCTGTCTGGAAAAATTATTGATTGAAAAATTATGTTTATAACAATGTATAGTATATTACCGGGTAAAATGAAACCCTGATAGAGTTCCATATGTGTACAAAGTTCTAATATTATAACTATTTTTCTTTAAACTGGATATTTTGATTTTGTAATTCAAAACACACAAAAAAACCCACTGGAAATATAGTTAGTAAACATATCTCTGAACCTTGCACTTTAATTGTATTTGCAATGAGACATGGCATTGAGCAAGTGTATTCATCAATTGAAAACACATCTTTTGTGTCTTCATCGGTATTATTGATATGGCCTGAACGTAGGAAAGCTTATTTGCATGCTGGAAACCGGGGGGTTAAGTTTTAAAAAAATAAGATACTAAGTGGTCCTGCTCTATATGTTGTGATTTCTGTTATAATGCCATTTGTTTAGAGACTTGTTGCTGTTCCTTTAACATTTAATTAATTTTAGTGCATTATTACAAGCACAGGCGACATTTAACACAATGCATATTGCCAAATTCATTATGTTCAAAATGATAATGCATATCCTCACATCGAAGGACAATGTGTTTATATGACAAAAGCAGAAATCCGCAGAATAGAGGCAGTATGAAACAAGAGAATTGGTTAATTGTTGTAGTAAGGTCATTGTGTAGTATGAACATAATAAGAGCTTTAAATTAATATATTCCATAAAAAATGATGAGGGTACGCACTCTATTAATGGGGTGCCAGGCCAGAGATCTCCACCTTGGTCCCCAAATAAGCAGTAATGATACACAGGAGCCGGCACTCACAGTGATAGGATTTATTCCAAACTGTAGCAATGTTTGGAATCAAACAGGATCTTTATCGAGCCAGTGTAAACGCTGCACTCAGAGGCACTGATCCGTCCCAAATTGTATTCGAATTGGGTATAATGGCTGAATTGAACACATCCTCGAAATTTGGCTACTCAGTATCCCTCAGATTGAATTTGAATTGGCAGAGGTGTAACTAGGGTCTCTAGAGCCCCTGGTGATGAGCAGTATTGGTGCCCCCATCCCCAAATAACCAGTCATGAGTTTAAAAAATTAAAACTCATTTTCAATATGTATTTATTCTCTGCATTCCCAGTAAAAATAATGTTCAGGTCAGGGTTTGATCAATTTAATTTAGCTTTAGGAGCACATACACACAATCACACAGACAGACAGAGACAGTAACATTGACAGATAGGCATAAACCAGCCATTTCTTTATTTTTAAGAAAAAAAAAGGTGCATGATTCAAAGTGTCCTCCCATGCTGCTTTATCTCATTGCAGGGGAGAGAGGTTTCTTCCAGTATGGCCTGGTCTGCCAGGCACAGGCCATCTTCCAGTTCCATCTTACAGAGTGCCGGGATATTATGTGACACCTGGCGCTCTGACTTTGCAGCGCAATGCATGAGGGGGCGGCTCTGGCAGTCTGTGTAGCTGCCACAGACATGAGCCCATTAACCCCTTGACGACAAAGGACGTGCCAGGCACGTCCTGTGAGAAACTCCCTTAACGACAAAGGACGTGCCTGGCACGTCCTGCAGTGAATGAAGCGGTTTTCGCGATCAACGATCGTGAAAACCGCTTTTACAGTGCTGGTCTATTGCCTCGACATCTAGGCAATAGCCAGCACTGAAATTTCTATTTTGGGACCCCCACGATCGCCCCACGGAGCGATCGTGGGGAGCCATATTGACGGAGCATGCTGCTCCGTCAATATGGCTAAGCCCTCTGCCGGTCTGAGCTTCGGAAGTGAAAGTAACTTCTCTTCCGTCGCTCTGAATATGCTACTTGACTGCCCCTAGTGGTAGTTTAGAAGCATTGCAATGGAAAATATTTAAAATACATATTTAATTAATTAAAAACAGGTTATTTAGCTATATTAGCCTATAGGGTTAAAATTAAATAATTTTTAGCATAAGGGATAGGGTTAAAATTAAATTAAAGTTAAAAAATATTAAGGGATATAATAAGGATTAGAGTTGGGGTTAAATTTAGTGTTAGGGTTAAATTTTGGGTTCGGGTTGGGGTCAAAAGATCAATATAGAAAAAAACCCAAAAAACACTATACCGAAAAATAGGGAAACATGCATATTTTTGAACTCGGGAGAACATTTAGAAACTATTTAGACGGGTCTTTTTTAATGATTTTATTTGTGTAAATTATATTTTAGGTCAAAGTTAGAATAAGTGGGTTTTTTTAAATTTTTCATCATATTTTATGATTTTGTAGTAAATTATAAGTTATGATGAACATAATGGTATCTAATGAAAGCCCTTCTTATGACGATAAAAACAACATATAATTTGTGTGGGTACTGTATGTGAGAAAGAAAAAAATTACAGCTAAACACAAACACCCTAGAAATGTCAAAACAGCCATTGTCACCAAGGGAAAGTCAAGGTGAAAATGTCTTGTCACTAAGGGGTTAATATGTATTTATTTATGAAGTATTTTACCAGGAAAGATACATTGAGATTTCTCTCGTTTTCAAGTATGTCCTGGGTCCACAAACATTGTATGGTTACAATAGAGTACAATATAATAACATTAAATTACAAACATAGAAATTTAACAGAACACAAACATGTAAGACAGATAGTCAACCATGATTACAGGTGTATTTTGTATTTAGATATATTGACAGAGATCTCTCAAGAGATTTTAGACTGGGGGAAGAGTTTATGGTATATGTGAGGTTATTCTATAATTGTGGTGCCCTGTAGGAAAATGAAGAGGTAGTCACCCTCTTTTTGTATTGTGGTATAGTAAGTAAACTATACAATGGGGATCAGAGGTGATAGGAGGTGGAAACAGCTGCAGAGAGCATTCTACTTAGGTAGATTTGGAGCTTCCCAGAAAATCTCTTAAACACAAGGCTGGATAGGTGAAGGGTGCATCTGGATTCAAGCGGTAGCCAGTTTAGCTCTTCTAACATGTCACAATGTTGGGTCATGTCATTCTTGCACAGAGAGGCAGAATGAGTTAGACAATGTAGTAAGTTTATAAAGGTGAGTTTGCAGCACTTATACCTACACTAGATCCCCAAAGTCGATGATTGGCATTAGCATTTGTTGTACAATCTGTTTCCTTAATGTGGGGCCTAGGCAGGATTTGTCCAATGTGGGGGCCAAAAGACAAATTGGAGTCTAGCCACATATTTGAAAGAGATGACAGTAGTTGGTGTGCTATTTGATTTTGTTCTAATACTTAGGTGGGAATTTTGTATTTGATGTAGTTTAGTTATTATGCCAGATAGCATTGTGATAGTTTTGTCGGTGTTTAGGAAAAATGTGTTATCTGTGATTCACTTTTCTACCTCTGTGAAATGGACACATATTGTGATTGATCGGATACATTTGATTGGAGCCAGGTTAGCGAATGGTCACCCATAACTGAATTTTTTAATTTTTGGAAAAGGATGCCATGTTCTACAGTGTCAAATGCCTTGGCAAAATTAAGGAAAATAGTCTTCTAGAGTTAAGGTATATATCTAGATTCACTATTTTAGTGTTGTGACAGGTTTAGCAATTGCAGTGTACCGAGCTTCAGAAACATTGCTGAGATTTTATCAGGTTCATACTGGTATTTCATTTTTAGTTTATTGCGGGCACTAGTCTAAAATGTAATTTCTTTGATGGGCCCTAATCTGTATTTGTCATTTCAAAATGCATGTCATTATCTAGCTTGGCAATCAGGGTAGTGGTACATTCAGTGAAATAGTTATTAAAAGCATTTGCTACATCAAAGGAGTGTTACAGGGTTTGGTTGTCTACTCAGTGGTGTATCTTGATTTTGTGCTGCCCTAGGCAGACAAAATCCGGGCACCCCCCTACCCAAGCTGCACACCCACGTTACACACCTAAGACATGCCCCATCATTCAGACTCACATCAAGCTTACACTCCCATCACACTCAGTCACACACTCCTACTCCCATCACACTCAGTCACACACTCCTACTCCCATCACGCACACTCTGACTCCCATCACACTCAGTCACACACACTGTCTCCCATCACACACACTCTGACTCCCATCACACACAGGTCACACACACTGTCTCCCATCACACACACTCTGACTCCCATCACACTCAGTCACACACAGTCTCCCATCACACTCAGTCACACACACTGTTTCCCATCACACACACTCTGACTCCCATCACACTCAGTCACACACACTGTCTCCAATCACACACACTCTGACTCCCATCACACTCAGTCAAACACACTGTCTCCCATCACACTCAGTCACACACACTGTCTCCAATCACACACACTCTGACTCCCATCACACTCAGTCACACACACTGTCTCCCATCACACACACTCTGATTCCCATCACACTCAGTCACACACACACACACACACACACACACAGTCTCCCATCACACACACTCTGACTCCCATCACACTCATTCACACACACTGTCTCCAATCACACACACTCTGACTCCCATCACACTCATTCACACACACTGTCTCCAATCACACACACTCTGACTCCCATCACACTCATTCACACACACTGTCTCCAATCACACACACTCTGACTCCCATCACACTCAGTCACACACACTGTCTCCCATCATACACACTCTGACTCCCATCACACTCAGTCACACACACACACACACACACACACACACACACACACACACACACACACAGTCTCCCATCAGCACTTACCTTTCCCTGGCAGGCAGGCAGCATGGTCCCTCCATGCTGCCTGTTCGGCTTCCCGGCGATTGTGCCGACAGGTCACGTGACCGGGCGCGCGTATGACGTCAGCGCGCCCGTCACGTGACCTGTCGGCACTTCCGTGTCGGCACACTGCACGGGGAGCCGAACAGGCAGCACGGAGGTTTCTCTGTGCTGCCTGTTCGGCTCCCCGTGCAGCCTGGCAGGCAGAGCGTTGGTGATGGGGGATCTTGCGATCCCCTCTCACCTCCGTCTCTGCCTGCAAGCGCGGTGGGGTTTGTTTGTTTTTTTTAAAGGGCCAGATTTTTTTTTTAAATTTTTTTTTTTCCAGTGCTGGGGGGCGCTGCCGCCCCCCAAAATTTGCCGCCATAGGCATCCGCCTAGGATGCCTCGCGGTAAATACAGCACTGTGTCTACTATAACAATGGTGGTATGGGAGTGTACCGGGGGAGTTTGTATGTTACTTATCACTTTCCAAAAGTTTATTTGGTTTGTTAGGTTATTATTCAAATTGTAATTCAAATGTTGTGTCTTTGCCATTTTCGTTTCTAATGTGCGTGTATTTCGCAATTGCTGGTAAGCACAGTGATCATTCATGGAGCCATTACACTTGTACTTAGACCAGAGTGAATCTCTTAACTAGTACATTTGAGTGAGGCCAGCTGTAACTCAAGGGAGATGTGCGCCTTTTGCCTGCACTTTACACAGTGGGGAACAGGAATTCCAAACTTGCAAAAGTGTGGACAATATGTGACATACCCATTAACCCCTTAACGACAGGTGACGTGCCTGGCAACGGTCGCTTTCTTTACTCTTTCAGTGTTGCTACAAGAGCAGGGGCGCACTACTTTTACTGTAATTTATTACAGTATATCAAAGGCTCTTTTAAGAGCTATTAACACCTTGATTGCCGTATATCACTGTCTAAGCAGCGCATATGGTCACTGCCAAGCAGCGCATATGGAGCCATCTGGACGCAGAAGAATTTTTTTTGCTATCAGCATTTTTTTTGTTGTCACACTAGCTAGGTGTTAATTTTACCCACTAGGGGATTACGTGTATTCCTTTTGAAGCTGTATGAACGTGTGTATTGCGATCGGTAACAGCCAATCAGTGGCAAAGGTGGTTTGGTGATTGCTCAGATGAGCATCACCATTCGCCTGGTCAGATCAGTATTGGTAAATATTGTTAGAATTAGTACATGGAAAGTGTTAAAATACCACCATTTGAAATAGCCTAGGGTGTCTTCTTTAAAAAAAATATATAGGTTGATGGGGTAAAATAAACTAGCTGGCTTCAAATATGTCCAAAGTCCAGTTGGAAAACCAAAAAGCACACCTCTCAAATGTGGCCCTTTAACCCCCAAACAAGTAGACAAACCTATGCATGGGGGTATTCCCTATACTCAGGAGAAATAGTAGAATCTATTTAGCAGGTTTTTTTCATTTGCTTTTGTTGATGAGGAGAAGATGTTTGAAATAAAATGCAGGAAATTTGTGTTTTTTGTTTTTTTACTATATATATTTTTTAATAGAATATTATAGGATATGATCAAAATGATGGCATCCAAAGTAAGCCCTTTGTGTCCCGATAAAAACAATATATAAAATGTGTGGGTACAGCAAATGACAAAGAAGATAATTACAGCTAAACACAAACAGCACAGAAATGTTAAAATAGCCATTGTCCAGAATGGACAAAAATGTTTAAAAGGGTCTGTCCTTAAGGAGTTAAATATGTCACATACAGAAACTCATTCAATAGGTTTCATACCTTGGCCCATTAAATATGCGACATACATAAACCCGTTAAATATGCAACATGCAAAAGCCCATTAAATATGCCACATACATAAACACAATAAATATGCCACATACAAAAGCCCAATAAATATTCCACATACATGAGCCCATTAAATATTCCACACACATGAGCCCATTAAATATACCATATAATTGGGCCTGCATACAAGCAATCTACCCCTCGGAATTGCCATTATTCCCCCAGCTTTGCCAATGCATCCCCAGATTTTCCAGTCTGCCCCTCAGACGTGCCAATCTGCCCCTCAGACTTACCAATGCATCATCAGACTTGCCTATTTGCCACCTAGACTTGCCAATCTGCCTTTCAAACTTGCAAATCAATCTGCCTTTCAGACTTGCCATTCTGCCCTCAGGCTTGCAAATGAATCCTCAGATTTGGAAATCTGCCATTCAGACTTGCCAGTCTGCTCCACAGACTTGCCAATTTGGATCTTAGACTGGCCAATACAACCACAGACTTTCCAATCTATCTCTAGACTTGCCAACCTGCGCCTCAGACTTGCCAGTCTGTCCCCCAGACTTGCCAATCTCCCATAATACTTACCAAAGCATCCCCAGACTTGACTTCTGCTCCCAGAATTGCCAATCTGCAGAGGAGGAGATGCCATGCAGATCACTTGACTATGCAGACAGGGGGTTAAATTTTACCACCTGAGTAAGTTGCACAGACTGTGTCAGCCAGTCAAAAGCGTCACTATCCCAGCTCCACCAGTGTCTGGTTTTCAAAACCCACGAACAGAAGTTATTCACAGGGCACCCTTTACGTACCAGTGGGGTGGCCAGTGACTTATCCCCACCTACCTGGACACCATCTGGTCTAGGGGCCTTTGGTCAGCTCACATGTGTATTACAGGTACTGGGAGCCATTTTTGATAAGGGTGTGTCAGGGCTACTTGCTCTAGCCCCCAATGTATACTATGGGGCTGAGAGACATTTGGCCGACTCCCAGCCCTGTTTTTTATTCGGGGGGGGGGGTTGTTAATTTTTACAGGCTCAAGTTGAATCACTGTCTGTGCAGTAAGTACCGCACAAAACAATGTTTCAGTGCTGTTTTTTTTTTTTTTTTTACGGTAGACCTCCATTGTAAATATAGGGTTTTTCAATGGCATAGCAGCAGGCATGGAATAAAAATTGGCTGTTATTTTACTGATAACACTATTTCTTTTTAATAAGGGGGGCCATAGAATCTAAGCCAACGTGTTGAACACTCACCACACAAAACACAGGATAATTTTGTTACTTGTAAAAAAAAAGTGTAAGATTTGTAGACTATCACACTTCACTAACATATCATTTGAAATCTTATCATGTTATTAGCCCCTACTGTAAATTTCAATGTAAATTTGACCAGTAGTAATAATCATATTTGGAAATATATATTTCACTACTTCAAGTAAACATTATAATGGAAAATGAAAGAATGTAGCTGTTGAATACATTTATATTTCTCTCAAAATAAGAAAAAATAAACAAATAATAAAAAAAGGAAATGAAAAACATAAAGAAAGGTTCTGTCAGAAGCATATTACAACGTCAGAATAATATGGTTGGCTTGAGCTTTATACCTTACACATAGGTGGCATAAGAAAGCCCCTTTTTTTCTCAGCAGCAATACACCATCTACCATTATATATCTGGATGCAAAAAAGGCTTTCAAATGGGCAATTATGAACGAAATAAATACTATCACCGCATGCCCTCAACAATAATAATTAAAAGAGAACACTGTAAAAGAAATCTATACCGCAGAAACTGAAGTAGCAAAGTAAGACTCCAAGATGAGAAAATAATTGAGGAACGTAGGGAAGAGTGCATAAGCTGCTATTATGTAGCATTGTGAAACCAGCTCCTTAAATAAAAGAATAGCACTATACAGTTCTCTTACTGTTAGCACAGCACAAAATCAGGGTTTAATAGAGGAGTGGTGTGAGTCACATGTGCGTATCTTCTCATCAGGTATGGTGAAATGGTGGGAATATCATCTCCACCCACTCTATTAAACAGTGTGAGTTTTTGTTTTGCCCTATTTAAGAACCAGACTATGGCACTATGTCACATATGAAAAGAGAAAATAATATACAGTGTGAACCCACGCTGAAACAGCTAACAGTCCTAGAATACTGATTTTTATTTTATATTTTTAACAGCAAATACTCTTGCTTGGGGAGCATATCCAGAGGATGGAATTTACTGTATAGTAATGGAAGAAAACGTGGGCTATTAATTAAATGGTCAACTATAAATATAAGGCTTTAATAGCTGAATTTCCAATTCATTTCTAGTGAATAGCCCTCAATGATGATATTAAGTTATTATTATAGTTGTGAAGTTAAAGGGACACTAATAGTGTTGAGCGAACCCGAACCGCACTGTTCGGGTTCATACCGAACATTACGGTGTTCGGACCCGAACCCGGACCTTTCACTGTATGTGAAGGAGTTCAAGGTTCGGCTATAAACCGAAAGTCTTTAAACCGAAAGTCATTCGGTTTATAGACTTTCGATTTATAGAATAGCAATAGCATTACATGTATTCTATAAAACGAAAGTCTATAAACCGAATGTCTTTCGGTTTATAGACTTTCGGTTTATGGAATACATGTAATGCCACTGCTATTCTATAAACCGAAATAGAGTCCCCATTCATAAGAATATGTCAATTGACCTATTCTTGTGAATGGGGACTCTATTTCGGTTTATAGAATAGCAAGAGCATTACATGTATTACATCTGAGAGTCAAATAGAACAGTCAAATACTGTGCTTACAGCGCACTTTGAAAAAATCTAATAGTTTTGGGTGCTAAATAGTACATTTGCGTCTTGCGGTGCACTTCATATCTGAGAGTCAAATAGAACCGTCAAATACTGTGCTTACAGCGCACTTTGAAAAATTCTGGCTACCTCCTCCTCCTCCAGCGCCGCTTCCACCTACACCGCCACGGTCACCACCTCCTCAACCTATGGGTCACTTAGTATAAACTGAAAGAGAATACCCTGCACTCCAACCCTCTCTCAAATGGATAATTCTGTTGATACTCCTGGCAGCCATGCTTTAGATTTAGATTTATGTTCTTCCAAAGCTAAAATCAAAGATTCCATCTAGTGCTATTTTATGGCTCAGCTGTATTTGTAATTTGTATGTATTTTATGTTATTTTAAGTAATTTCCCTATCCACATTTGCTTGCAGGGCACTTGTCCTACTCTTACCCACATTTTACTTGCTTTTGCAGCCCTCTAGCCTTTTCCAGGACTTTTTTAGAGGCATTTTAGTGGCCAAAAGTCTGTGTCCCCATTGACTTCAATGGGGTTCGGGGTCAAGTTCGGGGTCAAGTTCGGGGTCAAGTTCGAGCACGGACCCGGACATTTTTTCGAAGTTCGGTCGAACCTGCCGAACATCCAGGTGTCTGCTCAACTCTAGACACTAAACGTTTTTTTTTTTCACTTGTGCTACTAATATAGAAGCACATGTGAAATGTCCATTGCCCCTAGTATGAGGATGAACTGGTGTGTACTTTTGATAGTACATGCCAGTTTATCCTCTGACTGACAGCTGCCATGCTTCCATATAAAGCAGGCAGCTGTCTGGTCGGCAACCATCTCTCTGCTAGCGCAGAGACACAGCAGATATTAAACCCACATGTATTTATTAAGACATGTTTTGTTTAACCCTTGCTTGGTTGAAGGAAGCAAGGGTTAAACAAGTTAGAATGTCCCTTTAATAACATTTTATCAAAAAATATTTTAATATTTAAATAACACCACACATTTTTAATGTATTGTATGCGTTCTCTTTCAGAGCTCCACATATGTTAATAGCTTCCCTGATTCTGCCAAATCATCCGCTAGTATAAAATCCATGAAAATTAGTTTCTCCCAAATCCTCAAAACAGATTGTACCTGTTATTAGTTTACAAACTACTATATATACTGTACATGGTGTTCTTATTTTGTTGTATTAATGATGATTTACCCTGTATGTTCTCTTTCAAACGTGTAAAAATATATGTATGTGGGAATGTGTGTATGTATTATTTTTAATCTACTGTTAAATGTGTAACTGTGTAATTCCATTCTGGACCGGGTCACCAGGACATACTTGAAAAGGAGAGAAATCTCAATGTATTCTTCCTGGCAAAACAATATCTAAATAAAACTAAATAAATAAATACAAAACTTGTGATAATAAGTGCATAAGTTGGAAACAATTGAATTATCACAATAGACACATTGATATAAAATGAATACAATAGGAGGCAATTAGTTTTAAAACTGGTATGTCATTTGTGGCATCATCAGCCTGTTCCAATAACTCAGTGGGGTGCATTAACTTGGATGAGTTAACTTTAGCTGAGTTGGAAAGATAGACAAGTTAAAGAATTTTTCCAACTCGGCTATAAATAGTTTTTTGCCGTTCACTTTGTAGTGACTAGATGGTCACAGTTTGGTCCTCTACAGCCTCACAATGCTAAAGGAGATTCAAAGAACAAAGGTAAAACATGTTATATTTAATTAAATAGTTGCATCAAGTGTAAGTATTTAAAACAGAAATACTTTAATTAATTCACATAGATTACATTAGCTTATATAGCAAGATCATGCTGTTTAGAATCTTGGGTCAGATAAATCAGATAAAGGAAGATTTGATCCATCTGATCCAAGATGTCTGCCCACTCACAGAGCTATACAGAGCAAAGAGGGCTCATTAAGGCACTTTATTATTTTTCTTTCATTAATTGATTTATTTTTAAAAGGCCTATGCTTAATGCAATCTTCCAATTAAACTTATATTACATTTTTGACCAAAGCTGCCCTTAAAAAACAGAGCTGTGACATGGGCAATCATTTTTCGAGGAACTGTAAAGCATTATTACAAACAAATCAATTAGAGGGAGGTTGGGAGAATCTACTCTTATGAAATAAAAAAAAAGATTGACACAGGAAGTTTTAATGTATCAAATAAAGTTTGTTTTAGAGGAAGTTGCTTTTTAAAGAGGCACACATGTTTGAACTCACCATGACCTTGCAACACATTAGTTTCTGAATGCATCTTTTTTAGAATAAATTTAGATTTTGGAGAAATCTAATTTCAAATTAGATAGTCATTTAAGAATATCTGATTGCATATTCAATGGGGAAAGAATACAAGCTTAACAAAAATCTTCCATAACTGGCATTCATTGATATTACTCAGTTTGTGCATATTAAAAGGAGAATAGAAAAATCTTAAAGAAATATTTCATAAACAATTTGCTTCTGAAAGTTTACGCTTGTCTCAGACAATAAGAGAAAATGTTGCTGCACGATCCTTAATTAGAAGCGGAGGTCATACAGACTGACTATGATGGATCAGCCTTGAAAGGCCATTCCAGCCTATTTTTTAATTGTTTCATGGAGCATGCTGTATTTTTGCAGGTTCTAATATGCATATCTTTTATATTTTTAGAAGGGTGAGAAATAGGATGATCCAACTCCTTGTTAAAAGTTGGAATTCTAAAAGCACAGTTGTAAGTTGTAGTACATGCACATACCAATCACTATCTTCACCCAAATGATTTGTTTGAAACAGTGGGCATGCATGATGGTAGAGGTATGTGCTACATATGTGATACTCACAAAGATAAATTAAGATAAAACTTAGCATTAACCAGTAAGGACTGTGGATTTTCCTGGGCCAATGACCAGAGTGATTTTTCCATTTTGATATTAGGTCTTGTCATAATTTTCCTCTCATCTAACTTTTTTTTTCTTTTAAAGAACAGTTTGAGCTTTGTTTGGAAACCATATACCTACACTATACAATTTAACATTCAAAAATTCCTATAACGGGGGAAAATGTCGAAAAGAATGTTATTTCGCTATTTTCGCAATATTATACACAACTAGTACAACACTAAACCACTAATCTCACCTAAGTAACTAATAAAATTATAGGTTTCCACACAAAAGAAATCTCTGACCTGTAAGGAAAGAAACTGGGATCAACAAGGGCTGAGAAGAGTTAACTTTTTTTTTTTACAAGAATATTTTTTTTATACCACTTGTCTGTTGTTTCTGAACTTCACTACCAGTATGTGAAGTACTGGGAGTGAATTGGAGGCAAACTCAATGTTTGACATCTAATTTGCATGTGATTTCTGTGAAGCAGAGTCCAGATCCCATTATACACCGACTGTGTCACTGCATGACAACTTAACTTATCACGATCAACACATTGCTTATGACGAGTTAACTTATGACGAGTTAACTCGTCATAAGGTCACAAAGGGGTTAATCGGTATAAAATGGTACAGGATGTACAAACACAGGAATCAGGCAGTTGTAACCAATAGCATGTGTTTTATCCGCATAACAAACGGATATACTCATAGGTCACTGTTACTGCACATGCTTAGTGCACAAGGACCTAGTTAAAATGTGTAGGTTTAGAGCAGGGGTGGGTAACCTGCAGCCCTCCAGATGTTGTAGAACTATATTTCCCATACTCCTCTGCCAGCCTCTTTCAGCCTTTAGCTGAAAGACCATTATGGGAGATGTAGTTCATCAGCAGCTAGAAGGCCGCAGGTTTCCCTACCCCTGGTTTAGAGCAAGAAACTTTTATAGAGTATCTATTGATTTCGTGCACTGATTTGTATGCAAAAAACTAAAACTAAAATCTCAGTTTGATGTCTGGAGAATAGCGTGAACTGAGTTAGCCACATGCATGTAAAAAGCTGCCCCAAAATGAATTTATTGGGGCCAAATCATAAATGCAAAGTTTTTTTTTTAGTTTTATTTCAGTAAGCAATGAAAATGTTGACATAATTAGCCTAATTTCACTACATCTGCAATCCTGGAGGACGTCACTTTCCACGCAAGTCACTGAAAGACTCTGTAAAGCTCAATAAAAATATGTCAAATGCTCAATTACCTTTAAATCAGAATTAATCAAACTGTGATCTACTACATGAACTGAAGGTCACACAGAGGGACTATTTTCGAGGTATATAGAGCAGAAAGTGTTTTGTATAGTACCTGTAAATATGCAGCTAGAGAATAACACAATTATCTCCTTTTTCAGCACATGGTCCATTATACATGTAAAATGTCATGTAGCAGTGTAATTGCACTGCACACTCACACTCATATCCACTAGAATTGTTTCTATTCAACAAGGGTCATTAATTAGCATGAAATATATTCAGAATGAGCACAACTAAATCCCTGCTAATGTGAACCAGCACTATTATCATCAGGAAACCATGTGTTTGAAAGGAGAATGAATACTTAAATATGTCTTGCTCTCATTTGAAAGGTATGTTGTAATACAACAGAATATATGACAGAACCTAAAAGAGAGTACATCTGCTGTTTTCATGGGAACCTCAGAGAAAGCTTTGTCTTTTACATACCACCAACTTCCCACAACAGCCATAAGATTGCTCCAACTATACCAGTCCCAGTTTATGTTTGGCCAGCAGTTACACCATCTCACGTTCATCTGAATTAATCTAGGATAAGCCTTATGTAAAACATTGAGCACTTTCACGCTGACATTATTATGAATTCTGTTACACATTTCCAACACTTTAATCAAAAAGGTGAGCTCTGAACACTGGCGTTTGCATTAAGTATTCTTCCAGCTGTTGTGCTTTTTTATTTACATTTTAATCGGTGGATTATGTTTTTTTTTTTATTTTTATAGATGGCCTCTTTCCGTGGACCGGAAGATGAGGATCATCCTGGTGAATTGCGAATTACTGCTGGAACCTGGATACAGGTAAATTATTCCTTACAGGGCACAGGGGGTGAACAGTGAACTTTACTGCTCACACTCATGGCACTCAAAGGGTGTTGTATTATGCAGGTTTTGGGAAATATTAAAGACTCCCCCCCCCCCCACCCATCTGGCCAAGTTAGAGATAGGGGTAGGTGGGGTAAATTAAATGTATTTCCATTTTTATTTTAATAATTATGATATCTGGGGGCCATTCATTAAAAAATATATGTATATATTTATGCCCAGGAGCATTAGGTAATCCCTCTGGTATAATTTATTGGGGGGAGGAGGGAGGAGTTTAGCAAGCCCCCAGGATACTTCTTATCTGTGTATGGGGGTTAATTATAACCCCCTTTCCTTGCCTAGGGAATACCATTTTGCGTGGTCAGGATGAGGTATCGAGGGGGTGGTGAGTTTGTTCAAGGTTGAAGGTCAATATTAGTGCTAAGCTCGACCTCCAGTCTTGAATTTTTGTGAATAGACACCTGTATGTTTGTTTTATGTGGATTTTATATAGAGTAAGTTAGTAGAGCTTTATTAAACATATTAGTACATGTAAGAATATGAAAATATGGTCAACAGGGTTTTTTGCCAAAGGATCCATCTTGGGTCATATGCACTCTGCTAAAACCAGCCTTTCAAGCAAAGCCCAAGACAGAGATGCAGTTCCAGAAACCCCACTTACAGAGACAGCTGTTTCATCCATAATGGCTCTCATCAAAATTAGTTTGGTTTCCTGCTAGCAAGACTTGGGGTATCAAACACAAAATACATTTTGGTGAGTTAAAAGCAATTGCATCCCCTCTGCTTTAAACTAATGTAATTGAGCAGAGCAGCGTTAGTGTTCCTGCAATCAAAAGGCACATTCAAGGAGGACTGCCTCAGTTGTGAGACAAAATCCTTGCACTGGGAGCTGGTAGGCACAGGATTGCTTATACTCCTTTAAATCAGATATATCAAATATATATTACGTTTATTGGGCGATGGGTTTACATATATCCGCACATGTCAAACAAGTCAGTAAACTATTTCTCACAGAAATCCCAAATTCCCTTGTCATGGTTATAGCACTGTAAATTCAGGATTTGGGGATCCGCATATCTTTCATAATAACTTATCTTCAGTAAATAGTTTCTTCTGTATTTAATCATTATTTAAACTCTTTTTTTTTTTTTAAATGTTGGATATATTATCCCCAAACTAATAAGTGCTTGAAGGTTTTCATCTTCTATGTTACCCTTTCAGCACTATTCTGCTTATTGAGGAGTATACAAAAAGTTACATAGCTGATATTAAAACCATGACTGTACTTGCCATCGGTTATATCTGTACATTAATTGTCTCCTTTCATGGAAAATTCAGCAGCAAAAGCTTAAACGGGTCTACTGTAAAAGAGCAGGGAGCTCATTTACATTTGACTACTGGGCTAATATATTAGTACAGATAAAGAAACACTGTCCTGTATTCATTCACAGCCAAATTGGGACTCTACTGTTCCTTTAACAATAACGCTTTTTATGCTTAAATGCCCATAAGATTGTTCATTCACTCCTCTTTCTACACAAGTCTGTTAATTAGTAAAAGAAACAAAAGAGAAGAGACAAGAAACAAGAAAACAAACAAAACCAGTTATTAAACCTGTAGAGCCTGGATAATGTTTGCATTTGTCTTATAATTAATTATGCCAGTTCATAAAACACTGCAATTTGCTTTTTTTTGTAGCTATTTACATAATCTCTATTCATATCAGTAATGTTAATTCATTTTAAAAATGCAGATTCGGTAATCTCGCAAACAACAGCGTGAAACCTGTTTCCTAACAGTTTGAAATATAAAATAAATGAACACTGATCTGACAAATATGATTAATTAATATATGTTGTGCACTATTCCCACAATCAAACTGGCTTTTGTTTGGCCTGGAATGACACTGTTATTACCAGTTTGGCTGTAGCTTTGTGGGCAGATTTACTAAATACTTTAATGTTGAAGTAATTTCATTGTAGTAAAACATCCAGTGTGATTCTTTGGACTTTCATTTATGTGTTAAGTAGATCAGTGTACCCCTGAACCTATCTGCTAGGCTACACAAACATGTAAGTGCTATCTGCTTGAATCTTTAGTCCTGTACATTTTCAATATAAAATTTAAATGATTTTTATATGCAGTAAGAAAAAGACCCCAACTATTATTAGGAATTTATTCACCAAAGAGAAATTGCAGGGAATTGAGATGAGAATTTCAAACTCAAAGCCAAAGTAGGGCCGTATAAGTGCCAGAAAAGACAGAATTACACCTACTATTTTGATTGTAAACATAAATATTTGTAGCCAATCTGCTTTGACAGAAGGGGGTATCCTTGAAGAAGAGACAAGGACAAAGAGCATAGGTCATATGTAGAATAAAATGCAACTTTTACTGGTATGTATTAAAATATCCTAAACAAAAACTTATATATAGAAAGCTCCACCACACAAGTGTATATAACAAAACACAACTAAACAAAGCACACTCCACATCAGTGTATTAGAGTACATGATTCCTGAATGAGGGAAAGAAACTTATTTTTAAATCTGGCACAGACCTGATCTCCGTTCTGTGCACTGCCTGCCACCAATGGGAAGTGGGCACAAAGACATCAGGCAAATGCAGATCTGTGATGGAGGAAGCACACATCTGTAACAGACCAGAGAAAATGAGGCTCCTAGTTTCCCCCAAAGATGAAGTACTCCATGGACCATCAGACATTAGAAATCATGCAAGGTAATCTGCTATAATTTAATGCTGCTTCATACTCTTCAATGATGCTCAGTCAGCATCATGGGAGAGTTTAAATGAAAGAATGAACAAATGCACAATGATCAAAAATGTGCTTTCATTCATTTGGATGGCGTTTGCATCTCACATAGATCTCTCTAATAAATGCTCACACTAACACACTAATACACACAACAACACTCTCACACATAATTCAACCTACCCCTAACCCTGACCTCTAACCCCTAACCTTGTGATCGGTGGCCAGCAACAAAGCGTGACGTTTTGGTGCTTGCTTTGTCTGGGACGCAAGCACCATGCGTCATGAAGGGGTTAACTTATTCTTATTTGTTTTATTCTGAAAGGAACAATTCACCTGAATGGAATTCCCGAACCAAAAATAATGTCCAAAGGCCATCAAAATTCATCCGTCAATGGATGACATTCATTTCAGCAGCTCCCACAGCGGCATTTTTCATGGTGGATATGCACTGGAATAGACAATTCAATGATGTACTAGGGACCATCACAGAATTTGCAATAGACAATGATGTCCTTCTATGGAAACTGCCTATGCCTGTCACCATTATACAGCTGACTGATCTACTAAATAGTGGGCACACAAAGTAGTGCATATTGCTACCTAACCTTGCTGTTACATGGCAGCTAAATTTTAGTTTGCTTTGGCTAAATCATATAATAAAACTCTCTCCGAGCAGAGAGCACACAAACCCCAGAAAAACATCCAAAAGACGACGCTGCTACGAATTAAGCAACAGAGTCACTCACTATTTTTCGTATTCTTTTCATGCTTGTCGAATTGGAGTGAGTGACTCTGCTGCCGAATTGAGCGCAGCGTCGTCTTTCGGATGTAACGACGTCTCTCGTGTATTTCCGGGGGTTTGTGTGCTGGCTGTTCTCAGCACACAAACCCCCGGAAATACATGAAAGACGTTGTGCCTCCGAGTGACAGGAATGCTCCAGGCTGGCAGCACGTCTGTCACTCAGGGGCACGATATGTCCCTGACCCTAACATGGCTCTCAGTCAGGGCCGGTGCGAGGATTTTCGTCTACACAGGCGAAGGTGAATTTTGGTGCCCCCCTCCTCTGACCCGCCACGCCTCCCACACCATTAACCCTCCATACATTATATATATAAGTATAATGTATAGTGCAGAAAATAAATACATCTAAATATTAAACTCGCATGCTCTAAATGTGTCACACATTGAAACCCTTAAACACAAAGACACCCTTGCAGTCACACCCAGAGACACACTTACCACTTACACACAAACCCTTACACAGACACAGTGACAAACTTACACACCCTTACACAGACACAGTGCCAAACTTACACACACTCTTACACATACACAGTGAAACAATTACACACACCCTTACACAGACACAGTGACACACTTACACACACGCACACACCCTTACACAGACACAGTGACACACACACAAACCCTTACACAGGCACGGTGACACACTTACACACACACCCTTACACAGAAAGTGACACACTTACACACACACCCTTACACAGAAAGTGACACACTTACACACACACTCTTATACAGAAACTTACACACTTACACACACCCTTACCACTTACACACACACAGTTACACCAATACGCACATAACCTGAGACACACTATTTTCCCACTCAATATGCCAGTATTTAGCCACTCAATATGCCAGGATTTTGCCCCTCAATATGCCACATAATATGCCAGTATTTTACCCTCAATTTTCCATTCTTTTGCCATTTAATATACCAATATTTTGTGCCTCAATATGCCAGAATTTTGCCCCTCAATATGCCAGGATTGTGCCACTCAATATGCCAGGATTTTGCCTCTCCAATATGCCATTTAACATGCCAGGATTTTGCCCCTCAATATGCCATTTAATATGCCAGCATTTTGCCCCTCAATATGCCATGATTTTGCCACTCAATATGCCAGGATGTTGCCCCTCAATATGCCATTTAATATGCCAGGATTTTGCCCCTCCAATATGCCATTTAATATGCCAGGATTTTGCCCCTCCAATATGCCATTTAATATGCCAGGATTTTGCCCCTCAATATTCCATTTAATATGCCAGCATTTTGCCCCTCCAATATTCCAGGATTTTAACCCTCAATATGCCAGGATTATGCCCCTCCAATATGCCAGGATTGTGCCACTCAATATCCTCAGGATTGTGCCACTCAATATCCCAGGATTGTGCCACTCCATATCCCAGGATTGTGCCCCTCCAATAGGCCCGGATTGTGCCACTCAATATCCCAGGAATGTGCCACTCAATATGCCCGGATTTCGCCCCTCCAATATGCCAGGATTGTGCCACTCAATATGCCTGGATTTTGCCCCTCCAATATGCCAGGATTGTGCCACTCAATATGCCCGGATTTTGCCCCCCCAATATGCCAGGATTGTGCCACTCAGTATCCCAGGATTGTGCCCCTCAATATGCTAGGATTTCCCCACCCTCCTCCCCCCTTCCCCAGACCCCAGTACTTACCTCCTTGCTGCTGTCTCCAGGTGCAGGTCCGTGGCTGTGAGGGAAGCGTTGTGCACTCCCCTCCAGCCGCGCGGCTTCAATAAAGTTTGTTGAAAAAAAAAGTTTAAACAAACTTGTTGAAAAAAAACTTTATTGATCCGCGCGGCTGGAGGGTAGCGCACAACGCTTCCCTCTCAGCCACGGACCTGAAGAGCAGCATGGAGGTAAGGAAACGGGCCTGGGGGAGCGGGCGATTTTCCCGCCCCCCCCCCTTGGGGCGCCCTAAGGCAGCCGCCTGTGCTGCCTTACGGTAGCGCCGGCCCTGCTCTCAGTTCAACTTGAGAGAGCATTACTCTCAAGTAATGTCTGTTACTTCAGACAAACTGAAAAGAAGAGGGCCTAGTACAGGTACCGGAGGTACTCCACTTAATACTTTTGTCCAGTTTGAGAATTTTCTATTTAAAATTACCCTTCAGCAAATTTTAAATTCCATAGCTTTGCCCCTAAGCCTATTTCTGTTAATTTGTACAGTAAACATATTAAATGCTTTAGCAAAGTCCAAATAGATCACATCCACTTCCACAGCCAGGTCTGTATTTTTACAGACTTCTTCATCGAACGCAATTAAGTTAGTAACAAGACCTGTGTTTCATAAAACCAAGTCGACTCCTACTAAATCTGATTCATGATGTATTCCTTAACATATACTTTTAGCAACCCTTTAAAAACTTCCCCACTACAGATGTCAAGCTCACCCTTAATTTTATTATCCAACCAAAATATGGACATATTTTTATTACCTCAGGTAAAATTACATTTTTAGCCTACATATAGTGTTAATGTCTCATGCATAGTAAATAAATTGACATTTTTGGTTTAGAACACAGGCTTTGTTTCTATTTGGATTTTTAAACATGACATCTAACTCTTTCACTGCCAATTAAAAAAAATCGGTTTACGTTCAAAATATATATAAACCTCTTTAGTCTGCATGTAAACCTTTACCCATCGCATATAAATATAATCCAATTTTGCTGCGATAAAGCAACTATACATGATGCTGATATTGCCTAAAGTTCCATACATGTACTGCAATCTATAAGAAATTTAGAAAATGAAAGCAATATGAAGCTTTTTTAAACACTCACTTTTAACACAGTGCATAAAAAAGAATAAATTCCACCAAATGTTATCATGTTCCAATTTACCATCTAATACACATTTATTGACCATTTAGTTATGTGTTCTTTGAATGGACCAGTGATAAGTGAATTGTTGAGGAATCCATCTGAAAAGCAGGCTGAGGTATTGTGGGTAATTAGAGATTAATTACAATGCCATAGTTTGTATCATGGTTCAGGGTCAGTGTAGGGTCACTGCACATGGCAAACTTGGAGAGCTGTGACTGGATGTATGACGCCAGCTCAGAGTAGCTCAGGAGAGTGAAGCGTATAGAAATGTGGAGCCAGGGAGACTGGATAGTGAACTTGTAACCAGGGAACTGGCGGCAGCAGTGCTGCTGAGTTGAAGGCCTTCGGGCACCATAAAACCAGCTGCACCAAGCAGATGTAAATCCAGACAAACTTTTTTGTTTAACTTTCAGTATATAAAAATAAATGAAAAAGACAAAATTATTTAATTATTTGCATTTTTTAATTTGAGGGTGAGGTCCTATAAAGTTCATATATTAATGTTTGCTACAAAAGCTGCTCTGGAGTCATTGAGCCTAAACTCTTGCCATATTTGTTAAAGGTGTAAGTAGCAAGACTCATCAATTTATTCATTACTGGTCTACTCATTTACAATGATATTTTACTAACACAGGAGCTGTTTTTACTGTAACAAAATTGTATTGTGAATTCCCGGTGGAAGTCAAAGGGGTCAATATTTATTTTCATGGCCTGTTTAAAAAAAATTTAACCTGTAAATTATTATTAATGTATGTAACCAATGTGCCATAACCACAAAAGATGTAAAACAACCACACCTTTTGGGTTATGGCAAGTTATTTGAATCTGGCATCATGCCAGTGGTTGGATTAGATATACTGTATTAAATACCCATATATACATTGGTATTATTGTATCAAGTACATTGTATCAAATACACATATATACTAGACTTAGATGGAAGCAAATTTTTTGACTCGTCGAATGAATTCAGATAGAATAAAAAATGTTTGTCCAAATCAAATTTCCTCCAATAAGACATTCTTTTTCAGATGAAATTCAGCCATTATTTTTATTTTGGGCATTCCATTAAGAGAAATGGAATTTCTCTGAAGTTTATTTCCGAATAAATCCAACAGGTTTAGGCTTAGGGAACTCAGAATTCAGACAAAAGAACCTAATTTCATACTAATGCCCAAGTCTAGTTAGAGGATAGGTGTGTTAGTGAGTGTTATGTGTGAGAGTGTATTAGTGTGAGTGAGTCTGTGTGTGAGTGCGTTTGTGTGTAGTAGTGAGTGTTATGTGTAAGTGTGTGTTTGTGTGTATTAGGGTGACCATGTATTAGCGAGTGTTATGTGTGATGCAAACAAGTTATGCAAATTACTTTCAAATTAACTAATGGAAGAATGAGTGAAGGACAATTTAGTTCATTTTGTATTCGTTCTTTCGTTCAGCTTCGCATTTGGAATTCGGATGTATGGATAAAAGAGTTTTATCTGAAAAATAAATTAGTCCGAGCCAATGTCTAATATATTTACTGGTTATTTTATGTCTGGCCTAGTTCAAGATGTATTTATCTTTAAAAGTTTTGCGTTTTTTCCAAATATATAATAAAAATTTCTAATGTGCTATTATTTCCCCTACCAGATATTTACTTTTCTATGGTCTCCATGTGGTAAAATGACAGAAGCATCTAAGGAAGTTTCTCAAAATGTTCACAGCTTAGTTAATTGTAACCTATCAGCCGACTTCAGGGATCAAGTGTAAATATTTTGCAAACTTTGGCATGATTTAAGCCTTATGTTTATGGGATAGTAGCAGCTGTATTGTTGTATTATTATTTGCTCGCACTCAGGACACATACATTGTGTACAACAGTGTTGTATGTACATCTTTATACCAGACACAGTGTGGCTTGGTTAACTTCTTCAGTGCCAAGGCAATGACAGATATCTTGCTTTTCCATGAAAAACAAAGCTGTGCTTACCTCTTTGTCCCACAAATGCAAACTTTCTTAGCAAAATAAACACTTAACTACATACCACTGATAAAAAACCCACAGCCAACTGCCATTATTACTACATTGGCTGATTTCCAACATCACACAAAACTTGTGTTTGTTGACAAAAGAATTTAGCATGGTCCATGAAGGTGAAAGGATATAAGCAGAGGTATCTTTACCACAGAACAAATGGAGAACCCGTCCAGAGCCAAAATTATTCTTAGGGGCTCACTACACCTGCTCTCTTTTACCACAATCCCACATCATTGCTTGTTTTCTTTGTATTAACAATAATCATTCAACGTGTGGATAGAGTAGCCACCTTTTCTTCAATAAAAATATTGGTGATGTTATTGCGACCATAGACTTAACATTACCCTAAAGTTCATTTTTTACTGGCATGTGGGTAAAATATCATCTATTTGGCAACCCTACCTATGAAAGCTGGTACCTACGTATTATTTTATATTTTTATTTCTGCCACCTATGTTGGACTCTGCATAGTGTCATACATATTATGGGTTGAAGGATAAAACTTACCAGGAAAGGTTAAAGCATCTTAACATGTATAGCTTGGAGGAAAGACGTAACAGGGGGGATATGATAGAAACATTTAAATACATAAAGGGAATCAACACAGTAAAGGAAGAGAGTATATTTAAAAGAAGAAAAACTACCACAACTAGAGGACATAGTCTTAAATTAGAGGGGCAACGATTTAAAAGTAATATCAGGAAGTATTACTTTACTGAGAGGGTAGTGGATGTATGGAATAGCCTGCCAGCAGAAGTGGTAGAGGTAAACACAGTCAAGGATTTTAAGCATGCGTGGGATAGACACAAGGCTATCCTAGCTATAAGACCGGGAACGGGGGACTAATAAAAGTACTCAAAAAATAAATAAAAAAATTGGGCAGACTAGATGGACCGAATGGTTCTTATCTGCCGACACATTCTATGTTTCTATGTTTCTATATTCCTTTACCTGGTGCTGTATTTCTCAGTAGGCAAATTAATGATTTTAATAACATTTTGCATAAGATTCTAACATTTAAAGATCAGTATATTGTGTGTCACTTTTGAGTAGATGAGGTGGCAGTGGCGTACCTACCACTGGTGCAGGGGTCGCTGCGACCCCTGCACAAAAAAAAAAATGTGCGGGAAAACGGGGCAGCTGACCAGGGCCCATTCCTTCTTGGGGCCCAAGGCAGCTGTCCCGTGGGCCCCCGCTACCCGTGTGACTCCCCCCTTCCCCAGTCAGTACTTACCTCCTTGCTGCTGTCTCCCGGTGCAGGTCTGTGGCTGTGAGGGAAGCGTTGTGCGCTCCCCTCCAGCCAATGCGCATTCAATAAAGTTTGTTGAAACTTTTTTTTTTCAACAAACTTTATTGAAGCCGCATTGGCTGGACGGGAGCGCACCAGGCTTCCCTCACAGCCACAGACCTGCACCGGGAGACAGCAGCAAGGAGGTAAGTACTGGGGTCTGGGGAAGGGGCAGAGGAGGGTGGCATAACGAGCATAATGAGGGGCAATATCCTGGTATATTAAGTGGCAATATCCTGGCATACTGAGGGGCAATAAACTGGCATATTAATTGCATTATCCTGGCATATTGAGGGCAAACTCCTGGCATATTACATGGCAATATCCTGGCATATTAAGGGCAAGCTCCTGGCATATTGAGGGGCAGAATCCTGGCATATTAATTTGCAATATCCTGGCATATTAATTGGCTATATCCTGGCATATTAAGTGGCAATATACTGGCATATTAAGTGGCAATATCCTGGCATATTAATTGGCATTTTCCTGGCATATTAATTGGCATTATCTTGGTATATTAATTGGCATTATCCTTGTATATTAATTGGCATTATCCTGGCATATTAATTGGCATTATCCTGGCATATAAAGTGGCTATATCCTGGCATATTAAGTGGCATTATCCTGGCATATTAATTGGCTATATCCAGGCATATTAAGTGGCATTATCCTGGCATATTAATTGGCCATATCCAGTTATATTAAGTGGCATTATCCTGGCATATTAATTGTCAATATCCTGGCATATTAATTGTCATTATCCTGGCATATTAAATGGCAATACCCTGGCATATAAAGTGGCAATACCCTGGCATATTAAGTGGCTATATCCTGGCATATTAAGTGGCAATAGAATGGCAAAATCCTGGCATATTAAAATGAGAAAAGAATGGCATATTGAGGGGCAAAATACTGTAATATTAAATGGCAAAGGAATGGCATATTAAATGGCAAAAGAATGGCATATTAAATGGCTAAATCCTGGCACATAACACTCTTAAATGGGCACATAACACTGGCAAATGGGCACAACTGGCAAATGGACACATAACACTGGCAAATGGGCACATAACACTGGCAAATGGCACAACTGGCAAATGGGCACAACACACTGGCAAATGGGCACAACTAGCAAATGGGCACATAACACTGGCAAATGGGCACAACTGGCAAATGGGCACAGAACACTGGTAAATGGGCACAACTGGCACATGGGCACATAACACTGGCAAATGGGAACAACTGGCAAATGAGCACATAACGCTGGCAAACAGGCAAATAATGCTGGCAAATGGGCCCATAACAGGCAAATAACTGGCAAATGGGCACATAACTGGCAAATGGACAAATAACACTGGCAAATGGGCACATAACTGGCAAATGGGCACATAACAGGCAAATAACTGGCAAATGGGCACATAATTGGCAAATGGGCAAATAACACTGGCAAATGGGCACATAACTGGCAAATAACTGGCAAATGGGCACATAATTGGCAAATGGGCAAATAACACTGGCAAATGGGCACATAACTGGCAAATAACTGGTAAATAGGCACATAACTGGCAAATGGGCAAATAACACTGGCAAATGGGCACATAACTGGCAAATTATGGGCAGAATAACACTGGCAAATGGCCAAATTAACACTGGCAAATGGGCAAATAACTGGCAAATGGGCAAAATAACACTGGCAAATGGGCAAAATTGTCTGTGGCATGTTTCAATCGTGGCTAATCGTGGCATAATGGGCAAATTGGCTGTGGCCAAATTGATACTGTGGCATGTTCTGTGGGGCAAAATAACATGTAGTATGGGGTAAAAGGAACACTGTGGCAAGTTCTGTGGGGCAAAATAACGTGAAAGTGACACTGTGGCATGTTCTGCAGGGACATTTCAGTGGGACAAAGTGACACTGTGGTTTGTTCTGGCAGGAATATTTATACTGCAGCATGCCAAATCGTGTGGGTTCCATATGAGTACAAGCCAAGTGCTGTGGGTACTGTATAGTGCTGTGTCAAGACCTTTAGGTGCAATGTGGGTGCAGGGAAAAGTGATAAAAATAAGAAATTAACAATTTCTCAATAACATTTTCATTACATATGAAAATAGTTGAATATAATATTAAAAAGTTCATATAAGTATACATGCAGCTAGTTATATACATATATTTGGGGTCAGGCCCGGACTGGCCATCGGGCACACCGGGCAAATGCCCGGTGGGCCGCGGTGGCCATGGGCCGAGGCCGGCGGGGAAGATCCCAGCAGAGCAAAAAAAAAAAAAAAACTTACCTCGTTCCTGCTCTGTCCCCCGGTGCTCTGAAGCTGCGTGGCTGCGAGGGAAGCGTTGTGAGCTTCCCTCCAGCCGCGCGGTCAATAAAGTGTGTTGGAACTTTTTTTTCAAACAAACTTTATTGTTCCGCGCGGCTGGAGGGAAGCTCACAACGCTTCCCTCGCAGCCACGCAGCTTCAGAGCACCGGGAGACGAAGCAGCAAAGAGGTAAGTACTGGGGTCTGGGGAAGGGGGGGAGGTGGGTGGCATAACGAGCATAATATATGGGCAATATCCTGGCATATAACATGGCATATTGGGGGCAATATCCTGGCATATTGGGGGCAATATCCTGGCATAATACATGGCATATTGGGGGCAATATCTGGCATATTGGGGGCAATATCCTGGCATAATACATGGCATATTGGGGGCAATATCCTGGCATAATACATGGCATATTGGGGGCAATATCTGGCATATTGGGGGCAATATCCTGGCATAATACATGGCATATTGGGGGCAATATCTGGCATATAAGGGGCAATATCCTGGCATAATACATGGCATATTGAAGGCAATATCCTGGCATAATACATGGCATATTGGGGGCAATAACATGGCATATTGGGGGCAATATCCTGGCATAATACATGGCATATTGGGGGCAATATTCTGGCATATAACATGGCATATTGGGGGCAATATCCTGGCATATTACATGGCATATTGGGGGCAATATCTTGGCATATTACATGGCATATTGGGGGCAATATCCTGGCATATTGGGGGCAATATCCTGGCATATAACATGGTTTATTGGGGGCAATATCCTGGCATATAACATGGCATATTGGGGGCAATATCCTGGCATATTGGGGGCAATATCTTGGCATATAACATGGTTTATTGGGGGCAATATCCTGGCATATAACATGGCATATTGGGGGCAATATCCTGGCATATTGGGGGCAATATCTTGGCATATAACATGGTTTATTGGGGGCAATATCCTGGCATATAACATGGCATATTGGGGGCAATATCCTGGCATATTGGGGGCAATATCTTGGCATATAACATGGTTTATTGGGGGCAATATCCTGGCATATAACATGGCATATTGGGGGCAATATCCTGGCATATTGGGGGCAATATCCTGGCATATTACATGGCATATTGGGGGCAATATCCTGGCATATTGGGGGCAATATCCTGGCATATAAAAATAAAAATGGGCTGCTCAGTCTTAAATGCCCGGGCCTATTTTTTGTCCCAGTCCGGGCCTGTTTGGGGTCCACCTCAAGCTTTTGATAAGGCTGGAAATATTTTAATGTTTTTTTTTGTGTCCAGAAAAGTAATATTACTTTACTGAGATGGTGGTGGATGAGAGGTTCATAAATGAAGGAGTTTAAGCATGCATGGGATAAGCATAAGGCTATCCTTGATATAAGAGAAGGCCAGGGACTAATGAAAATATTACTTTACTGAGAGGGTAGTGGATGCATGGGATAGCCTTTCAGCAGAAGTGGTAGAGGTTAATACAGTGAAAAAGTGTAAGCATAAGGCTATTCTAGATATAAGATGAGGCCAGGGATTAATGGAAGTATTACTTTCTGAGAGGGTAGTGGATGCATGGAATAGTCTTCTAGCAGAAATGGTAGAGGTTAAAACAGTGGAGGTCAGAAACGTTGTATTATTTTACTGAGTGGGTAGTGGATACATGGAATAGTTTGCCAGCAGAAGTGGTAGAGGTTAATACAGTGAACGAGTTTAAGCAGGCATGGGATAAGGCTATCCTAGATAAAAGACAAGGCCAGGCAGAAAGCGGAACAGTTGGGAGGCATGTAAGTGACATTTCTGGGGTGGAGTTGCATGATTGCGTCGGGGGCCCCCGAGGCAATTTTTGCAACGGGGGCCTGGTGGTTTCTAGTTACGCCTCTGTGAGGTGGAGTTATAGAAAGAGGCAATTCGCTAAAACTGTGCTGCCATTTATGCCTTATTTCTGCAGTTCATTTGCAAGTACAGTTTTAGCAAACAGGTGTATTGACCCATTGTTTTGAGGATGATGGTTTGGTGGGAAGTCTTCTTTGTGTGGCCCAATTAATTAGAGGACATTTCTGGTGCATCATTTGCAGATTAGAACAGTAAATAGGTGGCATAATAATGTATGGGAGTGTGAATAGTTAATTTGGGTGGAAATGGAAGTGTTAAAGATTTTCTTTGTGTGGGAAATTTTAGATATTTGTATGTGGGTGATATTTAAAGGCACGGTACAGACAGATGTTTATTTGTGAATACTGTGAAGAACTTTGAACAATGGGAGACCTCCATTATTCTTCTTGTGATGGGCTCTGAAGAGAATACTAGGGATACTAGATCTTAAGATGCTAATGAGGAGGATGCTGGCCTGCAGAGAAGCTTATGGTGCTACCTGTATTTATACAGGGAATTAACTATTATTAAAAAATAATTTGTCTTAGTGCAGAAAATTAATTATACAGAACTATACATTATGCTGTGTATCTGGGCCTTGTGGTTTTGAAAATCTACCCATTTACACAGCTGATGCAAACATTCAAGTCAGCAAAAATGAACTCAGTAATGCTATCTGAAAATAAGTCTCCATTAAAGAAAGGATCTCCCCAAAAATTATTAATTGCTATTGATTCTTATATTATTTTCTTTTTACGTTCGTTAGATTTCTGCCCGCACATTTAGAGTAAAAATAAATGTAGTATAGATATATAGGCCCCTGTTTCAAATGCTGCTTATATTTAGATGTGGAAGTTTTTATATCTTGTGACCTCTATAAGTGACCTACTGCTATATATTCAAAACAAATGTGCAGCAAAGAATCGACAATATCTTCATAAATGTAAACCCCGATACACAAATCATCCTAAATGTTTTATATTAATTACAGTACTAGATGGGTTATTTATTTTGCTAAAGCAATAAACAGCAGGGTTTGTATTTTTATTGAGCTTGCAAAGTAGTCAAAAGGTGTAATCTTTCTGAGCAGTGGGACATACACACTATGATATGAGGCACTATTTCCCAGCTAGGGGATAATCCTCCTGTTACTAGATACATCCCAGACTATATTTCAGAAATCTAAGAATCGCAACTCAAGTTTCATGGAAGTAATTAGGCTGGCCTATAGCTAATTATCCATACACATTACAAGGATGATTGATTGACATTCTCTATCCTAATGAAGGTGGTTGTTTATTTTTTATTTATCCACCCTTTTTATTAAGGTAATAAAGTTTGCATAATTTATCCATATTCACTATTTTAATAAATACTGATAACTATTTACATATTTAACGTACACACAAGAGCACACACAAGAAAAAAGTATGTAATTTAACTCTAGTGATATTGTTTCTGTAGGAAGCAACAAACTTAAAAGTTGTTCTTTTGATTGTTCTTTGACGCTATATATTTAGAACAATCTCAGTATTACGGCTTCACACGTGAGGACTTTTAAGCTTAAAAAACAACTCAACATATGTATAATTGGAAGATTGCATCACAAGTGTAAATATTTTAAAGAAAAGCTTTACTGAAAGAATACAAAGTACTTTATTGAGGCCTCTATAGATCAATTTGGGTGGGGGATTACTTCATATTACAATATCGCCACACCCAGATAGACCTATTCAGAGCAATAAAGAGCAAAGTGTAAAGTTACTTTATAAGTGTTCTTTCATTAAAGCATTTATATTTAAAAGGTCTACTTTTTATGTAATATTTAAATTAGTATAATATAGGTTGTTTCCAACAGTTGTCTTCGAATGGGTCATTTTATACTCTTTTTATCCTTACAGAGTTAATACTCATTACTATATTCTTGAAATTTCTATTCTAAAGTCAGCATCAGTAGGATTCAGCAAAGGATCATCTGCAGTTAATACTTTGTGCACATCTTGCACAGTGTTTAAGAATACCTTTGTGTAATATAATATCCTGATATGTTCCACTTATGTGCACCGTGCATGGTTATATCTTACTAGCATAAAAAGTTGTGATTCTAATTACCAGTATATATCATTTATAAAGCTTCATCAAACTGATTAGTTAAAGTAGAGGTTACTATATATGTATAGGTTTTGTAATCATCAGTATACATGTCATGTCATCCAATATGCTATCTCTTGTTAAATATAAACACTATTAGATAATATAGAGTTCATACATGTTCTACAAAATTAAATATATCAATTGCTAAAAAAAAAAAAAAAAAAAGCTTCATCATATGCTACAGTTTTAAAAGCCAATGAAAGCTATCTTTTACTTGTTTAGTGTTAAATAGAATTGAAGGTTATATTGGAAGGCGACACACTAGTCTCAAATCACATGCAGATCACTTTAAAGTAAGCAGGTTAAGAGCTTATTAAATAATTTTACAATAAATAATTATATTCTGTTGGTTGCCAAAAGTCAATATCGGAGGCTATTCAGTAAAATTCTTTGGTGGTCGAGATGAGGTCTCATCTTAACCATCATTCCTCGACCGGTCCACCTCATCTGCCCATTTATTGACCTGAAACAATGCTATTCATTAAGTATTTTTCTCAGGCTGAGATGTAGTGAAGATAGTTGAGATGGAGGGAAGTGGACTTTAAGAGGTCAAGGGGGCCAAGTTAGGAAGTATAGTGGCTCAAAACGGAGGTCTAGGAACTTAATTTGGAAGGTTGAGTGCCATATCTTCCACAATTAAAAAAATACATGTTCCTACCAGCCACAGAGTAGGTGAGTTGAATGTTGTAGTATTTGACACTAAGTCCAACTTGAGGCTGAGATTGAAGAGCGAGACAAACTTTGGTGAGATTAGTTGAGTTGTATGTTGAGATGTGTTTAGTGAATAGCGCAAAGTGGTTAAGATGGGAGGTCAAATTCACATTGGAGGTTAAGATGAACTCAACCTTCGATCTTGACCACCTTGTTGGAAACTCAAATTTTAGGTAATAGACCAATATGTGATTAGGACCCTATTAAAGTGTGGTAAGATAAACAACAAAATAAGACAAGCAATCTCTGACAAAAAAAAGGCCACGCATGTTTTAATATTCAAGGAAGTTATAGATAATTTGAAAAGAGAAATTCACTAAAAGGTGAGTTGCAGGTGAGTTGAGGTGAGATTTCATCTCACCAATTTAGCTACATGTTGTGGAGGGACACTCCTGGTGGCATAGCTGCATTGGTTAGATGAAATAATAATCTCACCTCAACTCATCTGCAAGCCACCTTCTAATTAATAGCCCCCTCTATTATCAATCCAATTACAGACACAACTACAAAACCATGATCACAACAGATCTTCTAAAAAAGTTTGAAAAACACCCAGGAGTTTATATTATATTATGGTTGGAAAAATCAGTGTCTTAATCAAAACATCTAAGGTATAAAGCAATTTAGGGGGTTCAAAGAATATAATACAATGGCTGGTTTGCACAATTCCTATATCATAACACAAACTGACATTTTTATCATCTTGGAATTATCCCCATTTTAGTATCAAAGAGTTGGGTGAACCAGACACCAGTAGATTAGTATATGTTGTGTTACTGAAGAGGAAATGCCAAAAATTGAGGTGTAGCAATTGCTGAGCAAGTTGCTAAGTGGCAACTTGGACCTTTGTGCTTAAAGCTTCAAGGTTTTCACAACATCATTACAGATGGAATCACATAATGGAATGTAGAAAGACATAATAGGGTTTATGGGTATTTTTTCGAAAGCATGTGAATTATAGAGTTCCGTTTAATAAATATTAGTATCATGTATTTAGAAAGAGAGAGCTTTAAATATACCATACACAGAAAAAGACAGGGTCATGGCACAATTTTGTAAGCTTTTAGGGGATTTTTTTTGTAAACATAAATAATGATAACCTCTGCATAATTTACATTGCAATGTGTATTAAAGCATACAGTTCTATAACGTTAATCTGTGTACAGTCATATTGTTTATGACAGTAGCTAGCAGAAAAAAGGGGTAGTAATGTCATAGGTTACATTTTTACTTTTTGTATGAACATTTAATGCCACACTTCAGTTAGAGTTTCATACCATACCAATAATTCACACTCTGTAAACTGAATATTTACAGACAGACTATGTTTTCAGTGCAGATCTCAATCAGTGTTATTATAGTGTTCGTGTATATTTTATCTACATACATTAACAAATATTTAGCTCTACTACCTAGATGTATGAGGTAATTTGATACATATATGTCTCGGCTGCAACAAAGGATCAATACAATTTATGTTTAACAAAAAATATTTTATATATTTTATATATACTTATAAAAGTAACTTAAAAACAATAAAAAATAATATTCTGTTAAATTAAACCAAGTTGATATTCAATCACAAATATCAAAGATCTTCATTTGTGTCCTGTTGACTAAGGCAATGAAGGACTACAAATCCCAATGTACCGAGCCAGTGACAAACGTTGTCTATCACTAGCAACTAGGTTAATGAAAAATAATTTTCAGAAATCTTAACTCTAGATCTATTTTTTTGCCCTTCAGGGCCAAACTAACCATATAGTAAGAGGACCAAAAAATGATCTTTATTTTGGCTCATGCAATGCATCACCAATATTTGGCCTTGAATAAATTAGTGAACAGAGCAGCATTTTGTTAGCATGGCAGAAAAAGCAGCCAACATACTTCTGTTGCTACTCACCTTCCCAGTTGTCCTGCACTTTGTCAAAACAAAAGGTAGAGGTTTTAAGATAGAAACAGAACTATTTAACCTTCATTAATCATTCATACTGTTCAAACACATCATCTAGTAACTGAAGAGGGTTTAATGGTAGCTAAGCTTGAGTCTGTTGTCAAAAGTGGATTTAACTTTCTATGAACTCACCGGCCACAAAGAATAGAGCCTGCTTACTATGCTAAATGTCAGCATCTAGCAGCAAGCTGATGACTATTAATTGTAATGAAATACCTCTGGAGCTATTTGTACTAATAACAAAGACATACTGTCAGAACTTGAAAGAGGTCCATCTGCCTTTTTTAAGTGAATGTTAACATTATGTAAGTACAGTAAGTCATTAGCGTGCCTTTAAAAACAACAGTGCCTCATGCTGGTTGTAGAATGTAAGAAAATACATGTGGCTTGTAGTTGGCTTCTTTAAGACTAAAAACAAATACAATGGAAAGTAGAATAGTGTTACATTCAGATCAGGAGGAAGTTGAATAGAGTAATAGTTGACTATGTGGCATTTACACATTAACACCTGTGTGGGTCAGAAATAAGATGTGCAGATTTGGCTGTCATCATGTTTCAGTAAAAAAAAAAAAAAAGTTTGGCAGCATTGACTTTTTCTAGGCTGCAACATTATGTTTCCATTACTCCTATGTAACAATAATTTTGCTGGGAGTACAAAGGCGGTATGATGCAATAATGTCATCCCCCAGCTTCATCGTTTTGTAATCCTCAGCTGGCAGGACCAGCCCTATTCTTCCCTATAACTGGGAGCTCTCCAAGGTTCTGTCTTCATTATCACCTTGTCAAGCAATATTGTGTGGAGGCATTTGGAAGCAATAGTAGTAGAACTCATGTGATTTTTGTTCTCTAATAATAATTACAAATTATACATTATACCAGGGGTGTTGCTAGGTCTTCAAAAGATCTGAGGCTAGAGCCCATGGCAGATTTGATATAAGGGAATTAAAGAAGCGCACATGCTTGGGCAGACATATAAATGATTTATATAATGTCAGTGATCAAAATGTATATATGATACAAGCAATAAATACATATACATGCAACGGCAATGAGCAATAATCAATAAATACATGTCGGTGATTTACAGGATGATGCTAATGAGCAATATGTATATATTGTGTTTAATATAAGCAATACATATCTAAATGATATATGTGATGCCAATGAGCAGTAAATGTATACATGAAATGCATAAATCAACTTGGTATTTCATGCCAATGAGCAGTAAATTCATAAGCTTTGTACATCATTCCAACAAGGAGTACACTGATAATCTTTGTATTACATGCCAACAAGTAAATGCATAAATTTTGTATATCATGTATAGCCAATGAGCAGACACACATACACTATCTCACACAGACACACACACACCAGAAGATTTTAACAATTTCTTATTCAATAAGTATCTCGCCTGCTTTTTTTTTTTTTTTTTTACCTTTCAGGGAACCTGCAGAAACCCCCCCCCTCCCCCCCACACACATTATTACAGCCCCAGAGACTCTGGGCTCTGAAGAGGAGATTCTGGGCTTCATCCCAAGTACCCCACTAGCAACGCCGCTGCAATTAACAGGCAATTTAGCTAATAGTAGTTTACATCAACAGGAAGAGAAACACTAAAATTGAACTGACAAGTGAAGTGCAAGTGAACTGAAAAATATAGAAAACTTCTCCAACTTGCCTATCTGATAATTCCTGACTCTTAGTGCTTAGCCCCCAATGAGGTTTTCTTTATACCTAAATATACAATGTAATGGATTTTTTTTTTTTTAAATATCAGAGTATAATTGGAGTAAACTTCAATTTGTTTCTGCCATGTGACATCACGGAGGCGTGCCCGAAACTGGAATTTCGGACACACCACCTTTTAGTTAAATGCAGCCTGCGGTCCTTTTGAGTGCCGGCAAAATTTTCCATGTCAGACTGAGGCCACTCAAAGTGGCCTCATCTGACAGAGGGGATCCCGCTGCAGGTGTATACTGGTCTTGATGTTCCCACCAATAATATTAACAGCATCCTGGGTCTGCAGCAACTGATGCTTCTTTGTTTGCAGAGTTCTTCCTGCCTTGGCGCCAACTAAGTAGTCATAGTACCGAGAGAATTTTCTAACCCTTCCCCTCATAGCCCCTTCCTGGTCTGATGACAGGTCCAGCTCCCCAATAGTCTCCTGCTCCCTATCCTAACTACTGATGCTATTCAGCACTGACTGTCTGTTAGGCCCTGCTACACCTGCCATTTCAACCACTGACTGTCTGTTAGGCCCTGCTACACCTACTATTTCAACCACTGACTGTCTGTTAGGCCCTGCTACACCTGCCATTTCAACCACTGACTGTCTGTTCGGCCCTGCTACACCTGCCATTTCAACCACTGACTGTCTGTTAGGCCCTGCTAAACCTGCCATTTCTGTTTTCTGATTTTTTTTTGCTCAGAAATCTCCTGCTGTCTCCCTAACTGCTACTTTTCCCATGTAAGTAATAAAATGATGGCTAAAGCCTTTCTCCACCTCCTTGGTACACCTAGCCCAACAACCATTTTGCATGCCTTTTCCAAATCCTGAAATTGCAAAAAAACTTTTGGAATGTGCAATGTCATCAACTTATGATTACTCACTATGTGCGAACATGATAAGACATTTATCACGTGTTTTTTCTTTATTCCCTCCAGTTGTGGGTTTATATATAATATAATATGTGCCCCAACAAAAAGGAGGGGGGAAGGAGATAAGAGGAAAGGCATACAAAAGAGTCTGACATTCTAGTACTCCAATCGGTCTCTGCTGGCTTGGCCTTCTGTTTTTTTTTTTTTGTTTTTTTCTTGTTGGACTCTTATTCAAGTTAACTCCTAAGAAAAATACGCTTTTGGATCATAGTGTGATTGTTTTTTTTTTTTTTTTGTGTTCATGTGTACACATACAAATCAAACAGGGACACCTTGGGACTCAGGATGAATAATTTACAAGAAATCCTTGGAATATTGTTTTTCTAAGTATAATTACAGCTGTCCAGGAGACTAGGAAGTCTCCCTGTATTAAGCTATTTTCTATGTATTGTTGCATAAATGTTTTGTAACGGTGTCATTTTATATATACTATGAAAAACAAAAGAAGTATAATAAAAAAAGAATCCTCCACCACTTCCCTTTTTGTGTGCTGGCCTCATACCAGAAATATGTCAAACTGCTGATTGTTTAAGTTCAACATCTTGAAATAATTTTATTTTTTATCTAACTCGGCTCTCAGGTGTGCAAAGCAGAGGAAGATCCGGTATGACATTGTGGCACAAGCAGCATAAGAACTGTGTTCAGACAGCTCAACCTTCATAGCCAGTGTCTCTGTTGTCTGCTTAACATCATGTTTTCTATGGTATCGGTTACATGTTTTGAAGTTGATATCACTTCTAGCCAGGTAGGAAAGGTAAGCTTGAGTATTGCAAGACCCTGAGACCCACATCAAACAGCATGATACGATAGTGTAGAAAAAAAGATTAACCCCTGTCACAAAGTGAATTCTGACAGCCTGCCTGACTGGGGTTCTCTGAGGGCCAAACACCTCCCTGTAGATTATGGGCCCTGGCTTATGTGCCATAACTATATACGTTAATATTGTTAGTTAGTTATATTCTGTGAGTATGTTGGTTTATGTGCAGGGCCGGCGCCACCAGTAAGGCGACCTAGGCAGCTGCCTAGGGCGCATCTTAGCTGGGGGCTCCGGAACCCTGCTTTAAAAAAAATTCCTCCCCCTTACTTACCTCCTCGCTGCTGCTCTGTCTCCGGTGCAGGTCCATCCGTGGCTGTGAGGAAAGAGTTGTGCGCTCCCCTCCAGCCAATGCGCATTCAGTAAAGTTTTTTTTTTTTAAACAAACATTATTGAATGCGCATTGGCTGGAGGGGAGCGCACAACGTTTCCCTCACAGCCAGGAACGGAACTGCACCGGAGACAGAGCAGCAGAGAGGAGGTAAGTAAGGGAAGGTGTGAGGATCCTGGCATATGGTGTGGCATAATAATGATTATTATGCCACACAATATGCCAGGATTTAGGATTATTAAATAATATTGTGGGGGAAAGTCCTGGCATATTGTGGGGGAAAGTCCTGGCATATTGGGTGGCTAAGTCCTGGCATATTGTAGGGGAAAATCCTGGCATATTGGGTGGCTAAATCCTGGCATATTGTGGGGGAAAATCCTGGCATATTGGGTGGCTAAGTCCTGGCATATTGTGGGGGAAAATCCTGGCATATTGGGTGGCTAAATCCTGGCAAATTGTGGGGCAAAATCCTGGGATATTGAGGGGCATAATCCTGGCATATTGAGGGGCATAATCCTGGCATATTGAGGGGCATAATACTGGGATAATGAGGGGCATAATCCTGGGACATTGAGGGGCATAATCCTGGAATATTGAGGGGAATAATCCTGGCATATTGGGTGGCTAAATCCTGGCATATTGAGGGGCATAATCCTGGGATATTGAGGGGAATAATCCTGGCATATTGGGTGGCTAAGTCCTGGCATATTGTGCCGCATAATCCTGGGATATTGAGGGGAATAATCCTGGCATATTGAGGGGCATAATCCTGGGATAATGAGGGGCATAATCCTGGGATATAGAGGGGCATAATCCTGGGATATAGAGGGGCATAATCCTGGGATATTGAGGGGAATAATCCTGGCATATTGGGTGGCTAAATCCTGGCATATTGAGGGGCATATTCCTGGGATATTGAGGGGAATAATCCTGGCATATTGGGTGGCTAAATCCTGGCATATTGTGGGGGAAAGTCCTGGCATATTGGGTGGCTAAGTCCTGGCATATTGTGGGTCAAAATCCTGGCATATTGGGTGGCTAAGTCCTGGCATATTGTGGGTCAAAATCCTGGGATATTGAGGGGCATAATCCTGGCATATTGAGGGGCATAATCCTGGGACATTGAGCGGCATAATCCTGGGATATTGAGGGGAATAATCCTGGCATATTGGGTGGCTAAATCCTGGCATATTGAGGGGCATAATCCTGAGATATTGAGGGGAATAATTCTGGCATATTGGGTGGCTAAGTCCTGGCATATTGTGGGGCATAAAGAACTAAATTTGGGTAAGAAACCATGAAGTTGAAAAATGTAGGAGTAAGCAAACAATCTAATACACAGGCTTGTTTCTTTAGCTATGGCTTAAGTTATGGTACTTATTCTCCACCATTCTTAATAGGGGGCTTTATTGCAACATGTAACTCTGTTAACTCTCTTTTAATTTAAATGCTGAGAAAGGGGTGGATCATGTGATGTCATGATATGGGAAAATAATATGATAATGGGGGGGGGGGGGCGGCAATTTTATTTTGCCTAGGGCGGCAAAAATCCTTGCACCGGCCCTGTTTATGTGTAACGTTTAATTCTGTGAGTAGACCACTCTGAAGGGTATAATGTGTCATTGACAATAATTGATAGTTTACTCCAACATCCATTGTTCTGGATTAACTGGTAAGCTGATTATGTTGTGTACATTATGGGTCTTACTCTGTGTCTACTCACTGTATGGTAATTTGGTTTGCAGTCTGAAAGTCTAATGTATTCCTAGTCCCAGTTAGTTGGAGAACTATGTTAGTTCCATCCCCCCCCATTGTATACTAATGTCTGTGATGTCATGTGTATGTCTATTTATAAGTCTGTGTTGTTACACAAATAAAGGAGTTGTTCATTATTGCTGTACCTAACTGCTAGATGTCCTGTCTATTTGGGTACAAAGAGCAAGGGTCCAGGAAAGACTTGCTGGGTGAATGCTCAGCTTTAATCAGGGGGCTAAGGACGTCTGGTAAACGGTCCGTTACAACCCCTTTGTTCACAAAAAAATTCTAATATTCCAATACCTATCAGTTGATCTACATCCATTGCTAGATTGTTTCAATTATCTATATGTATTTCTAAACCTGTGCATTTGTAACTTATTAATACAATATTGTCATCACAACCTGGTAAGTCTATACCTGGGTAACTTTATATCTGGAGATGATGGGACAATAGCTAAATGGGCACATATGCCCATTATTTGGCTAATCAAACACTTAAATATGACATTTGAAGGCACATCACTGATATTACTCTATAATAGCTAGCTCTTTTGCAGGGCTGGTTTAAGACCCTAGTGGGCCTGGGCAAACGTCTTTAGCAGTGGGGCCCACTCGAACCAATTTTTCTAAAGTCACAATGTAAAACTGTATGTAAATGTAAACTTTTTAACATTATATGCAACTATTTTCCTATTATATGCAATTATTTTTATAGTATATGCAATGTTATTGAAAAATTGCATTTCTTGTTTTCATTCCCTTCTTCTGCACCTACATTGCACATTGCAATATGATACTGATTATCAAGGGGACATTAAATATATTCTTAAAATATGTACAGCCAGTACTGTAAAAAAATAACATCGCAGACTGTGATCCTTTTTGGATTGGAACAGATGGGTGAATAGATCATATGGCTTTATGACCTAAAAACTAAATTCTACTACTGAGCTAAAAGTAGGTATAACTTTTATAATTTAATACAATCTATAACATTACTTTCTTACTATGATATTGATAAAAAAAAATTGTAAGCAACATGCTACTTTTAAAAATATATACACAATTGTTTTTGATGGCTTTAAAGAATATTAACAGATCTATAGCAAGAGATTAATTATCAGAGCTCTATGTACAGATTCTGATGATGCAATATTGGGTAAATTAATAAAAAATCAATTGTGGGGCAAAGTTCAAAAAGTAGAGTAGTCCAAAGTTGCTTCAACATTGCATAATTACTCTGAAGCTAAACTCATGGAAAACTCCATACTATTGAGTGACTGGGCAATTCTGTAAAGGTCAGATAATTGTAATAATATGAAAATCTTCGCTGTTATGTGGAAATGTGTGGCTGGTACACATATGGTTAGGAACAATTCCGGTCAAGAAGAGGTCCTAAAGTTAGCAGTCCTAGACTCGTACTCTTTGAGGCAAGAAACAGGGCACTCACACTGACATACACACACTGACATCCACACACTCTCACTCACACTGACATCCACACACTCACTCACACTGACATACACACACTGACATCCACACACTCTCCCTCATACTGACATACACACACTCACTCACACTGACATACACACACACACTCACTCACACTGACTTACACACACTCACTCACACTGACATACACACACTGACATCCACACACTCTCACTCATACTGACATTAACACACTCACTCACACTGACATACACACACACACTCACTCACACTGACATACACACACTCACTCACACTGACATACACACACACACATTCACTCACACTGACTTACACACACTCACTCACACTGACATACACACACTCTGACTCACACTGACATACACACACTCACTCACACTGACACACACACACTCACTCACACTGACTTACACACTTACTCACACTGACATACACACACTCACTCACAGTGACATACACACACTCTCACTCACACTGACATACACACACTCACTCACACTGACATACACACACACTCACACTGACATACACTCACTCACACTGACATACACACACTCACACTGACATGCACACACTCACACTGACATACACACACACTCACTCAAACTGGCATTCACACACTCACACTGACATACACACACTTACTCACTCACACTAACATACACACACACTCACTCACACTGACATACACACTCTCACTCACACTGACATACACACACTCTCACTCACACTGACATACACACACTCACTCACACTGACATACACACACACATTCACTCACACTGACTTACACACACTCACTCACACTAACATACACACACTCACTCACACTGACATACACACACTTTCACTCACACTGACATACACACACTCACTCACACTGACACACACACACTCACTCACACTGACTTACACACACTCACTCACACTGACATACACACACTCACTCACACTGACATACACACACTCTCACTCACACTGACATACACACACTCACTCACACTGACATACACACACACTCACACTGACATACACTCACTCACACTGACATACACACACTCACACTGACATACACACACTCACACTGACATACACACACACTCACTCAAACTGGCATTCACACACTCACACTGACATACACACACTCACTCACTCACACTGACATACACACACACTCACCCACACTGACATACACACTCTCACTCACACTGACATACACACACTCTCACTCACACTGACATTCACACACTCACTCACACTGACATACACACACTCACACTGACATACACTCACTCACAGTGACATACACTCACTCACACTGACATACACACACTCACACTGACATACACACACACTCACTCACTCAAACTGGCATTCACACAATCACACTGACATACACACACACTCACTCACACTGACATACACACACTCTCACTCACACTGACATACACACACTCTCACTCACATTGACATACACACACACACTCACACTGACATACACACACTCTCACTTACACTGACATACACACACTCACTTACACTGACATACACACACTCTCACTTACACTGACATACACACATACTCACTTAAGTTCCAACTTAAGAATTGAAGTAGTTTGGTGTTTAGTCATGAGGCAAATTGGTCTAGCTCTAGATGCCCCCAAAGATCCAGAAGCCAAAAACTTCTTGATGTAAGTGCCAGTCGCTGGGATCTCTGTCTGAAGGTGTCATAAATTCCAATCTGCTTCCATTTTTCACTTGCCTGGGCTATGTACCACCTGAATGGAGATGTTGTGAGCTAGACAAAATTGCCAAACTTCCAGTGTAGATTCTGTTCTACAGTGGATCATCTCCCTCCACTGGAGATTCTGCCACATTGAGCACACCAGCCAGGCAAACTTGCATCCGATTTAATGATGAGGGCTGGAGTAGCGCTGAAAATTACCATGCTGCTCTAAGCTTTTTGATATGAAGGAGCCACCAGAAAAGTTCCTCTGCTGCCTCTCAGTCTACTGAAATAGAAGGATCATATGTAAGTCACGAATCTTCAGTCTTTGTGAGGCTCGATAATGGAGAGAACCAGAAAACGTAGCTTGAATGGAGGTAGATAGCAGTCCTATCATTCAAGCTAATTGACACATGGTGTTTAAAGGACTAACTATTTTTATTTCTTTTTTCATGGACTTTATTTTGTCTGAAGGGAGGTGTAGTGATCTATGGTAAAACACAAAAATTCCATGCATTGAGATAGAATGAGGGTAGATTTGTCCCAATTGATGAGCAAAAGGCCAGGGCCTTTAAGAAAGTCATGGTCTATGATAGGTGCAGGTTCAGCATGGATATGTCCTGTGACATAATCAATAAGTTGTCTAAATAGATAATGAGATCAATTCCATTCCTGCGCACATGACCTACCACTGGTTTCAGAATCTTCTGCAATAGGGACTGTAAGGTAGGCATCCAGGAGGTCTAGCTTTACCATCCAGTCTACTAACTGGAGTAGATCTCCAAAGAAGTGTTTGCCCTCCATCTGCAAATGCTTGTAAGCCACAAAGGAGTTCAATGGGCGCAGGCTGATCACCGGCATATTCCACCTACCTTGTTGGGGACTAGGAAGAGGTTGCTGATGAACCCGGGAGAGTGAGAGGGAATGGGGACAATGGCCCCTTTGTCTAGAAAGGAAGAAACCTCCTGACTGGCCAACAGACGGTTGTGTTTTGAAAAATGAATATTGTTTGGGATAAGATATTGGATTGGTGGTGATAAAAAATCTATGTAATAACTAGACACTGACTGGAGGACCCATGAATCTGATGTCCGGTTGCACCATATTCTGTAAAATAAATGGAATGGAGCCTGTCTCTGAGCTTCACACAGAAAAAAAGGTGCACAAAATAGCGTCTTAACGTGTGTTTTTTTTATGAATCTCAGGAAGAAGATTAGAGCCAATGGCTTGAACTCCGAGAAGATCGGCCTCATTTGGACTTCACCTGGATCCGCAAAATTGTCCCTGGATAATCAGCTCTGCCCTAGCTCTGCCAGTCCCACCAAAAACCTTAAGATTGAACACCTTCTTCATATAGGACTGTGTCCTATCGAGTGTTGCAAAGGTGTACACAAAGGGGCCCAATTTTTTAACAAAGTTGTCCCCAAATAATGTCTTTTTATCTTCATATCAGGTTTAGATATGAAGATGTTGACAATGTTTCTCCGAAGCTACTAACGTGTTCGCATTGCCAATAAGGCAGATGATCCACTGGATCCAACCCCAAAGGGTGAATAGGTCAACGCATGTACCATCAGAGAAGGCAGTTTCCACCATCTCAAATATTTTTGTGCCGGGGTGTAGCACATCAAGGATTTTGTCTTTGCGCAAGGAGAAATCAAGCCCTTTTTGGCTTTCCAGACAGTTTTTCCTAAAATGGGGCAAGATTTTCCCACCTCATCCAAAAGCTCTTCAGATAGTAAGATTCTAGCTTTTTTCTATTTACTTACCAATTTTACCCTGTAAGTGGCTCTTTCATGTGGTGGCACCACGTCCTCATTGACAGGTTATACCATGTCTGTATTTTTGGTTTTGGAGGTATCATGTAACTTTAAAGAGGCCTTACAGCAGGGTTGGTCTGCCAAGGTTACATTACCCAAAGGGGCAGGGCCGGCGCTACCGTAAGGCAGCACAGGCGGCTGCCTTAGGGCGCCCCAATGGGGGGGCGGGAAAATCGCCCGCTCCCCCAGACCCCAGTACTTATCTCCATGCCGCTGTTCATGTCCGTGGCTGAGAGGGAAGCGCTGTGCGCTCCCCTCAGGCCGTGCGCATTCAATAAAGTGTGTTGAAACTTTTTTTTTCAACACACTTTATTGAATGCGCACGGCCTGAGGGGAGCTCACAGCACTTCCCTCTCAGCATCGGACATGAACAGCAGCATGGAGGTAAGTACTGGGGTCTGGGGAAGGGGGGAGGAGGGAGGTATAGCGAGCATCTGACTGGCATAATATTCCTGGGCATCTGACTGGCACAATATTACTGGGCATCTGACTGGCATAATATTCCTGGGCATCTGACTGGCATAATATTACTGGGCTCTGACTGGCATAATATTCCTGGGCATCTGAATGGCACAATATCCCTGGGCATCTGACTGGCATGATATTCCTGGGCATCTGACTGGCATAATATTACTGGGCTCTGACTGGCATAATATTCCTGGGCATCTGAATGGCATAATATTCCTGGGCATCTGACTGGCATAATATTCCTGGGCATTTGACTGGCATAATATTCCTGGGCATCTGAATGGCATAATATTCCTGGGCTCTGACTGGCATAATATTACTGGGCTCTGAATGGCATAATATTATTGGGCATCTGAATGGCATAATATTACTGGCATCTGAATGGCATAATTTTCCTGGGCATCTGACTGGCATAATATTCTTGGGCTCTGACTGGCTTAATATTCCTGGGCATCTGACTGGCATAATATTCCTGGGCATCTGACTGGCACACTATTCCTGGGCTCTGACTGGCATAATATTACTGGGCTCTGACTGGCATAATGTTCCTGGGCATCTGAATGGCATAATATTCCTGGGCATCTGACTGGCATAATATTCCTGGGCATCTGACTGGCATAATATTCCTGGGCTCTGACTGGCATAATGTTCCTGGGCATCTGACTGGCACACTATTCCTGGGCTCTGACTGGCATAATATTATTGGGCTCTGAATCGCATAATATTCCTGGGCATCTGAATGGCACAATATTACTGGCATCTGAATGGCATAATTTTCCTGGGCATCTGACTGGCATAATATTCTTGGGCTCTGACTGGCTTAATATTCCTGGGCATCTGACTGGCATAATATTCCTGGGCATATGAATGGCATAATTTTCCTGGGCATCTGACTGGCACACTATTCCTGGGCTCTGACTGGCATAATATTACTGGGCTCTGACTGGCATAATGTTCCTGGGCATCTGACTGGCACAATATTACTGGGCTCTGAATGGCATAATATTCCTGGGCATCTGAATGGCATAATATTACTGGGCATCTGACTGGCATAACATTCCTGGGCATCTGAATGGCATAATTTTCCTGGGCATCTGACTGGCACACTATTCCTGGGCTCTGACTGGCATAATATTACTGGGCTCTGACTGGTATAATGTTCCTGGGCATCTGAATGGCATAATATTCCTGGGCATCTGACTGGCATAATATTCCTGGGCATCTGAATGGCATAATATTCCTGGGCATATGACTGGCATAATATTCCTGGGCATCTGAATGGCATAATATTCCTGGGCTCTGACTGGCATAATATTCCTGGGCATCTGACTGGCACACTATTCCTTGGCTCTGACTGGCATAATATTACTGGGCTCTGACTGGCAAAATGTTCCTGGGCATCTAATTGGCACAATATTACTGGGCTCTGACTGGCATAATATTCCTGGGCATCTGACTGGCATAATATTACTGGGCTCTGACTGGCATAATATTCCTGGGCATCTGACTGGCACACTATTCCTGGGCTCTGACTGGCATAATATTACTGGGCTCTGACTGGCATAATGTTCCTGGGCATCTGACTGGCATAATATTCCTGGGCATCTGAATGGCATAATATTCCTGGGCTCTGACTGGCATATTATTACTGGGCTCTGACTGGCATAATGTTCCTGGGCATCTGACTGGCATAATATTACTGGGCTCTGACTGGCATAATATTCCCATTGAAATACTGGTAAGTTTTTTGATTTAACTTTACTTCATTTTAAATATTGTATTTGTTCCCGTTTTGTTTCTTCACTGCAAAATAAGATATATGCAGTGTGCATAGGAATTTGTTCATAGTTTTTGTTTTTACTATAGTCCGGCCCTCCAACGGTCTGAGGGACAGTGAACTGGCTCGCTGTTTAAAAAGTTTGAGGACCCCTGGGCTAAATACTGGCATATTGAGTGGCAAAATAGTGTGTCTCAGGTTATGTGTGAATTGGTGTAACTGTGTGTGTGTAAGTGGTAAGGGTGTCTCTGTGTGTGACTGCAAGGGTGTCAATGTGTGACACATTTAGAGCATGCGAGTTGAATATTTAGATGTATTTATTTTCTACACTATACATTATTCCTATATATATATATATATATATATATATATATATAATGTAAGGAGGCTTAATGGTGTGGGAGGCGTGGCGGATCAGAGCAGGGGGGCACCAAAATGCACCTTCGCCTGTGTAGACGAAAATCCTTGCACCGGCCCTGCAAAGGGGATAATAGAGTATAGGGTAGAGGGTCCTGGAAGAAACAGTGAGAAGATAATCAGAAGCTGTGTACTTACCCAAAGGAGCAGCAAAGAAAGAGGAGGAGCTTATGGATTCATGCAACTATATCTGGGAGGGGAGGAAGGGATTATGTTGGGTCTGTTATCATTGGTTTACATTTCTTCCTGTTATAAGTTATTCATTTCATTGCTGCTGAGGGAAATTGAAGAAAGAGATAAGTATAATATGAGCCTCTGTGTCTTTATAAATTGTGTAATTTAATTAGCTCTGGCTCCCTCACTCTTTTCACTGCCTGCCTACTTTATACTACTGTCATTCTTGCTAACTGTTTACATTTAGTGCACATTAATTCACATTCTCTGTAGTATTCTCTTGACATTCATTCCTCACTGTCATTCTTCCTTAGCAGCTTCACTCTCTATGATTTCTTCCAAATCTTTCTTTTCTGATTAAACACTATAAGGTCTACTCAATATGAGCTGGACTTCAGCCACGAATTCATGCTTTCAAAGTCGGGACTGATTCGGGGACACTTCGGGGACAGATCCGGAGCCAAATTTCAAGCTACCGCAAATGTCCCAATGTACCCCTGAATAGGTCGACAAATCGGGCATCACAGCCGATTAAACGTCGAGACCTGCCAATACCTCATCTACTAAAATATACCCCAATAAAAAATGTATTATTTACCCCCGGGGTCTAGAGTCTACCCAAAGGCCCCCAGGCCCCAATAAAAAGACCCCCAGACCCGATCAATATAAATGAATACATTATTTACCTACTCCCCGCTCTACCTCGCCAAGGTAGGGGGGACAGTTTACATGAAAAAAACGTCCAATGGTGACGCTGGGATTGAAGGCTTCTGATTGGCTGACAGAGCTAATCAGTTGCATTTTTTTCTGAAAATGAAATCCCCATTTAGTGTGGGACATTTAGTGTGTGTGCAATGTGGGTGATGGAATATGTCATGGGCGGTGATAGGGGTAATGCAGCATGCAATGGGGGCATGTAATGGGGTGATGGGTGCATGTAACGGGGTGATGGAGGCATGTAATGGGGTGATGGGGCATGTAATGGGGGTGATGGGGGCATGTAATGGAGTGATGGGGCATGTAATGGGGTGATGCAGCATATAATGTGTGTGCAGTGTGGGTGATGGGGGCATGTAATGGGTGTGATGAGACATATAATGGGTTGATGGGGACATGCAATGTGGGTGATGGGGCATGTAATGGAGTGATGGGCCATGTCCTGGATGTGCAATGTGGGTGATGGGGTATCTATTTCAATGAATTAATGATCTATGCAAAAAATAGCCTTGATTGTTAAAAACACCTGCTTAGGGATATCACACTTGTTTTTATGCTCTAGCTCCCCATCACGTTTGCAGGGCCGATACTAGGCTCACAGGCACCCGGGTGCAGGATTTTGTTTGGCGCTTCCTTGTCAGCGTGTCTAAATTACGAACACCTCCCCTTTATAAATGCCCATTCCATCACACTCCCATCCTACCACCCAGACACACACGTACACACCCCATCACTCCCATCCTTCCACTCACTCAGACACACACATGTAACCTTCTCTCACATTCTTTCCCTGCCACTCATTCAGACACACATGTAAACTCACCTGTTGGGGGCATATGCTGATGAGAGACTGTTTAGGGGTGATATAGTGGCAGGGACAGGCTGTTGAGAGGGCCAGGGTGGCAGAAAGAGGTTGTTGGGGGATTAGGGTGGCCTATAAGCTGTTTGAGGGGCTAGGTCAGCAGAGAGAGGCTGTTGTGGGCCTACAGTTGTAGAAGTAGGGTGTTTGGGGGCTATTGTGGCAGATAGATGCTGTTGGGTGGGCTATGATGGCAGAAGGAGGCTGTTTAGCAGGTGTGGGTGGCAGAGAGGCTATTTGGGGCTAGGGTGGCAGACCCAAGCTGTTTGGGGAAAAGTTGGGTGGGCACAGGTTGCATTTTTTGGCACTGGTGCCTTGCGGTTCCTAATTAAACCTCTATATATGCGCCATGTGCATGTTTAATGCCAATGCCCAAGAAGGGAAGCACGGGCTCAGTGGTTTAGACTCAGTGCTGCGTTGAACCACTTCTTCACATGCTGTGATTGTAAAACCAGGTCCCTGGCCCTGCTTACTCAGAGAAGGGGGCCAGGCTCTGTCAGAATTCCCCTGGACCATGTAATATTTTAGAGGGGCATTATTTTAGCTATTGCTTGGAGGGGGGGGGGGGGGGTTGACTCTAGGGGACCAGGTGTGACTGTTACATTTACTTGGGAAAAAAAGCTTTCTAAAAAAAAAAAGCATACCACTACTACTAAACTAGTTTTTAATAAGGGATATTTTCATTGATCGTACATTACTGCATTCAGAATAGGTCTTTAAAATTACTTAACAGCCAGCATTAAATCCAGGTAATATTTCTGAGACTATGCGGATCCTCCTCCCCCCCTGTAACCAATGCACTTACAAGTGGTGTTTGGACAAAGCTGATACAGTAGAAAGTGGTGGTGTAGCGCACTTGTGGTATCATATGGTGATGTGCTACATGGTCAGAGGTCCACATAGCAATTTTCCCACCATGTCCCAGTGGTTTGTAGTCATGTCCCTGCATAACTCACTCAGGAGAAAGGTATCCTTTTCATTTCCACAGTGGAGAATGGTATGTTGCCAAACAATGTTGGCATCCAGACTGTGAAATGGTACTGTGATACTCGTTACATACTGTTATGTCAGTAATGACATTTTTTTATACTACCCTATATACATATATAGTTATGAATATATGTGAATGTCCTAACCGAGGTTATTATATTTTGATACACATTAAAAATGACAGGATGATTGATGAGGGAATGGCACAATGTATGCCAAAATACAATATTTATTAAAAAAAATTCAATCATGGATATTTTGTGAAATATGATATTTACGGCATACATTTGGAAATCTCAAGCAACCAATTCAAATATTTTTTAATATACTTTATGGCTCTAAAATGTTCAATTGTCCAATCCTATTTGGAGAATTGAAATCCCTGTATTTCAGAAACAATCAGGAATAGGGAGAATCCTTTGCTTTTTCAGGCCAATTTCCTTGAAATATCTCTGAACCTAATTTTTTTAATTCAGGGAAAATGTGTCTGAAATTATTTGAATTTGGCCAATATGTAGGAATTTTAGGGCAATATTAATACATCCCTACATGAAATGTATTAAAATCTTGTAAACTCAAGATAAATAAGTTCAAACTGCAATTTCTGGTCTTGTGCAGGTTGATATGTATTCAATTCATTATAATCACTGATCCTCTTTTAAAGGCACCACTCTAAATGTATTAGCACATCTTTCAAAAACACCTGGAGTCATAGAGTAAAAAATATAAATGTGTTATGTTTCATATCTGTTGCACTAGGAAAAAACAAGTAATAAATGTTTAGATCCATAATGGAGAATATAGGGTTTAATTTATCAAAATAATTTAGTCTGTACCTTTTATTTCAATAATAGCATTCTCTAACCTTCACCGCACTAACCTCTATTAGAACCAGTTGCACTTATTTATTTTCCCATGAGCAAAGTATAATTGTTTTTTTTTATTATTCTGTGGTTGGCCCTTGATCTGTTTGTTGGCGTATTGTGTGTTTATGAAAAGGCCAGAAGTATGCATTGCTTTCACTGTCTTGTGGTAGAAACTCTTTTATATAAGGGAAAGCAGAATAACAATTGTTACAATGTTATGTTGTTTTATATATACTATTTCTCATGGAAGTCTCCTAAGGCTATTTTAGGGTGAGCCCCATCTGATAAGGATGGTTCTATTGGAACCTGCACTGTCATACAGTATTTGTTCACATGTCTTGTCTGGCATGGTATTTTTTTTTGTTTGTATTGCATTCGTAGGTGAAATATTTCCACTGTTTGCCACCCATTTACGTGTTTGTGGTTCCCAGCTATTTAGCAGATGGTAATGAATTCTTGACAATTGAAAACTGGATTCTGTATCCTTTAAAGCATTCTAAATGTGGAGTTGATATCAGAGGGATCAATGTTTCTATAAACATGTATCTAAGGTAGCGCTGCTTGTTTATTTTACGTGAAAAATGAAAACTACTTAAAGGGACCGTTTTTGCATTGTTTTTACTGTGTATGTGGAGCAGGGGTCTCCAAACTTTTCAGTGGGAGGGCCACATTGTACATTTTGAAATTTTTTGCTGGCCAGAGAAAAAACATTATTATAATTACATTTTTTGCCTATGCAATACTAAGGTAATTGTAATCCATTTCTTGTTTTTAATTCCTTTTTTTTAACCCACTTTGCATCCAGGACTTACCAAAGTACCCAGTTTGCACTCACAGGACTCAGCCCCAGCACTCAGATATGCCCATTAATATGCCACAGCCAGTATGCCCATTAATATGCTACAGCCAGTATGCCTATTAATGTGCCATAATGCTCAATAATATGCACAGCCAGTATGCCTATTAACATGCCACTATGCCCATTAATATGCCACAGCCAGTATGCCCAATAATATGCCACTATGCCCATTAATATGCCACAGTCAGTATGCACATTAATATGCAATAGCCAGTTCCCCTCCTCCCTTCCCCAGCCTTCCATGCTGCCTCTCTCACGCTCCAGGTTTATTGATCTGGCAAAAGGTCATGTGACCACTGACGATCTGACATCAGATCAGTGCGCTGGTACACGAGAAAGGCAGCATGGAAGCATGTCTGTGCATTGCACAGACACCCTGCTGCCTTCTCGCACGGAGATGCTGGTGAGGGGAGATATTTTGATCCCCCCAGCCAGCATCCCTGCCAGCATGCAGGGTTTTTTTTTCATGTTTTTTAAAGGGGCGGGGGCTGGATAAAAATTGCAAGTAAATGCTTAAATTGGGAGAAAAATATGTTTTAAATGTGTCTGTGGAGTCTCCTGCTTATGACATCACCTGTGGCTTGATATGCAAATTAACAGTTTTTCATGGCAAATGTGTAATTTGACCAATTTTGCTTTTTATAGTACTTGAAGAAAAATATAATGAATTGTATGATCTTGTTTATATTTTGGAAATCCAACGTATTTGCCATAACAAATTGGACATTTTTTAGGATGTTATTTTACAGGCATGTTATATGACTACAGAATAAAGCACATTTTATTTTTCTAATGGCACTCTTAAAATGTCTGATTACATGGTATATGTGATAAGAAAAATCACAGTCACATCTGAGCAATGTAACTTAACTTAATAATAATTCAAATCGTTACAATAATTTGGCATTTTCTAGATACATTTTTAATTTAATCTATACCAGTTTAGGTGCAATACACTTGTTGGAGAGGATGCAAAGAATGATGTAAAGGATGTTACTCAGGTAAGGATTTAGTCCTAACCTAATCCAGACATTTATACACACACATTTGTGGACAGCCAGTCTAATTAAACATTAATCATAAGCAACCTAGGAAGATGGACTATAACACTCCACTTGGGTACGGTGCTGTAGATTTTTTTTCTTAGCTGTTTTTACAGAGATTATCTATATTTAAATTTCATCCAATTGCAGAAGATCAAGCTGATTGGTTAAATACAACATTATCCTTAAATCTGGTTTGAAAAAAATTAAAATATGCAATTTTTGGCACTGCCCTGATTTGTTTTCTAAAATGATCCATTCATTTTAAGGTTCATTATGAATTTCAGCCATTATTATTTTTCTCATCCAAAATTGTTTATGTTGGTTCATTTTGCCAGCCATACAACATGCCACACTTTCTTTGTATATTATAAATCCATTCACAGCAAATCAACATTTTTAGTGTATTTTATCAAAAATAGGTATTTCTCAAAACTGGCGTTCCAGCCTCAGCATGTGTTAGATGAATGTTGTATTCATATTTTTTTCACTTTAAATGATGCCGCTGACTAAATAGCAAATACCCCTCCCCCTGGATGGACTTTTCATTTTGCTCTACTCTTAGTATAGCTGTAAATAAAGACCATTTTATGTCTCTATGTAAATCTGTACATCTGCTTTTAATATATTTCTCATTTTATTCAAGGTTACTAAGACTTCTGCAGTCTGATCTCTGTAGTCCTGTGTTTGCACAGATCTATTTCCAGCCTCTCATTTAACTTGAAAGGTCACAGTAAAGTGCTGTCCTACAGGTAATTATCATTTAAACTGTGTTGCTATGACATACTTTTATTTTTCTCAGTGTGGTTATTGTCTGGTTTGGACAATAGTGTTATGTTATTATAATATCATTATCTTGAAAGTGCAATTCATTTGCTGACACCTAACTATCATTATCAAATAATGGCACTTAGATTTTTTTTTATATTTGTGTTTATTATCGAAGTCTGCCTTTTTTCTTCAGATGCCTCAATGATATCCTATGGTTGGCATGAATAGCTGTGGCAGCACCAGGGCAACTTCTTCTTCTGGCTGTAGACCACTGTGGGGATTGGTGGATGATAGAATTGGTGTTCAGGAGATAATACATTGCTAACAAGATAGTTAATGATAAAACATCTGGCACTATATTTTCACCCAAATCGGAATATTTATTTAATATCCAATTTATGAAAGGGGTAGTTAAGGTATTTTCAGGATATACACTCTGATTGACAAGGCCCTACTCATGCTAATCAATGTTCAGCTACTGTCAAGAATTAAAATGTTGACTGACAGCTCTGCTTTACTGTCATTTTTGCAGAACCAGAATTTTGAAATGTAACTTTGAATGATGACTTCCGGTTTAGAGCAATAAACTTTACTTGCTTCCCAGCCAACAAATTGGCAATCAGTCTTTTTCATGTTTAGCAAAATGATTGCGACACTGATTCTAGTTCCATTTTTGAAGTTATCTTTCAATGGGTGAAGGAGTAATTCCCCTTAAAACTTAATGCTGAGTGCCCCTGTGTATCAGACAATCTCACTCATGCACCCGGAAATCTGATGAAGGGAATCCACACCTTAGAGAGCAGACACGATGCAGATATGGACCTCGTGATACCACCAGTGAGTTCTGTATCTGCTGAAATGAAAGACACAACATTATTTTCTTTCTCTTTGTCCTAGAAGAGATATTGGGATAATCTACGGTTTCATGTCTTCTGGCCGTTGTGGAGCAGTGAGAGAGTTAAGTGTGATGCTCCTGATAATTTGTGTGTTTCTCATGCAGTTCTGTTTACCTCAGAGAATGGCTAGGATTCATGGACTAGCTCATCTGTTTGTTTCCCAGGAGTGTCCTCCTCACCAGGTACAAATGACTTGTTGTTCCCCTGTCCCGTCTGCCTCCCTGGTGACGGACAGACGAGAACTGTTCCCTGTGCTCTGCGACGTTAATGCGATCTGGGTCGAATTGGTGGCGGGGGTGGGGGGGGGGTTATGTGAGAGGGGGAAGAAGGAGGGGAACAGATTTAATGCGGAGAAAGACCTTTCATAAAAATAATAAAGTCATATAGGGGATTATGTATGAAGAAAAAAAAATCTCACTGCTACTAAACTGGGTCAGTATTAGAAAGGAATATTACCTGGGTCCTTAACCCCTTGAGTGCTAAGATGTTGAATAACATACAATGATGAGTAAAAGTCTCCTACGGGCAAACCACTACTGCCAAACCAATTTTTCAATTTTTAGTGGTAACTATTTGTTACACAACTGGATAGTGTTATGACTTTTTATTTTGTTTTATTTATTTTTTTTAAATAATTGTTTTAGACTTTTTTTTTCCATATTAACACTAAGATGTCCAATATACTCTAGAAATCCCTCATTTTGAAGCAAACATAAAATAACACAGAAAATGTTAGCTTGGAATAAGTTACAAAAAGTATTAGCTCATCATTCCAGTGTCTAAGGTTAACTGCTCCATCACTAGTAAAGAGACCGTCCCACAAAATGAGGGAGCTGCTCCATCATTAAGAAACACCATTGCTTGATATAGACTGATTCAAGGTAAACATCTATCAAAGTAGATATCCCATTATGATTCAGTCTGCGGTTTGACATAGTTTGCCAATGCACAGTGCAAAGCATTGCTTTCCAGTACACTGCACATTGGATAACACTCAAACAGATAAGTAATGACAATACCACCAGTGATAAAAGTGATAAAACACTGAACCAAATGAAAAGTATTTTCTAGAGATACAATTCTATACTGCTTATAGTTTTTTTTTCATTTGGTGGTTGTTCCCCTCTTGGACTTTACTTTCTCATGCTAATGAACTGTTTTAGCTGACACTACCACCACTAACAGTATATCAGTTTCCCATCCCAGAGGATGAAAACTAGGCCTTGTGACTAGTGAACTGGATTGAAAATCAAGCTTGATGCTGACAGGTAAATGCACTAATTTTCTTCTATGGCCGATTTCTCTTTGCAGGCTAAGCCTGCTTCTAACAACTACGTGAAAAAGCTTCTGTAGCCTGGCCAAAAGATGATGTCATCTGCTACAAGGGCCAAGCTGACAAGGCAGGTAACTGTTTCCCTGAGGATAAGATTACAGGCAGTTTTTCAATTAGATGGTTATTTTAAATTAAAGCCTTACTGGAAATTGAAGTGTGTAACAGTCTTTATATAGATAAAAACATTGCCTTTTTTTGCAAGAAGAATGCAACCGGTGGCATTGACACTGCTTTGGGCAATAACTCCCATCATGCTCAATCAGCCTTTAAGAATTATAGCCTACCATTGCTACAGTCACATTGTGCCTGTCTGCTCCTTTTGGGACAATGTGTATATTTCATTGCACAATATATTTGACTATATATAGACCTTATATTTTTTTTTTTCTCTGTCTGACAATGTTTTGCTGCTTACGGATTTTACTATCATACTTAAGATAAAAAGGAACAACACACAGTGTTTACCATTAAAAAGTGTAATCACTATGATTGATAAAAAAAAGAAGGTTATTCTGCATAAGCATTTCAGTGATCCAAAAACTGTATTATGAACTACAGACACGGTTGCCATGGATCCAATTTTGACCTGCACATTCCAATATTTGGACTTGGGAGCCACTGCTGTTCAGGGGATATTGTATGGCACAGTTAGGGCCATGTATATTAGGATGTCACTAACCCCTGTGGTTAGTTTGCCGTAAGTCAGTCTTTGCTGCATTGGAAGAACTGTATGACACCCCTGAAAAAAGTGGTCTAAAATTGTGGCAGTTTATCAATGGAACAGGTAGTGACGAAGAGACAGGGCTAAAGTGATGGAAAACAATATAGACACACACACACACACTAATATATACACATATGTATAGAAATTCATAAATAACTGGATCAATTAATTACAGCTAATTTTTTTTTATATCTTGCATGTAGTCAGATAAAGTAGTTTGGTCATTTTAAGAAAAAATATCTTGATATCAATGGAGCATTAAAAAAAACTGCCTGCTGTGAATGTCATGTTTAATAGGGACTGACTCCTGAAATATTCTTTAATGCCTCATTAAAAAAAAAGAAAAATAATAATATCTGCCTCCTGAATACTGTCTTTTAAATGTTGTATCAAGTTAACCAGTCTCTACTTTACTGGTATGTGCATGCATCAAGCTCACCTGAGAAGATATGTATTTTCTCCCCAGATGGAGGTGTGTTCGGTGCTCTTTAAAGGGACAGTCTAGGTAGCCAAACAACTTTGGTGTAATATAAGTTTAAAGCCCATGTAACAGACAGACATCTTTTATTTCCTGCTGAGAGTGAGAGGGCTGTCAAAGTAATTGAATGACAGGCAGAGGATGTGCCTTATACTGCTGGAGAATGCAATGGTCTGAAAATTTTCCCCTGGACTTTTTGGACTCCCCTTCTGGGGTCTTCAGCTCCCATGGAAAGCAGAATTCAGTGCAGTGCAAAATGAGTGCTGTATGTGTTTTATCCAGTATTATTTTTCAATAATATCCTTTATAATGACTGTACCTCCCTCTGTAAAGATACTGAGCTGATCCCTGTATAGTGACTCTGTCTCTGTAAAGATACTGAGCTGATCCCTGTATAGGGATTAGCAACAGGTAAAATAGTAACATGTAGATGTTTTTAGCAGCCCAACTGTCTGGCAAATGGGCAGGTTCTGGGTGCAAATGAGTTAAATATTGTTTATTTTATTGTTTATTATTGTAAGGTCCTAATGTGTTTACTTTGTTTTACTTTAGGGACTTGGTATAAACAGACTTGCTTAAGTTAGTTCTCTTTCTGTTAGCTTTTGGTGGACCCATTCAACAAAAAAAACAATAACAACAAAGGAAAATACATCTTGTAGTTGTATGGACACGTGCAAGAGCAGCACAGATGACATCACTAGGGAAACAGGAAATGCCAGTGAAATTAATGGTAAAGATTAGTATTGGTTAGAGGAAAAAAAACATTTTAATTTCCGACTCAGTGAGAGGTGGGAGTTCCCGAATATTTTAAAAAGCTTTTATATTTTAACCAGTGAAAAGTGGAAAATATGCATTAGAAAGTATTTTGAAAGTACTTTAATATGCATTAATATTCGAAAGAGGCATTTTGGACACCACATAGTAGTTACATTTTAGCCTATTCATTAAAAAAATGAAAAGTTATAAAATCAGGAAGGCAAGGTCTAGTGCATCTTTTGAAGATGTTTGATGCTCTGTATATGTCACAGTGTATTATGTGCCAATTGATAACCATTTTGACATATGTTATGATTCAAAGCATACCAAGTATGTGTATAAATCAAATATCGAGAGATCTGTAATATTATACAGGGTCATAAAGTGATGAACATTGAATCCATAAAACACAGGGTGCTAAATAATGTACTCCAGTAAATAATTAATGTTTAGAACATTGCCTGTAAGTTATTATAAAACTTGCTGGTGTAGATTAATTAGTTTAAGTGATGCAAAAGGCTGAAAAGGCGCTGTCTGGAAACATTTAAACGTATGTGTATATTTTAATTTGTGCTCACCATGTTGCATATTATGTTTTCTTTTTTTGTAAAATGCCATAACATTGCAGAGTACTGCACTTTGAGAAGCTGAACAGATAGTCAATAAAGAGTAAAATATGTACAAATATTCATAGAAACTCAACTTTTATTTCATGTATTTATTTAAACAAAATATGGGCATAAAAACATCCACAGATGTGTCATGTGGAAAAGTCATTGTATAACAGAATAACTAAGGAACACACTTACTAGTAAATGCATAAACACGTGTTGTTTTTAATAGAACTAGACGCATCACTCTATTTAATTATCTACCCATACACAAACATATATATATATATATATATATATATATATATATATATATATATATATTAAGATAGATAGCTATAGATATGTAGATATACATATAATCTGAAGAAAAAGAACAATGTTTCAGCCGAAATCTCAGAACTGATAAAAGTCAGAGATTCAGATGTCTCCTATGGTTAAGGATGTATGTGTTAGTGCATTGGGAGTAACATCCGGACAATTTGTACTGTATCATCATTGAAGGCAAAGGATCTGGATTCTTATGTACCGGGATGTATCTGTATTTGCGCTTTCATGTAGGGAGATTGAGCGATCTACAAACAAGTGTAGTCACAAACACATACACACATTTCAATTCTTGCACAAATATCTGTTGAGCACAGGAACTAACTTATTGTTATGAAGCCTTGTATACTGCCCTGGAAATGTCAGATTTGTGTTGTGCTGAAGTTTCTTTGTTCAGTTTTTATAACCACTCTGGTCTTTACTGTCATTCCAAGAATGTAACAAGTGCTATGCAACGAACACACTGTAGATGTGAAAAGCGATTGACCTTTTAATGGGTGGCAGGGGCTGGCAACATGCTAATGAATGACGGTTTGCAGGGCATGGCCCTCCAGGGGTTAATTTAAAGAAATATACCGGGTAATTTTATTTTTCTTAAACAAAACAGGGAAAATTAGAAGGTTCTCTTGTGTAGTGTTTGCCCTAAAAGAGTGCTTGTAGTTTTAGGGATTTTTCCTGCTTACTAGACTTTGTACATATTTTGGTGTGAATCAGTCTTTACGGCACAGGAAGAAATGTGTGACACCCATGGAGACTAAACAAAAGAACCTTTAGTTTGGGATGGATAATGGTTCATATTTCAAGAAAGAAGCGGCCAAAAATTGGAGCAGGTTGTCAGTGGAACAGGTAATGATACAGATTCAGCGCTCAAGTAATGCAATAAATTATTAATATAATAATAATTATTAAGACAACAAACATTAAACAAAACTTTTTATAAAAAGGAAATACATTTTTAAGCAATTTTTTGAATCTGTTGCATTACTTCTTTCATTGCACATTTCCCCCCCCCCCCCCTGCTATTGTGAATTGATTGGCTAATGGAACAAGCTATCAGCATCAGCTAGAAACATAAAACTAAAACTAAACTTACAAGTAAACTTAAAAAAAAAAAATCAGCATTAACAAGTCTTCAGTTCTCAGTTTTGCCATAAACTCACCAGTACAATTTCAGGGAATAACCCCTTACGAGGTTGTAACTAATGCCCAGTTTTTTATATTATTCCATTCTCTCAAAATACAAAATGGGAAACCTAATAAAAAATTCAATTATTGATGGGGAGTATCACTGCATTAGCTGCAAGAGGTCGCCACCATCACAAGCCCCTTTAAATGTTCAACGCCAGGATGGGATATGTGCAGATGATGAGCTATGCATTTCTAGAATGCTCACTGACTACAATAGAGAAATCCAGGATGGAAATCTCAGGTAAGCATATAACTTCATCTATTTTGTATCTTTGCTGGTAATTTTGTCAACACAAATATCAAGCACCCCAGGGCACATGCACTCTCCCAGAATGCTCAGCTTTCTTCCCAGAATACAATGTGCCTGTCCGGGAACATTGAGCTAAGAGTTATGGAAAGCTTAGATTTTTTTTATCCTGGATTCTTGGATGTCTCTAGATGAATTTCCATTATTATTTCTGCTGGAAGGTTATTCCAGGTTTTTAAAACTCATTCTGCAAAATACTATTTTCTCACATTTCTCTTCAGACTTTTTACACTGTACCTTGAATATGATCCATACCCCTAATTAAAATACAGGAGAGAAGTCACTATAACAAAACTATTGTATGCATATTCATCAATTCTTTGCCATTTTAGACGAAAATGTAAGATTTATGTAAAATATTTAATACTAGCAAAGTAAAGTTTATGACTGAAGCAAACTATATTATCACTTTTATCGTATAGTTATCAAACACATAAACACGTACCAAACTAACATGCATAATGACAAATAGAAATCACAGAGCTTCAGAATATAGGAATTGTAGCAATTTGAAGCAATATTTATTCATTCTTTGGTGTCTGTAGAATTAATATATATATATATATGAACATATGCTCTGAACGAAGCCATATTAACAATTGTAGAGATATTCACTAGGATAGTTTGAAATTACATAAAAAATGACTGCATTTTCCCAAGCCCATATTTCATTTATTGAATTATTTTTTCTGTGCATTTTTCTATTTGTGTATTATTTGTGTGGTGCAAAGTAATTAGTCCTTACTGATCATTAAATATATTCAGATGACTTGATTGAAACAATACAGGAAGGTGCTTCTTATATTTAAATAATAATGGCATGTAAGTCCATGTTTATCAACCTAGTAGAATAAACAATCCCTTTACTAAAATTGTATTTAAACATACACGCACTGTATGATTCAATCCAAAGCCATATATGATTATAAGTTTCTAACTAAATAGGGGGCTCTATAAAAATTAGACATTAGCTGCCGAGTTAGAAAAATTCTTCATTATGTTTATGGCTCTGTATTTAGCAGTTTACATGTCTGTTCATCACAGTGCACTTTTTAGATACTATATGGAAATGCTCATTGTGATGTTATGTACTAAATGGAATATAAATACTGGACCTGTATAACGTTTGGCATATGAAGTGTTAAACATCAGCAAATGTCTCATCCAGCATAAAAGTACACAAAAAACACTAGAATTCCAGCAGCAAGTTACACAGTGTCTCAGATGTTGGGACTTTTACACTAGAGGGCACTACCATGTCATGCCCAGAAGGCAGAAATGAAGAACCACTGTGACCTGTCTGTTTTGTATTTTGAAGTTTGCTCACATTACTTACTGAAAACACGTGATATCATTATATATAAACACACATCAAAGGGGTCATATTTCTGTGTGACGTTGGATAGGTTAATGTGGAGTTTCACTAAACAAAGAGTTTATATACTTTATATACAGTTTAATGTAAGAATACATTTTAGCTCTTATGTGACATAATAAAACATATTTAAATCATAATCATCAACAACCCTGTCTAACACAGATAAACACTTCATCTTCCAAATTAATAGATTTTTTGTATTATTACGGTTATATTAATATTTCTTTGTTAAAACTCAGTATATTGACCATACATCATCATCCAATTGGCAAAGTGTACATTTTCAGAGCCATCAACAGTGACATAAAATATAACATTTTGAAATTAAAAACCTTTATGAAAAATACAGATGATGTCAGTTGAGTGGGTTAATGGTGTGTTTCCAGTATTTTTAAATTCATTTTGAAATTAACCATTAGGAAGCCTAGTAATATTGTAAACAGCGTTCTGGTCCAAAACAAACTAGTAAGAGTTAATTCCTCATTTTGTTGTCATTTTTTTTCATTGGATCAGCAGCTTTTGATCTTTTTAATAAATATGTTGGAAATCCAAAACTGATTAAATATATCAGTCTTATTAAATAAAGCATATCAACCAGGTTTCTTAAGATGTAAAAAGGAAACACAATTAAAATTATTATGTAACGCTATAAGAAATTTTGTATTCAAGTAATAGATAAATTACCATGTTAAGCAGAAACATAACTGAGCATATAAAATGAAACAACACTGTGTTTAGATTTTGATAAATCTTGTGAAATTCATGATTCATTGAATTGAGAAATACACGTTGAGTATTCCTTATCCGAAGATCCATTATCTGAAATAAACCGAAATCCATATTTCTTTTGGGGGGTAAGAGTCAGTTCAGATAAGGGACACTGACCTTCTTGGAGCCCCAGTGAAACAGAGTAAAACACCAGTGATGTTCTGTCCTCCTGAACTACAACCCCCAGCCTGCCTGTGCTCTCTGGAAGTGGAAGTAGCGGAAGTAGCTAGGTTAAGATGGTGGCGGCTGAGAGGATGGTGAAACTGCTTTTGAATCGATTTAAGTAGTCACGTGCCTCTATAAGTCTGTAAGTGGCTGCAGGTGCAGTACATTTCACAGTGCTGTATAATCACAAGCTTATTTCAGTTTATTAGGTTTTCCAATATATTCAGATTCCCTTTTTTCTAGTCCCTCGATTTAACTTTCTGTACCCCTAAAACTTAATGTGCTAAAAGAAATACTTAAAATAAAAAAGGTGCATGATGTCCAGTACAAAGATTGTTCAGATGCACCAAGTATTGCATTTACAAACAGGAATACAGAATTTACTTGAAATGTTGAATGCGGGAACAATATAAATATAACTGCATTTGGAGATTTTTTTTTTTTTTTTATAGAACTGTTGGAGCTTCCCATATGTGAGTGGCGGTGATTTTCTTTTGGTCCTTAGTAGGGGTCTGGGAGCCTCCAAATTCAGTGGTAAGTGCATGTCCCCCAACTTACACAGTTTAGTCTGGTCAGCTCACTGATTCCCTGGAACACCAGAGGAGAACGAATTCTACACATATGCAGAGTTATGTATACAGGCCACCAACAGGCCCACATAACTGTCTCACATGGAGATAGTCATGATCGGGCAGTCCACATCCAGCAGATGCAGACCCTGCTTTCTGTCACAGCCACTGGAAATGACGGCAAGTCATATCCAGCAGCTGTATTTCCAGCCTGGGGAGGAGACTGCCATGGACGAGCAGCATCCAGGTAAGTACTGGGGAGGGGGAGGGAGGGGGTTATTGGGCAAATTGGCTGTGGATAGCACTATCATGTTATTTTAGACGGGGCTTGGGGCATAGTGGTGGCCCCAACCATGGAAGGGGAGGACGATAGTTTGTTAAGGGGCAATGGGCTTGCCGCCGGGCAGTGGGAGCAAATATTTTAATTTTTTGGACCCCCAGTCCAGTAGCATATTTTTAATGGTGAAATAAGTAGTAACTATGTTTTATGCTAAAAGCTGATATGCCCTTACCTGGAATACCTGTGCTTTAACGCACTGACTATTTAATGTCTCCGTTGCAGTAGAATCACATGCTATTCCAAATGGAATACCATGTGGTTGCTTAATAGTCCCTTATGCGGTAATTAAAGGGGAGGATTGCATATACCCGTTATTTAATAAGTACATTCGTTTTGTGCAAGGCATATTCAACACTAATATGAATAAATTTAGGAAGCCATATCTTGTGCTCTTCTTCATATCGTTGAATAAAATGCAGTTTATAGCTTTAGCCTTTTTCTATAACTGAATTTCAGTTGGGTCTGGCCATTTTCTATAACTGCATTTTTCAGAGTTTTGACTGAATAAAAAGATAGAAATAAGACATAAGAAAGTGTTATAGTAATACAATTGTGAGATATTAAAATTATATGTAAGTAAAGTAGCAATTTAAAACAGATTTGTGCATATCAGAGAGCAATGCAATTGATTTTAAAGTTCAGCTTTCAGTTGTAGTCTCAAGGAATTGCTTGCAGACACTGGTGGTAAGGACTAGGGTGTTAAGGAAATTTAAATATATTCAGGACAGACTTTGAACAATTGTTGAAATATAAATTAGCTGCAGTCTCTCAGAATTTCCTTAAAGCCTAGTGCGGCTTTTCTCCGTCTGATTATTTCAGGACATCATTTTTGAGAAGCAGGACTTCCGATGTCACTGGCCCCTTTGTTTCAATACAAAAAGAGTAGTACATTATCTTTAGGCCGAGGGTTGGAAGATTCTCAGGCCCTGCTGCCTTCACGCCCAAAATAATGACCTCACCCCAGTCACAGATGTTTACTGCACTTTAGGAGATCTGTAAAAACTGGGCTGTAAAAGTAGCCAGCTTGCAGTGAGGCAGTTACCCATAATTCACTAAAAAAAATACTGGATAGTTCCCACTAGGTTCTGGTTGGCTAGGAAACAGCAATTTATTAATCTTGTGTCAGCAAGCCAGCTGCAACAGTGGCAGTTACCATATTTCACCACCAACCCCATGTCTGGACAGCCATTGTCTTTATTCCCCCCCAAAACTCAACAAATCAGCTGCTTCCCTCCCCCCCCCCCCCCCCCACCCCCACACACTAGCAAACTGAGTTTGAGGACTGAGGAAGTTCTGGTGCGTCATCCTCCTACGGTCAGGTTTACTAATTCAGAGAGAGCGCTTAGTTTTCAGCTTTAATGATATTCCCTCAGCATATCACTATGGTTGCTTGGAGACCAGGTTTTAGCTAGGCCTCTCATTTGATTCCCACACACCAGATCCTGAAAAGCATTTTTTGTTTCCACCCTCAGCTTTTGATTCTCCCTCCTATGAATCCCTTCCCCCTGTGGTGTCAATATGGGTGGGCAAAATTCTGGCAAAAGAAGGCCAGGGGTGAAGGGCAGCCTGTGGCTAGTGGTCACACATCAAGGCCTGAAAACAATACCTCCAGGAACCTCTACTGACAAACACAAATTCTCTTCACAGAAAGCAAATTTGATTTTCCCTTCCTAGAACAAGCATGATTTTACTATCTTCTTCTTTAACCTCAGGCTACTGTATTTTCCTACAATTCAGAAAGACAGTACCACTTACTGTTGTTTGTCTTCACAGAAATGTAGCCTCTTCACTTGCATCTTATTAACCATAAGCACTCCCCTGGTTTATTTTTGGTTCTGTGTACTAATTTATTTTTAAATACTAATATCTGTGTACTAATTTATTTTTAAATACTAATATGAATAGCTAACAATATCTAGAAGACTACCATACGATTATCACCTATAGCTAAATAGCAACACAAAAGTAGCACTCAAGAAAACATTTGTTTTACTTACACTTACATGGTCAGATTTTGACTCTTGAATGAAAAGTACTTTCAAAACTTTACAGCAAGCATTGTTTTGAAATTCTGATGAAAATGTATTTATCTAGATACATGCATAAATTGTCTTACTGAAATTCTTGTTTGGTGTCTTTAATGATTTTACTTGTAAATGGCTTAGCATATTGAATTTTACACCCAGAAATGTGTGCTTAATTGTATTTACGACCTTGTCCTGTGTTGTCTGAGACTTTGTTATGTCTTGATTGTAACTCCTAGTCTTACTATGCAGTTTGTGTAGAAGACATATAAATGCTATCTTGTAAACTCTTGAGCAGTTTATTCAGCATGTCTAAACAGTGTTACAGTAACCTTTATTTATTAGAATAAATGCCTGTCAGGCATTCATAATTTTATATATATTTAAAGTTATTAAATAGAATAATTAACTGTACCAGCAAACAAAGTGGAATATTTAAGTTTATTTGATTATCTAAAGCGCTAAAAGCTCTTGATTGCTGAACTCTAGAATCATGAAATTTGCACATGCTGGCATTTCTAAGTCAATGTGTCTATTTTCAGCTCTCTATTTTGCTCCTTTCTTGAGTTATGAGAAATAAAGGATCATGGTAAATTTGGGTTATAATAGAAACCAAATTTCAAGCTACACAGTATGTGACCCTGTATAGCCTTGCAATTCGGCCATCATGGCCGAATTCTTGCTGATAGCTTCCATGTCACCATCACAAACCGACCAATCGGAAGAAGAAAGAACACAAGCAAATGAAGCAGGCAAAACTGTTGAGAATTCAGTGGCATGACATATAGAACAACAATTGTAAACTGCTAAAATACAGAGCAACAAAACTGGAAAACAGGTGTGACTTGCCGAACAACGATTGTGAAATGCTACAAGACGGTGCAATGTGAGTGCGGTACCAGCAGAATTTCTCAGCAGAGGAGAACACAGTATTAGTACGCAAGCTGTGCCAACAGTACAACCATATGATGGGGCAGAAGCAAGGAGGACAAGTCCAGAGGAGGAAAAATGAACACTGGCAGCAGATTGTGAATGCGCTTAACACAGTTAGTAGAGAATATAAGGTCTGTTGAGGTGGTTAAGAAAAAGGTAAGTGCACTTAAAATACTTATACACCATAGGCAGCATTTTATATCATACTGAACTCATACCTGTAGTTTATGGAACACATGTATTTGCTGTGTCAAGGATAGCTAGGAATCTACACCCATAGGGAATGTTGCACGTCATAATGACTGCCACACATGGAGAAGCTGCAAGGGCGTGTGGAGAGAACTGTAGCTAATGTCAGGATATCTTTTTATTAGAAAATGACAGAACATAGACTAAACATCACATTTTTTCCAGGCTGAGAGTGAAGAATGCAGCAATGAGAATGCACACCTAATGCTTTTGAAATTATAAGCACACCAAAATACACCAAACCGAGGTGCAGCAACAAGCATCTAAATCTCAGTCAAAGCTGGGTAGTAAAAGCTAGTATGTATATATATATATATATATATATATATATATATATATATATATATATTCATGAAATTAGTATCTTGGTTAGCAGTCATGTTGATTTGCCAGACTACAGTTCTAGCAGACACAATATCTGGATTTCAAAAATCATATGAAAAAAACATACCTGCTGTTACCGTTTGTAATGTACACATCAGTTATTCTCACATGATTTATTTTCTTCCTGTGGCTATTGCAGCAAGTTTGTGGGTTTTGTGTTTCAATTGTTTTAGGGTGTGTCATGGTGGCAAGATGGGAGAGCGGGAAAGTGGTGACGACTACATGCAAAAACCATGCCTCACTTGAGAACCATTGACCTACAGCATAATGTTACCACAAAACTGTCCTCATGAACTGCGCTAAAACAACAAGATGGTGGCACCCTTTAGTCCTAATTGGCTATTTTTGCAATTAAAAGCAGACAGTTGTAAACAGATACACGTGTGTACAGAGAAGGCTTCACATGCAGAAAGGTAATGAAAACCCACTTTTTTATTTACTTAGAATTTCGCATTAAAATTGGAATTATTTACCATTTTTCTAAATCAGTCTGAAAGCAATACACTGAGGTGCACATAAGTAAGAAAACTGAAACTCTTCATCAAGCTAGTTTGTTGCTTTGTTTTATCATAGCAGACGATAAGGCTCTCTTAAGATACTGTATCCTTTGTTTCAGTGGAAAGTAGAATTGTACATCATAAATAAATAAAAAGTATTGGTGTTCTGTATAATCAGTTAATTTAATCAAACTCACTCCAAGTTACATTACATTATTTACTGCCTTACATGCTCTTTGAGTAGTAAATAGGGGATCTACTTGCTAAAGAATAATTTGAACAGAGTGTACTCCTGCATGATGCTTCTCAGGAATGATCTTATTTAGTACGGTAAACCTGCGTTCACCTTGGCAGGGTCTCTCTATACGTGAGTTAGCTAAGTGAGTTTACTCATTTTAACAACTAAAACATGGAGATTGTTTTAAAAGAGTACCAAGCTCTTAAGAAAGTTCAGATGGGTTGAGCTGCAGAGCTAAACTCCCGGAGAAGTTAATGGAGGCTGAACTCATTTGATAAATGCACCTGAACTGTTCTAACATTTTGCTACCACACTTTGTATTAAGCCTGTGACAATAGTTTTAGATGTAGTATGGTCTCTGTTCAGTGGTATTATAAAGGTTATCTGATGTCAAGATGAATAGGGGGGATATGAAAATGTGGGCACCAACTTGGCACTGCCTGATGGGAACTGATAACTCCTGGTTGGTCCCAAGGGCACAAAATACTATTATTGCTTCTAAAAGTAGGCAGATTTGCCCTTTTCAATTTAACTCTCACGTTTTAATGCTATTGTCAGGGTTCCCCACTCCTCATTCCATATAGTTAATATTTTACATTAATTAATTATTACTTGTTATAATGGTGATGTATCGTTGTTATTATGTATGATTTTTAAATAAAGCTGTAGCAGCCCTTTTCTTTTTTTCTACTGTATATATTGTGTCTATGTGCTTAGGATTATAACCTTTAACCCTGTATAGATACTGTGTATGTAGTATACATAAATATAATAATTTTGGATATTTTATATGTCACTGCATATTGCAGTGATTTTATTTCTAAATAGCCCATTTATTTTAGAAATAGACCATTAAATTGGTTGCTTATTTGTTTCTGAAAATCCCCTTACTTTTTGCTGACAAATGGAAAATGTGCGTAAATCCACTGAATTGTATGCTTTTTTTCATATTGACTTCATAACCTTTAATTCTGATACACATAACGAATTCTGTATTTATGGCCACTAATAAATAACCAATATTAATAAGCATTTTTGACAACCATTCTTTAAAGTAATCTTGACCTTTGACCCCTTTTTGCCCGTGTAAATGGAAGCACACTATGCTGCAAATAGTTATTGACAAGTCTTAAAAACAAACAAAATTAATACAATTTTAGCATCCTACTTTTACTTATCTACGTATTTTGAGGGAAGGCATCTGAAAATGTTTGATGTATGTAAAGTCTTTTGGACCCAGGGAGATTTTTGGAGTTAGAACTGATGCTGCTCTGTTCCAACATACCAGTGAAGTGATGTCAGCATTGGAAATGAGCTTGCTCAGGAGTGCCCAGATTAACTGTGTTGCCAGGTTTTAACCCCCTTTCCACTCCAATGAACTGAGCTATTGACACACTGAACTGCACAATTTAAAATTAATTAAAGCTTCTTAGTTTCAACAAATCTCACTTCTTTCCTGTTGTAATGTTTCTCCCCCTTGAGACGCGAAAATAATTTTTGTGTTTTGACACAAGATAAAATAAACCATTAGCAAATATGTGTCTATCGAGACTCCTTCAGTGTGCTGCAACAATAAACAGCTGATTTATTAATACATCATGCATTTGCAAGTTTAGTGATTGCAATTAGGGTAATTAGTTAATAAGTACAATGAGCATACCTTGCATATTAGAATACAGATGGTGATAAAAAAAGAAAACATATTAGTGTAACCCAATGTATTTCCAAGTTAAACAGCATGAGATCGTTTTTCACTCTGTAGAGCTTTGTAAGAGAAAGAACTAGGCAATGTGTATGATAGGAATATTGATCAACCATTCTTAGGAGTTGCATTGGGATCAATGGAGCTTTAGTTACAGAATTAATTCAGATTATATTGGCTTGTCCCAGGATAATCATTGTTTTCAGTTCTCATGGCTGTATATTAGCTTTTTCTTCATTCTATATTCTGACATTCTATGTTGACCTTGTTAGGACTGAAGGTTGTTTCTCCATCTGTGGATGTTGTCTCTTTCCAAATGAATTGTTAACCCTTTAGGAGGTATAGTGGGATGTCTGCTCTCTTGTCACTCAAGTTTGTACCATAAGTACATGCATTTATGCTCAACATGTCTTATTTTTATGCACTTATCCAAGTACTAGTTATTTGGCACATTGTAGTCTGCACAGTTATGTTTACCACTGATGGATTCATTTTTACAGACTGTCACCTGACATGACTGATTCCTGTATGGCTCCAACTTAGGGATTTTATACCTACATTTACTTTTGAAACAAAAAGTAACATGGACAATAATTTAGAATGGGTGGGAATGAGTTTAAACACAAAAGGATTTTTACTAAAGTGACGCTGATGGGCTAGTGGTGCATTATGGACCCCAGTTGTTGTTTTTAAAGGCATGATTATCATATCGCCCGAGCTGCTCCCTCTCTCTGGAACTCCCTTCCCCGGAGCATCCAGCTCTCTCCCTCCTTTTCAAACTTTAAAAAGTCCCTCAAAACTCATCTCTTTAGAGAGGCTTACTACCCAACCCACTAGATTACCAGTCACTTTGCCTCTAGCCGATCCCACCTAACTGGAACACGCACAATTCATCTATGGCCTATCCCACCTAGTGCCTCCCATCCACTCTACTGTTACTACAACTTCAATCCCTCTGACCTCTGTAATCCCTTAATAGTCTCATGGACCCCATTCCCTCTAGATTGTAAGCTTACGAGCAGGGTTCTCTACCTCATGTACCAGTCTGTTCTAGTTTGTCTAACTTAGTATCTAGTTCCCTTCTATGCTCTGTACCAAGCGCTACGAGAATTGTTGGCGCTGTACAAATAAATGTCAATGTAATGTAATGTAATGTAATCATAATTGCCAACATCGGCCATGTTTCCAGGGACACATGTTTGTTCCACGTGCTGCAGAAAGAGCATGCAAAGTGCAGCCTGACAATCTGTACGACAGAAACAAACAATTAAAGAATCATGGTAGGTCCAATGATATCTCGACCCTGATTAATTAATTGAATTGTGTCTGGGTGTTTGTGCATCCTACATACTGTGGGGTTGCACTTTGTATGGTCTTTCTGCAGCATGTGGAACAAATATGTGTCCTTGTTCGATGTTGGCAACTATGGATTATATACTTATCTGTGATTTGATGGTTGTGGTCCAGCAGCAATTGGTATGCCCCTAGATGTATCTTGCAGAGCCTAATTGAATATCTGTAGGAGTAGGATTGTATTTATACTGACGATCGAGACTGCATTCTGTAATGTTACATAGAAATAATGATCATTTATGCAGCACATTGTATTTTTGTTTTGTTAAACTATAGCACTATAACTATTACTGTATAACTTACATGTAGAGCAAGTTATGTAATGTTTTATCCGTCTGTTCTAATATATCGGAATTACACCTTTCACTTGTCAATTAAATAACAAAATATGTTTGAATTAATATTTTTTGTTGCTTCCCCAATATCAAAAGAGCACTACAAAGATCCAGAGATCTAACATTCTCCTGAAGTTGCCAGTAAGGTTACATTGCCCCAGGTGAAGGAATAAACCAGATGTAAGTATGTCCAGGTGCATTCTCCCCAGAGAGGAAAGAAAGTCTCAGATATCAAGCTTCAGAGAACAGAGGCACATGAAAATTCAAGGCACAGGTCACTAACACGTGCTTATCTCTACTGTACAACGGTGCTATGGATGATCACCTGGCATGTAAATACAGGCAAACATAGTGAGAAGTGCAAGGCTTCAATGGGTATCACAAGGCAGTGCTATATGTTATAGTAATAGGGGCTGTTAGATTCCACCAACATCACATTCTTTCCAGAAGATTGCAGGGGCTTAGCTAGCAAACTGGTATCCTTGTTTCCAAGCTTAAAAAAAAGTAAACTAATAATGACTCCTTGGACCAGAGTTAAAGGGAAATTAAACTTAAAGGAAGCAAGGGTTAAACAATACATTTGCAGGTAGATTAAAGTAAACCTGACGTGTATCTTAATAGATACACGCGGGTTTACTTTCTGCTGTGTCTCTCATGCGAAACACAGCAGGTCCCGGTTGTTGCGTGCTGACAAACGTCAGCACGCGCACAGCCAATCAGAGCGGGGACTCACCTCGCTCTGACAGCTGAATGCGAGTCTAGCACAACGAGAGACCCTCGTTTTTGCAAGGGATCAGCAGGGGGGACCTTCCTATGGAAGCATGGCAGCTGTCGGTCAGAGGATAAACTGGCGTGTACTATCAAAAGTACATGCCAGTTCATCCTTATACTGGGGGCAACAAACGTTTCACTTGTGCTTCTATATTAGAGATAAGATCAGATAAACTCAGGATTCTAGATACCTGGTACATTTTTTGACCTGGGAAAGGAATCTTACCTAAATATCTAAACTGGGATATGTGAAGAGATTTCAGATAGCACATGCTCAGGTAACATATAAAGAAACCTAGCCAGCTAGGTTTGGATGTTTGGTACTTGGAACATGATGTAGACCTGAATGCACCAAGGTAATATGAATAGGTAACAAGATATGTTTGTACTTGTATTTCAATTTTTTATATGCATTGCTCATGGAGAATGAGAAACAAAGGTTTGTATATGCAAATCCTCAAATGCATATCTTATACATACAAATGTCAGTGTACCAATATGGCAACATTTTTCTGCATGCGTCAGATTTTTTTTCTAGATCTAAGCAACATGAAGGTGGGATTTAGGTAATGTGCTTTAGTGAATAGTCAAATAAAACATTTTCACATTAATTTTTTAAGGCTTATTTATTTGGTACACATTTACGTCACAATAACCTCTACTGATTCAAACTTAGCAGAAGTCTATGCTTCTATCTAGTTGGAAACTTAGACTATATGAACCTCTGTTGTGTGCATCATTATTATTTCTCTACTTATGGCATGTTAATATGTTCTGCAGTGATACTGCCATTGACTTGATGGATAGGACAATGCAACTGACACATAAGGAAAGTTTTTAGGGAATTGAGGATGCTATACAGAAGTTAGGGAGTCTTCTTCTGTATAATGAGTTGGATTTTAGAGGTGATAGAAGCCGATGTGGAATAGTGAGTGAGATAGAAGAGTTATCCAGAGACATTTGAAAATGTAAAATGTGCAGTAACAAAACAGGGATTATTTCCCTAACACACTAGACACTTGTATGGGATGCAAGCAGAATTGTATATTAGCTCTAAACACTCATCTCAGTGTACAGTCCTCTTTCTATTTATTATGTTTGTGTGTACATTGTAGAGTGTGGTTGAAAACATCTGTGGTAGTAGGGCCACAGGAACCAGGGCTATACATTCAGCCCAGAATATGTATTTGTTTTTGACAATGGAAATAGTCATCTGTATTATGTAAACATTGTTTTTACTGTGCATGTATAGCATAACAAATGATTAAAATTATTGAAAATTATCTATCATTGTATTAGCAAAATTGCATGCAAATGGCCAAATTAGGGGGAAAAAGGTGTTTTAAATCACCTGTGGCACGGTATGCAAATGACACATTTCCCACTGAAAAACAGTTCATTTGTATACCGTGCCACAGCTGATGTCACATTTTTGCTTGCAATTTTGCTAACACACTGTATAGATAATTTTTTATGCTCTACATGCACAGTAAAACTATTTTAATTCATTTGTATGTGAAACTACCCATTTAGCATCTAAAGGTTATACTTTTTTCAGAATGATGCAAAAGCACAACATTTCCACCAACATGCCACTTGTGTTTTTGTGTATACCTTAGTAATTGCTTAATAGAACAACGCCACCATATAACGCAGGACTCAGGATCCACATGCTTACATCACGATAATAGAGAACCTGTGACACCAGTCCAATATCTCGTTTGACTTCCTTTTTAATACAGTAGCAAAAACAAGATAAAAAATGCCTCCACTGAACCCAAGTGAATTGTATTGCAACAGAAGCCATTATAATGGGGTTTTCCTGTGTTTTGATTTTTTTTAGCAGACCACATTTAGCTTGAGTGCTAAAATCAAATGTTTGCTATTATTCTAAAATTAAGTACTCTAGGAAAATAGAATTTCATATGTTACCTCTTCTGTTTAATGGTCTGCATTAGCTTATCAACTTTGGGTATTTTTAGTTACTACTGGATGGACTACATAGGAATGTATCTACTCGACCTATGTTTTAAAATAGAAAAATGGCTGAAGTCAGACTTTGACAAGTAAAATAACTAAAAATGCTTTTTTAAGTGTTAATAATCAAGAAACCTATAATTTCATTAACGAGGGAGTAAAGCCAAAATGTTAACGGTTAAAACATTTTTAGTAAATTAGCCCTGGTTTTCTGATTTGCACATAAATTATCTTTATAGTGTGTTTTGTTTACACAATATGACAAGTTAAGCAGCGTCAAAACCAGGCACTAGGAGATTTGATTCCTGGCATCTATGTTAGGAGTCAAAACAGATACAACTTTGTTGATGAAACTCAATGAAAAGATGAATTTCTTCTTGATTTAAAATATCGAAAGGAGAGTGCATCCTAGTGATTCGTTTCTTCCCTACTTATTGATTAATAGGTTTAAAGAAACATTATAGAAATATCATAACAAATGAAATATGATAGCAGAGATTTATTTTTAGATTTGGAATTCCTACATCATTATTTAAACATTTACATTTTTTTATTTTTCGATTTTGTGCCAAGGTCAACTTAAGGTTGGAATTAGCAAACCTTTATAATGTACACATTTATAAAATACTGTTTTAGACATTATAATCGATGAATATTGACTGAAAAGACAACTATGTATCAATGGCACTATTATCGGGTTGATTTCTTACAGAGGCAACTGTTTAAAAGCAAGGAATTCCTCAATCTTGAATTGGTCCCTTAAGCATAGACTCTCACAATTGGCTCTCACTGTGGTTACTTAATTAACATGAATAGAAATTTCCTTGAGATGGTTTAATTTCACGCATCCCATGTATTACATATTGCTAAAGTGATTATAGGAATATAATAAAGATTTTCAGCCTTTTCTAGTGTATGGAATTTGAATTTCTTCATGTATATATAGACTCTAGTGCCACAATGAAATGCATGTGTCCTGCAATTATAATAACTATGTTTTAATGCTAAATCTACATTGTCCATGGTTGGTTCTATAACATAGTTAAATACTTTGTTCTTGAGGGCACATAGGAAAATCTAATTATACAGACTAATGCAAGCATATGTATCATTACTTCTAGCAGTTTATACCTGTCTCTCAATGGATCTAAACCATGGCTCACGAATTAAACATTTGTATTACTACACTTATTTCAGCAATGGGTGTTGGTTAGTTGGGTGCTAAATTGATTGAAAAGCATTTCCCATTATAAAGGGCAAACTTGGCTCACCTTAACCCCTTAGCGACATGACCTTTTGTCTATGTCATACCCTTCATGGCATGGACTGTTTTAACATTTCTGCAGTGTTTGTGTTTAGCTATGATGTTCTTCTTATTTACTGAACCACATAAATTAGATAGGGTTTTTAAATCATAGGGAGGGCTTTGTTTAGATAGCATTATTTTCATCATATCATATAACTTACTACAAAAAAAAAAACATAAAATATTATGAATTGAAAAAAAAGAAACACTTATTCTAACTTTGACCTGAAAAAAATCTTTAACACAATTACAAATAGTAACAATACTATGTCTAAATAATTTCTAAATTGTATATTGAGTTTAGAAGTGTTCCTTGTTTACATGTTTTCCTGTTGTTTATTGCAAGTTATAGGGCAACACCTGAAAGTAGGGTATTTTTTGGTTTTAATTTTCTCCTACAGTGACCTTTTGACCCCAGCCCTAACCACTAGTCTTAAATCTAAATGTAATCCTTACTCTATCCTTTATGCTAACCCAAACACTAATGTAACTCTATCCCTTATGCTAACCCTAACCATAAGTCTATGCTCAACCTATTTTAGCTTTTTTTTGTATTCTAATGTTGCTGGCTGCCTTTAGGGGCAGTCGAGCAACAGAGTGATGGAAGTGAGAACTGCTCACTTCCAAACCTCTTGCCCTCCAGAGTGCAGTGCCATACTGGAGGAGCATACTGTTCTCCAATATGGAGCACACATTTGAATTTTGGTGTTTAAGGCCTCAACATCTTATTTTTTAGCACCTGTTGCTCACAGGCATGAGTATCTTATAAACCAACAGCATTGCAGTCAGCCTTTTGTTTACTGACATTACTAGTAACATTATTGAAATTTTAAAATAAAAAAAATACTTTGGGGGACCTACAGTTTTTATTAAGAGGAAGCAAAAAAATCCTTTAATACTGCTACTCTGTCTGACCTGAAAGTTATCTTCCTCCGACAGTTCCGTTCCAATGGTCCTGACACATCTCTCTACTACTGACAAGCAGAAGTACAACCAAATATTTCAGAAAAAAAACACTGTCGCCGAAACATTGGGAATGAATGTAACAGGAGAGTAATCCTGTGTTGAGTATTTTTTTTTCTGAGGCATGGCAAGCTGTTCTAAGACTATGAACATTTGCTTCCCTTGTTTTCCTAAATAAGTCTTTGAAAACATCAATTCATCCTGCAGCCTTTAGGAAGTTTACTGATCCTATCGGCTTAATAGCACGCAACAACATTCAGCTAAGGCACTTGGAGCTATGGCTATTGTTCTCTTTACATAAAGCATGGCAAAGGCATCACACACTTTTGTTGTCATTAGTAGAAGACTGTGGCCAAATAAGTAGAACATGAAGTGTCTACTGGCTAGACTGATTCAGGAGAGACACAAAAAAGGGTCCCAAAGGGAAAGCATGAAAATTCCTCAAAACATGTAAAGTTAATTATTTGTTTGAAATTAGTGTTATTGATACTATAAAAAGAAGCAAATATTCACCTCCCATGTTCTTTAGTTAATGGGTAGAACTGTAAGGAGCAAAAAGGGTTCTTACTTAGCCATGCCATTACATACAGTTTTGACCATGTACAACAAAAATCAGTCCAAAGCCTTTTTTTTCACTAGCTGAAGGAAAATCTTGGCCTATCTTTAAGTCATATGGTAGGGCATACTGCATTAAGTTAACCCTATTTGGGGCCTAGTCACTAAAGTCTGAGTTTGGACTTCGAGATGATAGCACATTGGGGGCAGAGGCACTTGGCTAGCCCCTGGTCACATTAATAACAGTAGGTCTGGGGCACTTTTTCATTAATTATCAAGAGGTAATAATCTTAGGGTGACCGTTCCAATTAATCAAGGTGTTGATAATTAATCAAGGTGTTCCACCTTGTGCAGCCCCGCATTGGGGAGGGCATCTTGTTCGGGTGCCAGCCCCAAATATTTATTAGCAATTCTCCAAATCAGCTGAATGGGAGTATTTTTCCAACTCAGCTACTTTGGTCTTAAAGAAACATTGCACCTTGTTAAACAAAACAACATTGCACCTTGTTAAACAAAACATGTCCCGATAATTTGAAGTAAACCCGACGTGCATCTTAATACACACAGGAGTTTACTATGAGCTGTGTCTCACCTGCGAGACACAGCAGTTCCTGGTTGCTCACCCCGCTCTGACTGCAGAATGCTAGAGTCTCTTGCTGCTAGCGCAGATAGACCTTCCTTTTTCCATGGAATCAGCAGTGGGGATCATGGGCATCCACAGAAATTTTTTCGGGGGGGGGGGGGGTTGGGGGCGTATTTTTACCATCGTTATATGCCAGGAATTAGCCATTTAATATGCCAGAATTTAACGCCTCAGAATACCAGGATTTACCCATTTAATATGCCAGGATTTAACGCCTCAATGTGCCAGGATTTCGGCATACAATATGCCAGGATATAGCCACACAATATGCCAGGATTTAGCCATTTCATATGCAAGGATTTAGCCATTTAATATGCCAGAATTTAACGCCTCAATATGCCAGGATTTAACCCCTTAATATGCCAGGATTTAACCCCTCAATATGCCAGGATTTATCTATTTAATATGCCAGGATTTAGCCATTTAATATGCCAGGATTTAACCCCTCAATATGCCAGGATTTTTGCATTTAATATGCCAGGATTTAGCCATTTAATATGCCAGGATTTAACACTTTAATATGCCAAGATTTAGCCATTCAACATGCCAGGATTTAGCCATTTAATATGCCAGGATTTAGCCACTCAATATGCCAGGATTTAGCCATTTAATATGGCAGGATTTAACCCTGTAATATGCCAAGATTTAGCCATTTAATATGCCAGACTTTTTCCACTCAATATGCCAGGATTTAAACCCTCAACATGCCAGGATTTAGCCATTTAATATGCCAGGATTTAGCCACTCAATATGCCAGGATTTTCCCCACAATATGCGGGGATTTAACCCCTCAATATGCCAGGATTTTTCCCCTCAATATGCCAGGATTTAACCCCTCAATATGCCAGGATTTAGCCATTCAATATGCCAGGATTTAGCCATTTAATATGCCAGAATTTATCCACTCAATATGCCAGGATTTAGCCTTTTAATATGACAGGATTTACCGATATAATATGCTGGTATTTAACCCCTCAATGTGCCAGGATTCACCCATTTAATATGCCATGATTTAACCCCTCAATATGCCATGATTTAACCCTTTAATATGCCAGGATTTAGCCATTTAATATGCCAGAATTTAGCCACTCAATATGCCAGGATTTAGCCATTTAATATGCCAGGATTTACCCATATAATATGCTGGTATTTAACCCCTCAATGTGCCAGGATTAGCCCATTTAATATTCCAGGATTTAACCCCTCAATATGCCAGGATTTAGTCATTTAATATGCAAGGATTTAGCCATTTAATAATGCCAGGATTTACCCATTTAATATGCCAGGATTTAACCCCTCAATGTGCCAGGATTTACCCATTTAATAATTCCAGGATTTAGCCACTCAATATGCCAGGATTTTTGCTTGTTATCCACGCACCCCCCCCCCCCCCCCTTTCCCAGCACTTACCTTACTTGCTGTTCTGTCTCCTGCTCGTCTCCTCCGTGCAGTCTTCCCTCCTGCACAGAGGAGGGAAACACACACACCGGGTATGAAGTAGCGTAAGCGCCCCCCCTTGCCCCCCCCCCCCGTGGATGGCCATGGTGGGGATCTAGTTAAGCTCCCCCCTGCTGATCCCATGCAAAAAGCTTCCTATAGAAGCATGGCAGCTGTCAGTCAGAGGATAAACTGGGGTGTACTATCAAAAGTACACACCAGTTCATCCTTACAATAAGAAAAACTAAAATTTTACTTGTGCTACTATATGACCATTTTTTCCATGCTCAAATATGACTACATGTTGATGCTGATATAAGTAATTGGTATGATTCCCTTTGGGGTATCATAATTGCATATGGTTGGTCCCTTTTACAGTCATCGTTGGTAGATAAAGAAGATGCATTTTGTTTTTGTTTGTTGTATCTTGACAATTAATGAGGGACTTAACAAATGAGGTTCCAATGCCTTGGACTGGGATGCTCTGTTCTCTAACAATCCTAAGTCTCACATAGACTTCTGCTGGCTAAGCAGTCTTCTGTGGAACAGTGGAACATTAGAAATGAACATTGTTTAAATATTTAACAATACATTGTGCAGGTCATACTGAGCTCTTCTAGCAGGAATACCTCACCGGGTTTGTCCAGGCACAATGCATAGTTAAGTGAGTGTTCATCTCACCTCAACTCACCTGCACCTCACTTTTAGTGAATAGCTTACTTAGTGTTGCTTATTTGTGGCTAGACATGCTGTTTCTAAAGTAGCTAATGGTAATCTGACCAGTAGCTATACAAGAAATAGCTAGAAATTGGCCATCTAATCATATATAGATATTTTGCACAAATTTCTAGCAAATAACTTAATGCATTCCAAATTAATTCCACTTCTTTAAAAAGGCAAATACTCCTTCCCCTTCCCCAAAATCAATTAACTTTACAGCTGAAATGGGATCTCTTGCAGCCTTACAACACAATAACTGAAACTGATTGGTAAATGGAGTTTATAATGTATTTTACAAATATGTTGTCGGCCCCTACATATTTCATGTCTAAAAATAAATGTTTATTTCCCTTTCTGACACTAATCAAGAGCAAAGTGTTATTTTCACTCATGCAGTGATAACTCATTCACTGCCTTTATTTCTGATATTGGTTTGAATCAGTGGCATGTGAGAGCTGTCTATTCTAAAGAAATATATACGTACACTGTTAAGAATTCTGTTGTACAACAAACAATTCAGAATATATCCTATAATTGTTCATGTAGTTTCCAACTTAAATAATATTACTAAAAGGAACAGAGCCAAGCTATTGTATTCTTGAAAATATGTGGCTCCCATGAATGAGCAAATATTAAAGAGTATCATGACAGCTGTACATTAAGCATATGATATTGAGCTTGATAAAGATCCTGTTGGATTGAAACTTTGCTGTCGTTTGTAGTAAATCCCATCACATGAGTGCCAGCTCCTGTGTATTATTACTGCTTTTTTGGGGATCAAGGTGGAGATCTATGGCCTGGTACCCCCTCAATAGGGGAGTGCGTACCCTCATTATCGTTTTTTTATGTGATCTGCAAAATAGGGCCCTCGAGTGGGGCATAAACTGGGGTAGGTGTGCAATGGCAGTGGTGGGGCATGTGCTGGGATAAGTCATGGGTGTGCAATGTGGGTGATGGGGTATGTAGTGGGTGTGCAATGTGGGAATGCATTGGCAAATATGGGGGCAGAATGACAAGTCTGAAGGGCAGATTGGCAAGTTTGGGGGGCAAATTGGCAGATTAAATTGAAATCAAAACAATAAATTCATTTTTTCAATCAGAGGTTTTATTAAATATGAAAAACAAAACTGTTCACGTTAAATATTATTTACTACTAACACATTTTTCCTGTAAAGTAATTTTATATTTAGCCCCCCCCCAAATTACTGCTGATTATGCCATGTTATGCCATATTTTACCAAGTTTATACATTACTGTTGATTTTACCATGATATCCCATGTTTATACATTACTGCTTATTTTGCCATGTTATGCCAAGTTTATATGATATGTTAAGTGCACTCGAAGTGCAGGGGTAAGTCCTGTAAGTGCAGTCTTAGTGCTGGATATTTGTCAAGCGACTTATGCCCAATCCAATATTACTGGGGGTCTCGCAATACCTGCAGCCCAGGGGCCCACAGTGTCTTAATCCATCCCTTGAAGAAAGCAGTTAGTGAAACAAAATACAGAAATATTTAACTATAATTCTAAAAAAAACTTGTGTCCCATGCCCTGTAAGCCTGGACTTGGACTATCCTGATGCATGTAGTCTAAGATAAGATGGTCAAATCATTTGCTGGACTGTCTAAGACTACTTTCCATAACATCAGGAGACTGGCAAGCTATCTTGCAATCAACTTAAAGGACTAGATCATTATATATTAAAGGTTACATAGAAACATAGAATGTGTCAGCAGATAAGAACCATTCGGTCCATCCAGTCTGCCCAATTTAAAAGGTTGAAAATTTAGCCTCTATACTGAGAAAGTGGTGAATCCTCATAAGGCATTATTATTTTGCTGTTTGCATCTAAAATAAGCCAGCTCTTAGAGTGCACGTGTGGATGACTATAAACCTATTTCACCTGTGCCAGGTGCATGGTGAGGTTGAGTTTCCTTGTATAAGGGATTAAAATAAAAGATCATTTGCTGTTGGTTTACCAAGTGCCCACATGTAGATGCTGATCTCAAACAGCTGCAGTAATTCACACAGATTTCTTCCTTATGTGATGCATAAAACAATCCATGTTTATGTTTTACCAGGAAAACGAGCCAAAGTATATATTAACTATGTCATGCCTGGCAAAAATTACAGTGCACCGCAGAGCAATATTACATAGTCATCTGTTACTGTAATATATTACACCTATTAAGTGCTGCAAACAATTTTTTTTGTAATTGAAAAATAAAACGTAAATTGAATCTAGTTGTAAGACCTGGTTTGAATTTTTGAATTATAATATATGACAAATTTCATTTTCAGGACTTTAATGCAGTATTTTATGAAGTCATATTGTGAAGATACAAATCATCAGCCTTTTTTTTTTAGCAGATTTTGTGTAAGAAATCCTATTTTTTAGAATAAATAGATTCATAGAACAGCTGATCGTCTGGAAATGAAACATAGCTCTACAGTTAGTACTAGTGTCCTCTACTATTAATGCTTGTAAAGTATGGAGAAGTTCATGGAATAGCCATCCCTGTGTAAATACTAACTGCTAAGGATATGAAAACTTAACACTAGGCACAGTTGAATGGGCAGAAAAATGTCAAAGATATTCAGCAGTATGATTTTTGCTTTTGTCCCCATCCAACCTGTAACTATGAACAATCTATATAATGACCTAAATGTTAGCCACTTTTGTTCTACAGAAGGAAAAATATATTCTCTATTTCTTGAGATGATAAACCATTCTTTTAAAAAGGTGATGCTAATTGATGACTTATTAGTGGTTTTATTTGACAGATGCATGTGATGTAACAATAATAATAATAATAAGATCCCAAATCTAGAAGCAGTTATTCATGGCAATAGTTTTTAAACCAGGGGTTAAATCTTTGTACTACTTGTTGAGATTTATTCAGGCAGACAAATAAAGATAACAAAAGTCTTTTGTGCGTTTGTCATTTGGTTCCACTCCCCTGTTGTTGTAATGTCAAATAATGTCAGTTATTTGAGGACAATTACTGTAATTTTACATTTTCAACAAATTAAACCATAAAGAGGAGCAGTCCAACAGATACAAAAGGAGGACACTACGCACTTTATTCTTATCTTTCTCAATCAAGTTCATGGTGATTGAGTGCCTAGAAATGGATGTTTTTGAAGAGTGATCTGTAGTATTCTCCTGTTAATGCAATTTCCTTGAGTTTTTGAATGTCTTGTTTTAAGTGATCTATGTTGTAATTAAATAATCTTAGATTTCAAAACTGTTTTATTGTTTCATTCATTTCATTGTTTACTTTTATTTCAGATAAAAAATTACAAAGTATGGAAAGCTTTGTGCTAACTCTTCCAGTGCACAGAAGTCCAACTTCTGAGGTTTAAATGGATGGGGTGAATGACAGTTTTTTGTTTTTGTTTATAGTTTTAATAATATATTCTGCATTTATTGAGCACATAAAACATTTAATGGAATGTTTCTATTTCACTACCTTACTCATGAAATGTATAATTTCCATAACATCCTCTCTTCTGTATTTATTCACTAAGAAAAGTTTTTGGAGAGTATAGCATCTAAAATGTCAAATACAGCACATCTCCCACTTTGTTTCCCATCACAGCTTTGTAAGGGGATACAATAAAATGTAAAATCATGTTTGGAATGCCTACTTTACTAATTTTGCCCACCTTTTATTCCTCAAAAATCTGATAGAATGTGTAGTTGTATCCTTTATGCCCATTGGTCATCCTCCCTAGATATATGTCTAACCCATGTCCCAACTTACCTCAGGAATTCTAGTTGTGTGATTTCCCCAACTCCATGAGAACATCTACTGAACCATCCAAGCAAAGATGCCCAGTAATCAAAAAAGGAAATTTTGCAATTGCAAATTGTAATAAATCCCCGAGGACTGTGAGCAGAAAGAGTCACAGAGCAGCACACTCAATCCACACAAACAAAATATATAAGATAACCAAAATAGACCTTCAGTGATTGTACAACTTTTCACTCCCAAGCAACAGGTATGAATGTACTATATCAAGGGGAATGGTAAAGACAGATACAATGTTAATGCCCAAAGGATAGCTTTACATATTTTGGAGGTTAGGCATGCATGGGAATAGAAATGTAAATTAATCTAAGAGCTTGATGTCATGGTTAATCTAAATGTATTTTTGTAGTGAGGAATCAATACCTCCATTTTACCCCCACTGAAGCAAACTAACAATAATCTCAATAAAAAATAGTTTAAATTATATTATATGTAAGTGCAGTCTCTCACATGGCCTGTGTTGGTTGAATGCTTGACATTACCTTAAATTGGACCTGTCACCTTCCTAACTGCTCAGCTCACAAAAGACATGCATCTTGAACTCATTTGCATGATTATACCTTACCCCTAACTTATTCCACCCATTTGGTGAAAACATATATGGCCTGTCAGCTTCAGATGGAGGAGTGAGAAGAAGGGTGATTAGTGACTAATTGTATGCAGCATTTGCAATAAGGTACCAGAAGGTGTAAGGTCAATTATTGTTGCAGAAATAAAATAGTCCCTCACTAACAATTCTAATATTTTCAAAACTCTGTTTGAAAAATAATGAAACAAAACGACCTGTTCTGAGGGTAATTTGATAAGAAAAAAACAATAATGACAGTACCTATTTAGGTGGTTATTACTAAACAAAGCATAACCCAACTGTTGATTACTCCAGTTATTGACAAAAAAAACACCCATATCAAAACAAATATAAAGCTGAAATATCGGACAGACAAGACCTAGAAAGAAACACCATAATTAAACGCCTCTAGGGCAGGCGCGGAGGTTTTGTGTGTGCTAGGTGTGCGCCACACAATGTATATTTTTGGGGTTTGTGTGCTCCGAACTGACAGCACACAAACCCCAGAAATACACTAAATACATCCAGAAGACCGATGACAGCAGTGAATTCGGAGTAAGTGACTCTGATGACGAATTCACTGCTACCGTCGGCCCCTTTGATGTATTTCGTGCAGGTGTGCTGCCAGTTAGGCGCACTCCTGTCACTCAGGGGTTGGCTCTAGGGGGAAATGCCTGTTTCCTTTATTGTCCTGTCTTTTTGTTTAACTTGCTGTTCTAACTTCATACTATGTTCTTTTTATATAAATAGTATGAAGTTAGCTGCTTTTTATACCTAACCAAGGAGTGAGTGTCCGTACTCTCTTTTTTGTGGGATTATCATAGAGAGAAGTATTTTAAGACTGGAGACCTTTGGCATAGTTGTTAAAGTGGTGAGTGGACTCCTTTAAAAAGAAGCTTTCAAATAAGCACTTCCTTTCTATACGCAGTTATTGAATCTTTCTGACTGGAAGCCAATGTGCACAGAAATCATATCTGTTACTGAAGACATTGATTACTTAAGTTAATGCCTTTAGTATATCTGGACGTCTACCATAAGGTTTCTGGATGGTCTAACCATTGTAAATACAGTATAAAAACATGTTGCCAATATAGTAGAAAATGCTAACACCATTTTAATTATCATGTTTCAGAAAGAAAAACCCCTTTTCCATAAATGAAAGAATGATGAACGGAAAACACAAGAGCAGTCTTAGAATAATGTATTTTCTTCTAATGTATCTTGTAACCCCCCATGGTAAAACCTATGTCTGCCATGTGCATAAGGCATGAAATGGGTCTATACATAGGATAAGAGATCACGTGAATTTCCTACCCATGTGCTAGGCAAGTTGAATTCTCATACGGACAATGCAGAAAGAACAAGATTAAAATTAAATTAGAGCAGATTAGCTCTTTGATGAAGTAAAGCTGGGATCAGGGTCTATCGAAGGAAATCTAATGAGAGCTTATTGACGCTTATTTAAAAGGTGATGCTTAAAGGTACCATAATAACATTTTCAAGTTGAATGGCTTGTACTAGTTGAGACCCAATCCAAGCATAGAAATGCACATTATGTGTCTGCTTAGAATATAAAAGCATGATACATTTGTATAGATATTACATCTTCAATTATATCTTTACAACATTTACATTTAATTCAAGTATTTTCCAGCAATCCAGTCTATAATGGGTAATTAATAATAATATTGTTCATGTATGATTTGGACATTTTTTGTAGCCTTGTATTATTTTTAATAAGTCATCTTTCAAAGATTATATTTGTTTAATGTAATTCTCTAACCATTTTGCCCTTTTCACATCCCTTCCTAATAGATAGGCCAAAGCATACACCATACAAATCAGTGGCATGGCTCATAGTTTGAACGTGACTTGATAACTTCACTAGTTATAGAAAGCTGATTATTAAACGTTTTTTTGCAGATAATTAAATATATTGGGTGGACTGCATGTAGACTCAAACTAGGCCACCTAATACTAGATCAACTTTTATCCTGATGCTTAATTCTGTTGGTTTGGTTTGTAATTATATACATAATCAGTGCAAATATATTGCACAAACATTTGTGGAGGTTTTAACAACCTCTAATATAATATATAACTATAACTCTGCACTGTGTAATGTGGTGTACATATGTATTTGATTACTTTGTACATACATATACAGAGTTGCACAAACAATGGTCAAATACCTACTGTATGTGTAATTGCATATGAGTGAGAAAGTTACCTGTGTAAATTATATTACAGACCTCAAAGAAAGAAGTTAAACATTTTACATATCTTTGCTTACAATACACAATTTTTAATTTATAACGAACATCTTAGTTGATAGTTCTTCTAATTCCTTTAAGCAAGTCTATTTGGTTTAGTTTTTACTTTATTAGTAAAATAATTAGTTATTTTCATTAAACAATCTGAAGAGATATCTTTGGTTGATGTCCCAATCCAAGTGAAGAGTTTGTTAGCTAAAATATACTGATTCAGTGAGAAATGCAATCTAACCATATCAATTTGGTCTTTTTCACAGAACTCAACAAGAAAGTCATGGGTAATGATTTCCGCCTATGTAATTAAAGCTATCCCCCTTTTTAGTAGATTGAGCATAGATCCAAATATATGTATTTCTTTAAAAGCTAATACTTATTACATGTAACAGAGAGTGCTAGAATGGCTTTCTGATCTCATGTTTTAAATAGAACTTAAAATACTTTACAAAAAGATTGTATCCCTAGATATCTTTGGAGTGTAGAATAGAAACCGCTTTTTCAGTTGGTTGACCACAACCTTTAAAAAACAAGCTGACCTAAAAAAATACATTCCCAGATACATTGCAAGAGATTTCATGGCACCACACCTACGAATCTGAAACCTTTACCCTTCAGGCCCAAAATGGATTGTGAACCTGGTTAGGTGGAATTACCTTCCCAACAGATGTGAGTAAATCAAGCCAGAAATTTGATAACTCTAGCAATAAGATAGGGCTGGAATACCTCCTGATCTAGGTTTAGCTATTAAGCAACTTCCCACATATCATGTTAAACATAGATCAAGTTTAAAAAGTATTACCTGCTGGATATGCACACATACTTCTTACTAGAACATACACTCAGTTGCAAAATTAGGAAAAGTAAAGTTATTGAAAATCTATAGTCTTCAGCAACTAGCAAGCAATCTTTATAATGTATATGAGCAAGAACACATCTAAGCGATCCTCTTTTTTTGCTTAATTAAAGTGGATTCGTCTTTAAGATTTCTTTAAATAACTATGTTTACAAGCAGACTGATATTTTTCTGTGTACTAGCTGTGGTAAATGTGTTTGTAATCATTATTTGATATGAAATCTAGTGTAGAGCTGCCTGCTTTAAGGGACACTAGAGATTAAATACTGGGCTTGCACCGAGGTTGATGCTGGCACTGTAGTGCCAGTATGTTGAGTGATACTGCCCATCCTAACTCATGCCCCACAACATACCGCTATGCTGGTGGAAATATTGGGTTGCATGCACTATGGTATCTTTTTTGTTAAACCAGGTATCTCCTGGGGCTGCTCCCCACTTTTTATGGTTTCTTTCTTTTGATTTCTGCATTTGCAAAACACTTTGAATATAAAGTGGCCATTATGTTCTTCCAGGCTCCAGTATGATGCTGGAGAGCAGAGTGAGAGGATCAGTGGAAGCTACTAACCCAATAACTGCGAGTAAGCCAGGCGTATTTCATTAATAAATACATTTCTGTAATTAATTACATTTAATATGCATTAAAAAAACATATACTTAAATGTTATGTCATGCACATTTCACTCCTGGCGTAGTATATCAATTAATAATAATATGTAATTTATAATATTTCTTATTATATCAATGAGTTTCAAGTGATCCCTATGTTTCAATATAAAGGTATCACATTATTCTGTGTGGGTATTTTTTTGGGTTAATTTATAAATAAAATGATATGTGAAGAGACTGCGTGAGATGCTTAAGAGCATCATTAGTGTCATTATTTCTGTGGGACAAGAAAGGACAAGCTGGAGAAGGCTCTCTGCACTGATGTTGGTTTTGCTATGCTAACGTTTGCTCAGTGACTCAGAGGTGAATCATAGGTTTCCACAGGTGTACGCTCACAAAGTCTGGACACTTTCCATGTCTCGTTGGATGCAAATGTTTACTTCATTAGTTCACGCAGCGACTCCGCATTCGAAGAGAGCTCCTTTTATCAAAGTTTGAGGAGAATGTGGTAGTTTGCTACCTGCTTGACATTTATACTGTGTAACTAACTGGTGATGCTATAATTAAAGGGTTATTTGATCCAATTGGCAATTCCCTACTGTTTTGGCCTTTAGATTAGTTGCTCAAATTGGACTAATGTATTTTGTTGTGTTGGCACATAGTTCTCTGCACTTCAGTGAACGTAACACATTTTTTCTCAATAACACAGAGTATCAGTCATTGAACAATCATAAATACAAATGGGAAATTCTGAATGTATTTCTTATTATAATGTACATGGTGCATATACCATGTATATTTGTATTTATAATGTTAAAGAGGGAATGATAGCAAAAAGTAATTCCAATTATTTTAAATTGTTCCTGTTTTGCTGATGTAATTGCCTTTTAAATTATCTTTTTATCATATTTTGTTTTAAATGCATCATTAGTTATGTAGCAGGCATAAAGCTGACTCCAAAGGGGCATGGCTTGAGGTACACCTCCTTTTTGGTCAGTTAGTCTAACAGATAAGCAGTTGCTATTGCCAATACAGGCTACTGGTCTATCAGACTGATCATATTGTTCTAGTAGTGTAAGGCCTGCACAGACCATGTTCAAAAGCAGACATGACTGTGCAATGTCAAAATGTCATTAAACTATTAATAATAAAGACATAGAGGCATGCTGGATTAAAATTACCACTGTATTTATGAAAACACTAGAACAAATTTTTTTTTGCATTTAACAAACAAATATAACCATATTAACCTGAACTGGATAATTCAACTTGTTCTTTAAAAATTATGATATACAATAGTTGAGAGTAACGACATAGGCATAATATCGATCTTGCTGGACGGCTACCAATGCAGAATCTCTTGCACGGTAGACATAATACGACCTTCCCTGGTCTTGATCCATGGAAAGTCCTGGAATTAGCTACCTCACTAGTGTTACACAAGTTAGCTGTACCTTGTAGAGCAAACTCCCGTGCTAGTGGCAGAGCAGCCAAAATGCCCGAGACCTTAATTGGCACTGCCAAACAAAATTATCCTTAACCAACCAGGCTAGTTATATTCCATTTGGAGGATTGCTTGTTAAAATGCACTGCAATTAAAACCATAGTTTGTGGTGACCAGCAATGCCTCTGTTTTAAATAGTTTTAGCTTATGACCCATGCTGATCTCTCAACTTTCTTTGGTTTATTATCTAGGGATATATTCTCACTACTTCTCACCACCATTCAAATTCCAAATGGTCCGGATATTTTTTATAAATCTCTAGTGAACCCACTCTTCCATAATATATGTTATTTTAACATGCCTATGGCAGTCCCTGCAGTGACCAATAAGGATGTAGGGCTGGATGGAGGGAGCGTAGTGCAGGGAGTGGAAGATACTCGAAGTTGGTCACAATGTTTTATTGGCTTCACAACAGGAGGGAAAATACAAAGAAGATCCAGAAGGTCGAGGCAGGCTGCAGAGGTACAAAGGCAGTTAGGTGAATCCAAGTCGGGGTAACAGAGATACAGGAGGTCAGAGCTAAGGCAAAAGTTGGTACACAGGAAATCAGAACAATAAGCACAATCTGCAATAAGGAAGGAATTGGACTGAGAACAGGCACCTCAAAAAGTAAGCATGGTCTAGATGGCTTGCAGGGGTTTTATAGAGCCATCCATCAAGAAACCCCTCAACTGTGCACCTGGGATCTGCCCCCATCACATACAGAGTATAGAGAGGGGGAGTGGTGAAGATTCCACCCCCCTCTCTACCCACTGAGACTCCACCAATCACGCAGCGCTATCCACGAGACGGCCATGCCCCCTTAGCCACACATGGACTGTCATGGTACCCGCGATCGGCTTCCCTGCTACTTGAGACTGGGGATACGGTCTACCCCTCGGCCACGCTACAGCGCGATGGAGGCGTCTGGTAGTGGGAACTGCACATGGCCATGGAGATCCCCTGGGCAAGGTAAGTGAGGAACCTGAGGCCTGACAAAGGACCACATGTAAGCTGTCAAAGGGGACTATGGTGTAAAGAGCTAAACGGGGTTGCACCAACACAGGCTATTTGCTCCACCAGCTTCTGCTCATTGCAGATCAGAGTAGGATTGCTGGGTGTCACATGATATCCCAGTGCTCAAAAACCAAAGCTTTAGGGGACATGAATGGCACAGGAACACTGTTTGGAGAGCAAGAATGGCACTGACAAGCTATTTGCAGCACAAGGATGGTAATTTTCAGCTGCCTGGAGCAAAGATGGCACAGGCAGACTGTTTTGTGACTCAAAGATGGCATAGCCTGGCTATTTTGGTGCACTGATGTTGTTTGGTGACAAAGATGGCACAGGAAGACTGTTTTGGGGGGAATTAAATTGTTTGGTGGCACGGATGGCACAGGCAAACTGTTTTTGATGGCCCTGAAGCTGGTTGGTATAAAATATGCCACAGGCAGGTTATTTTTGAGGCACTGAAGCTGTTTGGTGGCAACAATGGAACAGGTAGGCTGGTTTGGGGCAACTGAGGCTGGATTTTTGGGGGACATTGAAGCTGTTTGGTGGCAAAGAAGACACGGTCAGGCTGTTTCGGGGACAAAGATGTCTCACTGGCATATACAAAGCTTAGACATTTACCTGTCTCAAATTCAATTATTTTAGATTTGAGGAAAATGTTCATGACCTCTAAGTGGGACCTCAATGGGTACATCAAGAGCAACAGAATATGAAAATTGCTTTATGCCCATGTATGACAGACACACATTCTTGGGAGAAAAACTCATATAACTTAAGATAACATTATGCTTGACTTTTGTAAAAACTTTTTTTTTCTTACGTGTATTTACTACACATGGACAACCATTTACATAATGGGCAATGAAGCATCTTTTTGCTACAACATATTTTTTTTTATCTATAAACACTGTATGTAGCATTTAAAGGCAAAACACTGAAAACAGTATGATTTAGGGCTGGAAGTTCATAGCTTACATGTACACAGTGTTTTTTTTTATCTCTGATTATATATTTAGTGTGTGAATGCTTTCATGCCTCATGAAATGTAAAACATAGTTTCACAGCTAAGGTGTTAGTATTTTTCATTTTTCCGAAGCTTTATTTCCGTATGATTAAGCTTTGACATTGTGTTTCGAGTCACGCCATATCAGCTGATGGCAGCTTCACCACCTTGCATGGCGCTTTCAGTGATTTTAGTAATTGAAAAAGCACTGGCTAGCTTCTAAATATTTGTTCTAACTGCTGCACTTTTCTTTTTGATAAAATAATGTATAACCTCACAGATGGAAAATGCATGGGATAAAAACACAATACTTCTCGAAGACTGAAAAAAAAGCCATAGCATAATTGAGGATTACATCTCTCGAGCTGTGCATTTTCTTTAACTCCCTACACTACCTACTGGGATATGTATCAGTCTGGCACTTACTAAAGCAACTTTAAAAGGTCTGGCAAAATACTTACATAAGATATATAAATGAATGAGCAGCACTTTCTATTTTAGTTTAATGTATTTATTATAGAGATGCATCAGTAATACTTATGTAATGGGTTTTATGTCGCCCTGTGGCTTCTACTTCCTCAGCTGAGTCTGTATGTGGGGGTCCGGCTTTCCATTATTTTATATTGCCTGGTATCTCCTGCGCTTGCTCAATTATCTGTGTGTGTTAAGGGTTCCCTGTGGCCTCTCTGGTGCAAGTCCATCTGCTACAGGTAGACATAAGCACCAGCATCCCTTGATAATCTTTAGACTTTCTTGGTATATTAATTCAATAGAATGTCTAAAAATAACACAAGACAGATAGATAACCACAAACCGTCTGTGGAATGATCACAAGATAGAACAGGTTGCAGGGACAGGGGAATTGTAGAAATTTGGGGATTGAACACTGAGATTGACGAAATCGCATGACTTTGAAGGTCCCAGCAGCAGCAGCAGCAAACTTTCACAGTAAATGGGAGAGTACAGGCCAGGTAAAAATATCAATGAAAATGGATCTGGAGTAGCTAAAGTAACTGCTTAAGAACAAGGAACAAGTAACAGGACCGCTAAAACAGACACTCCTCTATTAGGGTAAGGCCAATACCTGAGCATTAGAATGCAGGATGTTCATAGAGGATCAATTGATTGCTCAAGAGTTGTAGCTGTGGTAGTAATAGTCACCTGCTTAGCAGGCTTTAAACCAGGGGTAGAGTTGTAAAGTAAGTCCAGCACACCAGCTGCCCAGTGACTACAGGAGCAAAAGCCTTTACCACCGTATAACAGGTCATAGGTATGATTCTGGTGTGCTTCTCTGTGTGACTATAAGGAAGGACCTTCCCTGAGCTACTTTTGCTTAAAGATAAACTTTTAAAGAATTGCTTCAAATGTTAACTAGCACGGTTTATTTTTTTTTTTTCTTTCAGGAAAGGTGGGAACCAACCAGAGAGTTGATGAGTAGTTTAAAAAAATCTTGCTGGTAGTATGACTACCCGACGTATCCCAGACCAGAGTGGTTTGTTTGATGCAGTCTGTGGGTGTTTAAGGTAAAAACATAACGGAACATGTTCTATTAAATGGTCAGTTCCAGCTACATTGTTCAATAAAATACTATTATTAACAGCTGTATTATGCAAAGTATGAAAAATAAACAGATCTGCCTTTTAATTTCCCCCTCAACTGTTAATCATCTAAAAATGGCATATAAAATGAATTGTATCACTACTGCTGCTGTGGCCAGAGTCCTGCGTGTTTCCCTAAGCTGTCTATATGGCACACAGAGATGGCTGAAACCGCATGCTTTTGCATTCAAAGTACTTGAAACCAGAGGCGGCTCTAGACTTTGTGAGGCCTTAGGCGAAACTTGAACATGAGGCCCTCACTGACACTCATAATTTAAAAAAGATATGCAAGCGATAATAAAAATTGACTGTATGAATAGCATATTTTAAGACCAGCCTTAAATACCAGGAATTAAAAATTCACCACTCCCCAAATTTCATTTGTCTCATAATTATTCTACAAATATCAATAAACAAAAGTGCTTGCTATAGCACACACATACACAGTCAAATGCTGATCAGATCTTATTGATTTTTTTGATTGGGTGACTAAAATAATAGATCAGGGTGGTGCAGTAGACATTGCTTACCTAGATTTCAGTAAGGCTTTTGACACTGTCGCACATAGAAGGCTTATCAATAAACTGAAATCTTTGAGTTTGGATTTCAATATTGTTGAATGGATTAGACAATGGCTGAGTGACAGGCAACAGAGGGTTGTAGTCAATGGGGTATATTCGATTCAAGGTCTTGTTACTAGTGGGGTACCTCAGGGATCTGTTCTTGGACCCATTCTCTTTAATATTTTTATTAGTGATATTGCAGAAGGTCTTGTTGGCAAAGTATGTATTTTTGCTGATGATACAAAGATTTGCAGCAGGGTTGATATTCATGGAGGGATAAGCCAAATGGCAAATGATTTAGCTAAACTAGAAAAATGGTCAGAGCAGTGGCAACTGACATTTAATGTGGACAAGTGCAAGATTATGCACCTTGGGCGTAAAAACCCAAAAGCAGAATATAAACTATTTGGTACAGTCCTAACCTCAACATCTGAGGAAAGGGATTTAGGAGTAATAATTTCAGAGGACTTGAAGGTAGGTAGGCAATGCAATAGAGCAGCAGGAAATGCTAGCAGAATGCTTGGTTGCATAGGGAGAGGTATTGGCAGTAGGAAGAGGGAAGTGCTCATGCCATTGTACAGAGCACTGGTGAGACCTCACTTGGAGTATTGTACGCAGTACTGGAGACCGTATCTCCAGAAGGATATTGATACTTTGGAGAGAGTTCAAAAAAGGGCTACTAAACTGGTTCATGGGTTGAAGGATAAAACTTACCAGGAAAGGTTAAAGCATCTTAACATGTATAGCTTGGAGGAAAGACGTAACAGGGGGGATATGATACATTTAAATACATAAAGGGAATCAACACAGTAAAGGATGAGAGTATATTTAAAAGAAGAAAAACTACCACAACTAGAGGACATAGTCTTAAATTAGAGGGGCAACGATTTAAAAGTAATATCAGGAAGTATTACTTTACTGAGAGGGTGGTGGATGTATGGAATAGCCTTCCAGCAGAAGTGGTAGAGGTAAACACAGTCAAGGATTTTAAGCATGCGTGGGATAGACACAAGGCTATCCTAGCTATAAGACCGGGAACGGGGGACTAATAAAAGTACTCAAAAAATAAATTGGCCAGACTAGATGGACCGAATGGTTCTTATCTGCCGACACATTCTATGTTTCTATGTTTCTAGATACACACACTAGCACACACATACACTATGTGTGTGTATCTGATCCGCATACGAGTGTGTATGTTTGTACTAGTGTGTGCATCTGATCTGTATTTGAGTGTGTATGTGTTTGTTCCTGATCAGCATATGAGTGTGTATATGTGGGTTAGTGTTCTCATCTAGGAGACATTTGATCAGATACACTAGAATATATAAACACATTCATATGCTGATCAGATACACACACAGGGCCATCTATGCGCCCAAACAGTTCGTCAGGGCCATCATTGTCCAGAAACACACTGTCACTGCCATTGTTGTTCCCAGACAACTTATTAGTCCCCAAACAGCTAATCACTGTGCTTAAACATGCCACTGCCATCTTTGTCCCCAAATAGCTTGGCAGGGCCATATCGGTCCCCAAACAGCTTATCAGTGCCATTATTGTGCCCACAATCACACTCAATCCAAAACACAGCCAGCATACCCTCAGTCACAGACACACTCAGCCATCACACAGCAAACACTCACAGACACATTCACACTCGGCAAACAAACGCTCACAGACACTCTGACACGCAGCAAACACTCACAGACACACTCTCACTCAGCAAAAAAGCACTCACAGACACACTCCCCTGTCACCTCAAAGGCTATTAGGTGAGTTAGGGAGCCACGAGGCCCCCACAAGCGCGAGGCCTTAGGCGACCGCTTAACTTGCCTAATTAGAGGGCCGCCTCTGCTTGAAACAGTGGAGTTCAAGAGTAATAACTCTGACGTATCTTTTCAAAGGGGAGCATGAAAACTGCTGCACATGGATGTAGATTGCATGCTGTGTACTTTTCAATGATGTCCCTGAATGCAAAACTACAATTTGTACAAGGTAAAATTATGTTTATTTAACATGTACCAAAAATGTAAATAGAACTGCCCCCTTCAGTAGAAAATGGAACAATTACAGGTCAATCAGTTTTATTTGGCACAGAGACCAGGAACATTTCAATACTTTTCATAATGATTGCGCCACAGTCACCACTGCTACAAGAGGTGCTTTTGTTTCACCTTGATAAATATATGGAAGTTATCCTGTCAGTAGAATAGGACCTGACCATTTCTAATGAAGGGCTGAAATGAAACATTATTTATTAAGACCCAAAATTCGTTCATTAGTTAAGTAAAGAAATGGCAATAGTGGAGATGCTTTTTGAAATAGACTATACTTAACCACAAGATAATTATGGAAGATATGTTTGTTTGCGGATTAGATTTAAAAACTTGCTGTAAATGTGCAGTACATCGTTATTTAATTAATTGTGACAATCTCCAGTTGCCTCACTAAACGTATATCATATCCAGATCTCTAAATGGTAATATCTATTATATTAGTCTAAACACATTAACAAAACAACATTAAACACGTTAATTTCAGTAAATGAACATCGGGTTATTAGAGGGCATTCCATAAAAAGGAGCATGTTGCTAAGAGCAAAGCAGGGCCATCTTTACTGTGATAAGAGGGGCACCTGCCCAGGACAATGCTTTGTTGTGCTTCCTCCATTTTCATACTGCGCATGTCTCAAAACCAAGTCCATACTAAACTGTCCAGTGGCAAACTTACACCTTCCCTGCTTGATGTACGATTATAGCACATGGGAGTGATGACATCATCACCTGTGCACATATCAAACAACAGAACTCTCCTTGATGATTTATTCTATCATGTTGCAAAGCTACACTTAGAGAGGACACTGATTGGTGAATGGCTACTTTGCCACAAATGCAAAGATAGATTCTTCTGTTTCGTTTTATGTATTTTGTATATGTTTAAAATGTATTTTCTTCACTAAGCATGCTATTACACTCAAGGGTATAATTAATAAAGAGAGAATTGCAGGGAAATGAGTAGGAAATTTCAAACTTAAGGCCCAAAGTAACAAAGTTAGAATAATTCTCTCATTCAGCTGCATTAGAGAATTTTTACAACTCGGCTACTTTGGCCTAAAGTTTGAAAATCCCTTTTAATTTCTCCGCAATTCTCTCCCTATTGAGTAGACACTTTCAGGTTTTGTACTAGATGAAAGAGCAATCTTTAGCTTAATCACAACTATACATTAATCATGTAAAAATGAAATATTCAGCAGTTTTTGAAAATGTTTCCAAATAATGTTTTGCTATTTCAAGCTTTTATTCCAAAGGACATGATAAATCCACAAAATGCATGTAAAACAAATGCTAGATATATAAAAAGCAGGCAATACAAACATAAATCATTGTATAGGCTTTGCTGTGTGGGATTACTCAGAATATTATTGATGTGGGATTACAATTATGCATTTAGTGTACTCAAAAATGACAATTGTAAGAGAATAATAATGTAGGCTTGTTGATACAGTTTGTTATGTTTTGTCTTTTCTGCTTTGAAAAATCCTCCGACACTTAAGGAATTAAAGATTGTGAACAAACTCTTGTTTCCGCTGTCTCTTGAAGAGTAAAGTGGATGAAATCCTCAAACTGCTAGACCACACCTCACAGATCCTATCTTGCTGTACTACAATTGAAAGCCAGAGGTATTACTCTGGTAACACGTTTGTGTTATCGTGAATCATGATAAATCATATGGCTTCACATTTGTCTAATGAGGAGTGTCGGAGATACATAAAGTGTATTTTCTGCTCATCTACCTCTGTCATCCAGGCAGACATTATAATAGAGGTAAAAATGATTAAATGACTGGAGATTTTATTCAAGACCAATTCAAACTATAATTTGAAAAAATGGAAAGACATAGGAAAATTATCTAATCAAAACAATGGGCTAAAATGTAAGATGAGGCATCTCACTCTGATTCATGCAAGAAAAGATTATAGCCTCATTACAGTTCGTTCCAGACACAAAAATGACAGTTTTAATTCAGGGTTGGTTTGTACCAGGGTAAATCCTCTGACCATCTATTAGCAGAGGAATACTTGTGTGTGCATCTCCCAGGGCTAATGGAAGCATCAGTGTGTACAATTAGTTCTTTGGGCACAATGGACACTTTATTAAGATCTCCTGGGAGTATTTCTGATTGAAATAAAGCAGTGATTCAGAGATACTTTTCATGGCTTGTAGAGGGCTCAAGGCAGCTCAGTTAACCTTTCATACACTATTTGAAAGTAACCTATGTGTCTTCCGTAGAGTTGATACATTTATGCTAACAACCTGTTTATGTAATTAAAAGCAGATATAGACAAATTCAGTATTGAAATTTATTTTTAAAAAGACCACTCTGACTTGAAAATAAACTGCCTTATTTAATGCATTTTAAAGTTAATTTTAAAAATGTATTATTCATTCAAATTGAAATACCTGGATTCTAAATATATTTAATATACAAAATAAAAATCAGGTTAGTAATATCTACTTACCCTTCTATTGACACTCTTAATTTCAACTCTCCAGTATTGGGATAGAGCCTGGGAGGAAAATAAACAATAGGTAACTGTTTTTAAAATGCAACACTTAAAGTATCCCAAATAACTTTTGTACCATATAATGCCCACATTTGTAAAAAAAAAAAAAAAATCAACCTGGTGTATAGCTAAGGTTGTCAAGTCCAGGGCCGCCATCAGGGGGTGACAGGCGATACAATTGTCATGGGTATGGGGGGCCCCTTACAAAAAACCTTGCTAACAGAGGTGTCACTGGGGAGATCAAAAGATCTCTTTACCAGCCTCTCCATGGCTGAGCAGGCAGCTGAATGTCTGTGCGCTGCCCAGATGCACCTACATCCATCCAAGCTGCCTCTTGAGTACCCCATGCATGTTCTGAGGTCACAACATCAGGGGTCATGTGAACTGCCTTCAGACCATGCGTTCAGACTTCAGACCATGCAGAGGGGCACAAGAAACATCCTTCCACCCACCACTGGACACCAACTGTAGGTACAGGATGGGGCATGTCTGCAATGTGTCCAATGTGGGTGATGGGGCATTTCCTGGGTGTGCAATATGGGTGATGGGCCGTGTCCTGGGTGTGCAATATGGGTGATGGGGCATGTTCTGGGTGTGCAATGTTTGTGCTGGGGCATGTCCTGGTTGTACAATGTGCATGCTCGGGCATTCCCTGAGTGTACAATTTGGATATTGGCTGTGGTAAGTCCTAGGTGTCCATTGTGGGTGCTGGGTCATGTTCTGTGGATTAAAGCTGGGTGCTGTCTATGATAAGTCCTGGGTGTGCAATGGTGGGTGCTGGGGCGTCTCTTCTGAATGCAATGTGGGTGCTGGTTTTAGTAAGTCTTGGTTGTGCAAGGTGACCCTCAGGCATGTCCTAAGGTGGTGCTATGGTAAGGGATGTGGGGGCAATAATGAAAGAAGTGCACGAGAAATCACGTGGGGGAAGTTAGGGCCCAACCCATTTGTTCTGTAAGGGTTTCCACAATTTCTGATGGCAACCCTGGTCAAGACATATAAGTTAAGGGAGGATCGCATAGAAACTACCTTTGAGTAATTGATTGATTTTCTTCTGAACACATATGAATTATATAGACTTCAGATCAGCACCGCTTTAGACCCTAAAAAAGTCTTTAGCAGTGGGCCCCCTCGACCCAATTTTTCTAAAGTCACAATGTAAAAAACTATACTTCAATGTAAACTTTTTAATGTTATATGCAACTATTTTCATATCTCATTCAACTATTTGTATATGTAATAAACAAGTTAGTTATTGAAAAAATACATTTCTTGTTTTTATTCCCTTTTTCTGCACCCACATTTCACCTTAAGGACCTAACACAACACCATACAGTATCCACAGCACTTGCCATGCACGTATATTGCACCCGCAGCACTTGGCTTGCATTCATATTGCACCCACATGATTTCGCATGCCAGTGTCAATTTGCCCCACAGAACATACATAGTGTCACTTTCCCTCACAGAAATGGCCCTGCAAAAAATGCCAGTGTCACTTTGCCCCATAGTACATGTTATTTTGCCCCACAGAATATGCCACAGAATCACTTTGCCAATAAAAATGAGCCACAGTGATTTACCAATTAACATGCCACAATCAGTTTGCCATTAACATATGCAACAGCCAGTTTGCCCATTAAAATATGCCACAGTTTGTCCATTAATATGCCACTGGTAGTTTTCCAATTAATATGCTATTGTTAGTTTTCCCATTAATATGCCACAGTCAATATGCCCAGTAATATGCCACTGCCAGTATGCCCAGTAATATGCCATTGCCAGTATGCCCAGTAACATGTCACTGCCAGTATGCTTTGTAAAATGCCACTGCCAGTATGCCCAGTAATATGCCACTGCCAGAATGCCTAATAATATGCCACTGCAGTATGCCCAGGAATATGCCACTGCCAGTGTACCCAGGAATTTGCCACAGCTGGTTTGTCCAATAAAAAAAATCCCTACACCCCAGTACTTACCTTGCTGCTGCTTTCGGCCACCTCCTCCGCAGTCTTCTCTCCACGCACGCTGCATGACGTAACGTATGTGGAGGAGGGACAAACATCTGCCGGATGCCACTTGCTGTCATATCCGGCAGCACTAAGAGTAACATTACTAAGAGTAAGCCGGAGCGCATCCACTGCCAGCTGCTGCACACATGTCATGTGTTGTTGTTCATCTGAATTTTTATTTTCCTAATTTTAAGACCTGCTAATGAACAGATGATTGTTATTATGTCCTGATATGTAAAACCATAGAAGAGGGTGTACTTTAGTTTTCCCATGTCTGTAGATTAACAAGATATAGAATTGAATACTATGATTTGGCACACATAAAGATACATTATTGTAGAATATTAACATAACACACTGCTAACCTAATCATTTCCATATTATGTATTTAAAGAGAATACATACTGTTCTTTCTGAATCAAATGCATGGCGATCCAGGCTCAGTGTAACTAAAATAGCCCTTCTTTTATTACAAACACAGAAGCAGGTAAAGGTGTGCTTGGCATTTGTTAAAGAGGTCATGTCATTTATTTTCTTCCACTCCTGAAGTTTGGCAACCTTTCCTTTTCATGTTGGCATACATCTTTGCCAAAACTTGAGTTTACTTCCGTCAGATTAACTGTCTTCAACAACAAACTGGCATTCCTTCTAAGGAGTCCCGACTGGAAGGATAAGCTTGAATGACATCCTCTGTAAATTGCTGGAGCCTCTCACAGGCTTGGCAAATCAGAATTGCTAACTTTGAACAGATGGCATCACATATTCAGTCATCAGTCTTTAATATGTTTAATTAGACAATACACAAGCTTCAATTTTAGTTCTTAATTTGGGATTTATCCGTTGGAGATTAGCTGGAAATCAAACTCAATGTAGGGAATCATTTACACACATTAGAAAGCTCAGTAAATGCTTAAATTCTGCTTGAAGTATCGTTGAGGAATTGCAAGCATTTTCCCATCATTGTTTGGAAAGGATCAATTCAGCAAATTCTGATAGCAAGGAAAGACACTTCTGAGCAAAACTCATAATTTATATAAAATCTCTCACCATGAAATAAATAACTAAAAAGCCTTTGCACTATTTAATAAAAATATTTTTTAATGAGGCATAAATTTAACCTGACTGAGTCCGATTTCTCCCATTTTTAAATATCTATTCAATCTCATACAATTAGGATATTCATATATTGACAGTTTTTTTATTAGGTCAATGAAAGTCCATCACATAAACAGGTCAATCAATAGAATCTTAATAAAGAATCTGTGCATTCTGTTGGGTCCTTCCGTAACAATACTGTAACAGAGAGCAGATATATATTTCATAGATATATTTTGTAACATCATTTGCATGATTCTTCATGCTAAGTCCACAGAAGTTGCCTTAGAAGTTAAGAAAGAAGGAGCAGAGTAATAAATTATTCCGATTTTAACCCACGTGATAATCCTCAGCTCTGTAGAGACACAATTTATTAGTTACCTTTTGAGTGTTGACTCTTTTTTAGCAAAAAAATCCAAAACAACCCTCAAACCATCACTGACCGTAACCTTTGCTAATTATGAAGATAGGTCTGATTAAATACTTTCACAGAAACTATTCAATTCACACTCAATAAACACTCCCAATGCTCCCACAACAATTTTCAATGTGCTGTACAAAAGACGCCTCTCACAGCCAACTAATCAATCTTTTGTTATTTTTTTTTTTAAGTTAGGAGTATGATTCAAAAGAGAAAACCAAACATTGTCTGTGATCAGATAAATCATTTGTTTCCATGGTATCATTTGTACGATGCCTGAGTTTAATTCTATACTAAATTACACATTATATACAGACTTCAAGACCTTCAAGGCCATGCAAGCCAACTCTTAGATTCTCAGACGTGTTTAGAAAATATTATTATAATAGAGCTATTATGATTTTAATTTCAATTTGAAAAAAACATCTTAATATTGTGCCAAGTTCAATATAAACATAACCATTATACAAGCCGTGGGGGGAAAAATACTGAAATATACATACATTGGCAAGTTTAAAAAGACTCTTTAGTTGCTTTTCATAAATAATGATAATGTAGATTGACATGTGATGTCTCACAAGTTTCAAAGATGGTACAATTCCCAGAGCTAACTTGAACCAGATAAAGCCTCAGAACATGTTTCCTGTTATGGGATGGAAACCATTGCCTATGTGCTGGACCCTTCATATAAGTGATATTTCAAAAGCTATGTGATTTCTTGTGGTAAGCAAGTAAATACCAAGGAATGTAAAGGCCACCATTGTGGATGAGGAAATGCTGTGTGAATTATAACAGGTTATACATGGTATAAGATGGAGAACAGAAAACTTATGAATAGGTGGAAAATAGGATAGGAATAAAACATCATGGATTTATGACTAGTAAGATTATAGTAAAACCTTCAATTATTGTACAAGTTTACTTCTGAGGTTTTTATTCCAAAAATCAGAGACCTGAATGTCGGAGTAATTCTTGCACGAGAGTCATCTGAATAGTTCTAGCGGTTGCCCCACAAGTCCCATTTTATCTTATGGGAGGTTTCAGAGATTAATTGATAAAAAATAAGCCGTAAACTAGTAAAAAAAGTATCTGATATTCATCTGAAACACACCAAACCTTTGGTAGGAAATAGGTCCTGGTTAAATAAACTGATACAAATAATTTTAGCAATAAACTTACAGTCAATTATTGCTGAGAAATGTAAGCATAAATAGTGAGCAAACGGCAAGACCACCATTTTACAGCAGGTTTAGCAGCCAACAGGCAAAAAAAAGAAAAAAAACCTTTGGCCAACCATGGAGAGCCAGGAATCAGGGAGGTGGGGAGTGGGGACCAGGGCCATGGCCATAGCCAGGTCTCTAGTAGCAGTATCATGTCTCTAGTAGTAGTAGTCAGGCAAGGCATTCCCAGAGTTTCTCATTGGAGAAGAATCAGGCCTTAGTTAGGCAGTTATACCTATGCTACAACTGGTCATAAGTATTTAACCTCCATTGCTGTGTTATATATGTCAATTGCTATGTATTTCCACGTTTCTCTCGCTTTAGTTCTAGTATCTTGCACCGTTCCTGAAGCCCCAGCAACATCTGATGAAGGGTCCCCTAGAAAAGTCAAAGAACAGATAGCAGCTCAGCAGGACAGGTGGTGGTGCTAGCCTTAATGTCACCCTCCTCTTCAGCTGCCTACTATCAGTCAGAACTTATCATTTACAATATATTAATTTTAATCTCCAACAGAGGTATCTATTCCGCCTCCCAGTGAAAGTGTCTCCCACCAACTCCTGATGTACAGACCCTTGGATCCACCACCCAAGGTACAAAAAAATCGACAAAGAAATAAAAATAAATATCTCCTAAGATAAGAAATTAGAAAATGTAAATAAAATATTTTATTATTTGAACTTTTATTTTTAGTCTGTCTACCACACACACTTAAAGTTAATGGTACATTTTCATTTCCACAGCATAAAATGTTGCATTACTAATAAATGTTGGTCTCTAAACTTAAATGGTTAACTAATACAGCATGCATGATATGGGAAGGTGCACAGCTGGTGATGACGATCAGAATGCAGTGATGTAATGACACCACTGAGCTGAAATGATAACACTGGTACTGTTCTTCAGGAGCTGAAATGTCAATGAATAACATATACTGTATGTACTTTGGAAATTATTTCCGAATTTGGCTCTTGTTCGGATAAATCAGCACTATTAGAATAGAAAAAACGTTATACTTAAAAAGCTGATGTTTACCCTATTCGAATGTGGCCGATCTATCAGCCCGAAATTGGCTTAAATAGCTATTCGGGAATGTTCTCAGCCGTGTTGAACACCAAGAGACTGGATTTCCCAATTTTCAGCTATATTCTTTGAACTGACATGAATTCAGACCAGATTGCAGCATACTGAATAACCCTTGAGTCTTGTAGTACACAATGATGACTACCTATCCTCTGAATCATTGGCTGCTGTTTTCCTGGAATCAGAGTCTATATATTGAGTGGTGGAGCAGTAGTCATCTCACAAAGCCAGGCAGCTCAGCAAGGTTAGCTCTGAGCTCACTACATACTTATGAATGCAGGGTTTATGGATCCACAAAAAATATTTAAGCACATGCTGATTATTCTAATCTTGTCAATACTTACTTATAGAAACATAGAAACATAGAATTTGTCGGCAGATAAGAACCATTCGGTCCATCTAGTCTGCCCAACAGCTTACACAATGGTGATACATATATCCTACATACTACAGTGTGTATTAAACTAGTATGCAACATTACAAGCAAATAATGCACTATGTATGCGACTAATGAACCTTCTTAAAGATAGGCTCTCACCTATTTTTTCTATTATCATTATTACTGGGCAAGATCTTGCAGATGAAAATAACACTAACCTGGCCTATAATGTTTCACTGAATATCAACCCTCTTCTATCTCAGTTTTAAAATAAATCATTGCAATAAAGCCAACTCTCTCAGTGTTTTCTCATTCTCAAAATCTCTCTCAAAAGTAGCTATTTCATAAAGGTTAGGGTAAGTTATTCCATTTGCTACAACTGTCCCTTTTTGTGATGCCAACAATTTAGCTTGACACCATTGTTCCACCTCAAGAATTGTACTTCTGTGTATGTAAGGCCCTCAGCAGTTGTTTCTCTCTTTAAAGGGGGGTCTTGAAACTTCCTTAATATTAATACATGTAAGCAAGTATTACTTAACCGAAACAGAAGCTGGTTAAACAGAATTACACAACAAAGTTTGTGCTCATTATATCGACATCCCAAAGATAAAAGACTGAGAGATTTTGCTTGGAATCAAACCTATGACACTATGAATTTAACAGTTACTATAGCTTTTACAAACACAGAAATATACAACCTAAAGAGAAGATAAATATAGTCATGCATGTGCTCATATGGTAGTGACTAAACAACAACAATACTCATAGAAAACCAATGCAGTTTACAACCCCAATTGCATCAGTTAACCACTGAACCAAACTTCTACCTGCAATTAATTTTCCTGATTTTTTGTAGTGAATTGTTCTAGTTCTTGACTAAGATAAAGACACTGCCAGCACCATACCTGGCTCCTGTATAATTAGATATCCCTTGCTATGTGCCAGCATCAACCCCTTAAACCTTTTATGTGAGTATAAATATTCATTGTAATTAAAAGAAAAATCATAGGGTATAAACACTAAACTAACTTTTATGTGTAGACTTTTAGCACAGACTGTGGAGCCTAATTATAATTTATAATTAAATCTTGTAATGCTGTAATGAATAATTGGTAAAACTACAAGTAATTATGGTGTATCAGAAACTAATTTGTGCAATAATAATTATTTTAGGTGGATTTGGCTGTGATCACAAAATTCTTTGTTTGAAGGTTGAAGTATTGAAATGGCTCCTATCCAAGCACATTTCTGTCCTTCCGGTTGTAAGCTACATCATAAGCTGCTGAGTAATGAATTGTTATAATTCTTCAAAACCTTTATATCATCCAACACCAGTGCTGATTTCATGGAATTGAACATATCCAGAGGATCTTGCATCTAGAGTGCTAAAGGCAGAAAATAAAATCAAACTTAAAACTAGGTCAGCATTGGTAACACAATCGAGGACGTCATTGCAAAGTATGCAAACTGGAAGTTGATATAAGAACAGGATAAGAATGCAGGCCAGGAGTGCGAAACGCGTCAAGTCTATTGTTGATTTGCTTTGTACTACTCCTGCTGTGTTTATTGAGACTACATGTATTTTACTACATTAAGAGTTTTTCTACTGCATCTAGCCTCGGGGAGCACCGTTTCTGCTCTCTTTTTGTTTTGAGTTAGTTTTAGGTTCAGGAATTGAATGACACAGTGAAACAGAAATGGATTTCAGAGTGAAAAGTGTTCAGAGCTTATACCAAGGGTGGGTTTTTATTAAGCCCTACCAAATACAGAAACCCTAAAAAATAAATCTCTGGACAAGTGTTTTTTCAGACTTATGACTCTTCATAAGGAACTCCTTCTCACTCACTATCGCACTCTTAGTAGCTTTCTTACAATTGGTTAACGTAACTAAGTTACCCATTTTTTTCAAATAGCCACTCATACTATGCACAACTACCTTTAAATCTGCTGTAAAATCGAGCTATCACGGTAACATGAAGACCATCTTCTACATGGGATTCTGCGCTAACCCCAACTTTTTACTCTCTCCAGCTGAATTAAACCCTTTTCAATTCTGACACCTTGGCTTATTTGTGTCGCTGACACAACAGGGGCTGAATGTGGCATCCGAATTGCATTGCTGACAGCCTGTGTCAGAGTCAGCCATCTTCCAAATAAGCATTGCCAACACAGGCTGTGTCAGCAATGCAATTCATATGCCACATTCGACCCCTGTAAAGCCAAGGGGTCAGGAATAAAAGTAGGAGGGGCTGGGAAATCTCTGGCTCAAGTAAAATGCAGTATTTACTCATTGTATTTTCCAATGTGTTTTATTAGAAACAAATTGTATTTGGATTTTAGGTTGATGTTTTTTTTTTTCTCTCTCTATAAATCTTTCTCAAACTGACATACCCGTTATCTCTGATTACAGGCAATTCAGACTTTAAGTAAGCCAATCTTTATCAACCTATGTTTTAATAGTTGATTAATTAAGGCTACAGGTATACAGCTAAGGGCCTTATCTGAAGAGCAGTTCCAACCATTAGCAAAAGAAACTTCCTTGTGCACTTCTAGCTCAGATAACAGTGTTAGATAATAGCTGCCAGTCCTATTTAGACAAAAGTAAACACAGCTACTCCCTTTTATCCTAACATGCATGAGCGGAGAGGGAGGCAAAGTCACAAGCCATTATGCTTATGATAATTTTTGTATTATTATTCAAGTCTGTATAAATTATATGCAGCGAGCACAAATCGTTCCAAAATGTTGTCACCCATGCAGCCTTGTGTTTGTCGCTAGTTTTCCTCCTCATGTGCGACCAATTTAGAGTTCCTTCTGATTACGCAGAATGCATTCCTTCCTAAGCCCAGACCAGCAGCCAAGTGTTCAAACACATTTATCAAATGTCAAATGAATCACTAACAGCTTGAGCAGTTGTATGTACACGTTAAACTTGCTAGTGTGAGACCTGGTGAAATCTACGTTTTGCACATAAATAGAGAGTTTATTTACAGAATTGAGAATTTAACCTTGCACACACCAGACAAGGTGGGACAGCTAATGGATTCAATGCATGCAACAGCAAATTAAATATTATCTTTTAACGAATAGATAACATGTTCCATCTATTCTTAAAAGTATGTCAAGTTTTGTTTAATTGTTATTATTTTATTATATTGGCATTTACCACCTCTGCTTGTATTCTATTCCATGCACCCATCAATAAATCTCAGCAGCAATTACTCATGAGCCAAGTTTGTTTTGGGAAACAAATCATAATACTAGATCTCATTAATTAAATGGCAGGAAAAAATGTATTGTTTTCTAATTTTCTAAAATCAATAGGTTAAAGATTCAAACAAACCCACCCAGCAGGATACATACAACTACATACAATCTAAATGCTTCTAAAAAGAAAGAAAATTATATTTGTTTAATTTAATTATATGTTGTTTTTTAAAGGACAGTTAGAGCTTTCTTTTGATACCATATACATAAAAATACATATAATGGGGTAAAGTTGAAAAAAACAAAACAAAGTGAGGCCATAAAGTACTAAGGAAACTTATCACAGTAACAAACTTGGACCAGCAAGGGAAGGGTTAACCTTGTATTTTTTATTTTTACAGCCAGTTGTTTGTTTATTTACTTTACTTCTTGCCTGTTACTCTCTGTACTTCACAATAAGTTTGTGAAGCACAGGGAGTGAATTAGAGGCAAAGTCAATATATGAACGCGCATCCCCAGCTTGTTAGTTAACTCGTCATAGGGACACAAAAGCTGCGGCTCTTATGATGAGTTAACTCGTCATAAGGTTACAGAGGGGTTAAAGAGACTATCACATATGCATTGTTTTTGTTGTGAATGTAGAGAATTAAAAAAAATGACAAATTATCTATACATTGTATTAGAAAAATTGTATGTGTAATTTGCATATCATGCCACCATGTTATACGCAGGAGTCTCTAGATACACATTTAAAACAAAATGTTCTACTAATTTAGGCATTTTTTAATATTATATATATAATATAAATATATTACATATATTATAATAGCATTGACACTGAGGCTGCTCAGACACCGGAGAATGAGTCCTGGAGCGCGGGATTGTTGTCCGAATCCAACTTTCCCCAGTGTGTTCTACCTTTGTCCTGGGACAGAGTTAGAGCTCAGCAAGACAACTGAACAGTTGGGGGGGAATGCATATTATTTTTCAGTGCACATTGTGCTCTGCACATAAACAGAATGGAACAATGGCATTTAAAATCATTGTGAGGTTCATTAGTAAATCACTTGCTTAAATCACTGGAAAACTATTTAAATCAAAATAATTTCAAAAGATTTGTTGAAAAAAGTATTGAGCTTTACTTTTAGAATTATGGATTCGTTTTTCTAAGGAAAATAAAATATATATATATTTTTTTTTTTTTTTTTATCTTTTAATGAAAATGATGTTTAATGAACAGTGGTTTGGCGTATTCTAGGTTACAAAGAGAACTATTCTACTTCAAAGTAAGATATTAGAGAAACCCGTCCAACAGATTAGCTCTGTACATAGTGTAGATATTATTAGTAATTGTAGATCAAGATATGGTAACAAGCCCAGCTGTGGTTGTTTCTAGTATCCCTAAATGTCACCCTAAGGGTTGTGTAGGCGTAGAATGATTGAATTAAACATCCCTTTAGATCCCCTAGTTACACCCATGCATTTCTATTGCATTCTTGTCCATACCACATTCAATGTAAGGGTTTTGGTTTTCCTTTTCATCTCTGGCAAGATACACAAATCTAGTAAGCACACCTGTGCAAGCTACTCTGTACTATCCAAATATTGTTTGTTTTCTTTTTTGCAGTACAGCAAAGTCTCCTTCTCATGTTAAAATAACAAGAGCTGTGTAGCTGTGTTTTTTGTGAGTCACTAAAAGAATAAAACTTATGGCATAAAAACAATTATTTATTAGTTTTAAAAATGGGACAAATTCTTTTATCTTTAAATTATGTGGATCATCACAATTCTTTTTGGTTTGTGTTGCTGTTCATTTGGAACAAAAGCCATTTTAAACCTTTACCAATGGTGCATTTGAATAAAAGACAGATAGGACTTTCTTTTGAAACTCAACCATTTGGTTATTGTATACAACTTAATAAATTGTAATAATGGCAAAAAAAAGTTTTTGTGTTTTTCTTTTTTTACAGTATATCTCTCTCTCCTCTCTCTCTGATATAAGATCAAAGTTTGTCATTGGGAGAGAGGGAGGATTTTGACAATCAGTGTTCACACAACACCAGAGGCGTCGCTAGGGGTGGGCTACTGGGGCTATAGCCCCGAATCCCACCTCCATAGCCCCGAATGGAGACTCTGGGGCTAAAGTATACTTTAGCCTCGAGACTCCAGGGCTATCAATGTAAATGTTTTTCCCCCGCGCACGCTGAGACTTCCTCCTTCCGGGACATGGTCCCGGAATTGGAGGCTCAAGCTCTCGCGGGGTTGAGAGCCGAGCCGGCACTTTAAGAAGCGGCATGCCGCCCTCACTGCCGCTGCAATTTTTAGTTTTCTGCTTCTTGCGTGCGGTCCTGTGTTTCTCCTGGACCGCACGCATGTTACTGAACTTCCGGCTCCGCCTCCTCTGCTTGACGTCCGGTTCGAGCTCTGGGATTCACGTAACATCCCAGAGCTCAGAAG